>SMMW01000510.1:0-360000 GCA_004794655.1 Marisa cornuarietis | reverse complement strand
CCCGCTGAATGTAGTACCTGTTTACAGGGCTAGACTACAACAGCCCGCCAAGATGTAGCCGCAGCTGCTGACTTAACACCGACCAACCAACAACTTACACTCTTACTTTGCCACCTAAATATCACATTATTACCTATATAAGATATTGCGATTATTTCCATCTGCGATTTTGTTTCCATGCAGGGTACTTTTTCCTCTGTATGACCAACGACCACCGTCGCCGTTGCACCTACCCGACGCAATAATGCCGGAGAGTGTGGAGTGGGAGTGAGTTAGTGTGTGAGTGAGTGAGGGAAAGAGGGAGGGAGGAAGGGAGTGAGCTGACTGCAGACGAGGTATTCGCGGGTTAATCTGAGCTTTCCGCTCCCCGAGAATGGAGGACTCACCTTCACCGTCTTCACGGTGCCTAATCTGTTATCTCACACAGTTGTCAGGTCTCATCTGTTGTGTTTCTCTTCTGACCGCAGGCTGGCAACGATTCTGCAATTCCAGGTTTAGCCCCACTAGTCCAAAACCGAGGCAGGCGCTTTGACGGGGGGTAGGCCATCTCGGTTCAAATCGTTATTCCGCAGGGAAATTTTAGTCAGCGCGTGAAACGCTATCCTTAAGGCTATATTTGTATGTTTGTTCGTCTGCGTGCAGTGTGTGTGTGTGTGAGAGAGAGAGAGGAAGAGAGGAAGGGAAGGAGGTTAAGGGTTAGAAATAGAGAAGGAGGAGGGCAGACACATTCCAGAGGGCGCTGCGAGTGACGTGTGGCGCCAGAGCCTCGCGCGCTTGTCAGAGTGTGTCAGCCTCCTGCTTCATTCTTTCTTGCAGCACGTGCTGCTCTCTCTCTCCTCCGCACCCCTACCCCCTCGCCACCCGACCTTCGCGCGCGTCTTCTCCGCATTTACCGATGAACCCGCGAGAATAAATCTCTTCCATTTCGCCTGTCAGTCTTAAAAAAAAATAAAATAAAAGGTCGGTTTTTCTCTCCCACTCTCCCCCACTACCCAGTTTTCTCCAACCCGTACCCATCCTTACCGATCAAGTAGATAAAGCGAAGGCATTGTTTTTAATACCTCACCTTGGCATCCCCTCCCCTAGATTTTCCTCTGCGGCAGCGTTTGTTTCAGACAATAGGGATTTGCTTGGTTTTCAGCTTAGAGAGTTTGGACGTCACCCTGAAAGGGATGCACGTGCAATGTGCGCTGCTCGCAGCCAGTGGCCAGTACATGGTGCTGCTATCGGCTGGTTGCGTATACTTGCTTGCAACCTGATGCTGAGCAATGGGGAAAGGAAAGTTGAGCTGTTGTTGTTTTGATAACATGCCGACGAAAATACGCATTCCATACTGAAGTATTTTGAAGTTTTTTTTAAAACAATCTTTCGCTGATTTGTTTCGAGGCAAGTGACCGTTTCTTTTAGTGTTTTTGGAATCTGTGTGCTAAAACTCCCGAGTGAATACCAGTTTAGTATTTTATAAAATAAGTTCTACCAAATTATTGTAAAGACCACCCCACCCTCTTTGCTCCTATGTATTTTCTCTAGAGATGGACTAAAAGAGGCAAAAGGCAGCCTCATGCAACCAACATTCAAAAAGTCGCGAAAGTTTTGAACGACTTGCGACTGTCCGCAGGAATTTGTCGAATAAAACAAAAGCCAACAAACTTTTGCTGAACAGGTTCCAGACAGAGCATTATGACAGGCGGAAGGCACAGGGCTAGATGAAAAAAAAAGAAGAAGCGAAGATTTATGATATTATGGCAACTCTTCTCGAAACCAGACGTTGAAGTTATTTTTAGAGCGGTATGGGAAGTAACTCTTCATAACCAGATATTCAGACAATGGCGTTTAAAGTTTGCTCAGAGCTTCGTAAGGAGAAACTCTGCTATTGCACGATTAGTGTTGCGTGTTTAGTGTTTGATGTATAGGCTAAACGGTTTAGTTGTGCATGTCTTACGTTTGGTGGTTAGTGTTAACGAATTAGTGGACGGTTAATGTTAGTGTCTCTTGTTATGTATTTAGTGTGACATGTTTAGTGTGTCGTGTTTGGAGTTTAGTGACAATGGCCATGGTCTGTTCAGGTATTTACAGTAATTGGTGGATGAGTAAGTCTACGGTGAATGCTTGAGTTTGAAAAGGGAGACGACCTGAAACCGACAAATAGCTTGTTGTCACGCATGCGCTATGAGAGACGGAAGGGGGAGATAAAGAGTGGCACTGGCCCCACAACGTAACCTGAGTGCCTTGAAAAGTGCATGTCATACCTTATTACATCACAAACGCCTGTCATATCTCATTATATCACAAGTGCCTGTCCTACCTCGTTACCCGACAAGTAACTCACGTGTATGCCGTGACCGCTACCACTCCCACAGCCACCATCACTTCCCGCCACACAGGGCTTCTCACAGAAGAAGGCAGACAACTAGCGTCACATTCACTTAGCTCCCTTTGGTGTGAGATGGAAAGAAGAGGAAACTTCACAGAATATACATTAACTTCCAGTGGTTCGCTTTTTATGCATGCACACACACACACACACACACACACACACACACACACACACACACACACACACACACAATACGTTAAATACAAAGAATGTGGTGTCATCAATACGTAAATGATAAACGTAAAATAGACCCATAAATAAGAGCATTAATAATAATTATTGTAATGTGTTTCCTTACCATTTAAAATAAACCATTTTCTGAAGATTTAGAACTTTCTGAATATTTAAATTAAAGTGTGTTCTGAACATTTATGATAAAGTAATATGGATGCTCTTTATGGCTGTTCGTCACGATGAAAGGTACTTAGTGGATACTAATGATGATGTCCCGTCTTTAATGACAATTTATAGCGAGGAAACGGTTTTCATCTTGATTCAAAGTGATGTAGGATATTTATGTGGATATTAATGATGATGTAGCGTCTTTGCTTGACTTCAATAATAATTCAATGGGTGTTCGATGTATTATGCAATATAGTTAAGCTGTGTAAGACAAAGTTGTGAGTTAATTTTTTTCCTGGTCGTGTCTAACAATGTGAGGTGTTTGCTGGACATTAAAAATTATGTAACGTGTCTGTAAGATATTACATATATAATATCATGATAGCTTGCATTTTGAACAATGCAAGTTGTTTGCTGGACATCGGCCATAATTGAAAGTGTTTGCTAGATACTATACAGCGTAACTTTTTAATTGCATTTTAGAAATGAGTAATATTTGTGTTGTACATTAACAATAATGTATGGTGTCTGCATGATATTACTTTATGTAATATATTTGTACTTTGATTTATTATAATGTAAAGTGTCTGCTGAATATAAACAATAATGTAATGTGTCTGCACAATATTACACGGTGTAAAATATGCCTAGCCTATTTTTAAGCAAAGTCAGGTGCACTCTCCTCCAGCCATGATTCACGGCCGAGTCAAAAGCACCCACACCCTCCGCTAAAAAACTCGCCGCCATATCTAGACGGACACATGGGAGATAAGCGGGTGGCTTTAAGATGAAAATATACGCGCTGCATTTCCGCAGGAACTGTGTGGCGGGCGCCACTTCGGGGCCTGTGATTGCAGTGAGCGTAACGCACCCTACTAAAGGTGGCTGCAGTTTAGTAGCGAGGGTTGACATAAATTCAAATTAGCGATATCTGCCCGGCGTCAGGGGCCGCCGCGGCTCTCCCGATGTATCACAGTTGTCCTCCCTTGGATTACAGCACAGAGCCCGTGACTGAGAAGTGAGGCATGCAGTATCAGCCGCCCCACCTCCCACCAGCTTTTAAAACTTACACCTGCCAGGTAGGTAATAGAACGCTGCAGAATTTGAAGCACGCTGTTGCCGAGGTGGAAACAAACGGCTTGGACGCACACAAACGTAGGCTGAACACTCTCTTCTCCACATGTCGAGAGCAGTACTGACATCCCTGGTCTGTCTGTCCTCGGCGGACTTTCGTTACAGAACCGTAGATATCGACAAGGCAGTCAGCAGGTCTACACCCCCCCCATCCCCGGTATATCTACAAAATTGTAGTTTTGAGTACAAACGTGTCATTTTGTGTACACACCTTTCACTTTGTTTATTGACCTGCAACTGTGTCTCTACAAAACCCACGATCATGTCAGCAGATCTTTCAATGTCTCTAACGACATGCGAGACAGATGAGTGTGTCTAACGGCAGGTGGGTAAATAAATCCAAGGACCTGTCTGCGTCTCCATACTCAGGAGACGCGTCTATACTGGCTTATCAACGTGAGCTGCAGACCTGTCACCAGTGTCCCTATGTCTGAGGGTGAGAGTGTCTGCAGATCTGTCAATCCTACAGTGCCTGCATGTGTGTGTGGAGCATGGCTTCCATAGACAGACAGACTCACCGGCCAGCTGGGCAGAGACTGGTAGGAAGTCCATTTAGCGTCTCGTTAGACTTTCTATTGAAGGCGGTGCTTGCAAGTTAGTCCAGCAAAGTGTGAAGAGAGACAAGGGCTAATCTTATGAGAAATAAGTACCAATGACAAACACAGCGTCTCTGACCGTGTGACTTATGGGGCGCCAAGAGGGGAATTTTCTCTACTTTCTCTCTCTAGCTAGAGAATGCATTCTGTAACTACAGAATACATTCTATAAGTAGAGAATGAGTTCTGTACGTACAGAATGCGCTCTGAAAGCTTTCTCTAGGTACAGAGAAGACTTCTCTAGCGAGAATCAGAACCCTCGAAACATGGCCTCACGTTCTTGATGTTCTCTAATTGGTTGATCTTTGACCTTCTTGTCCCAAATGTAAATGAGCCAGCCTCGTTCGGTACAGACATCATCATCTTGCTAGAGAAATCTTCTCTGTACCTAGAGAAAATTTCTCTGTAGCTAGAGAAAGCTTTCTCTAACTACAGAGAGATTTCTCTAAGTACAGAAAGCTTTCTGTAGCTACAGAATGGAAATGTATATATAAAATGAAGTGGCTAGCAACTTCTAAGTATAATATAAATGAAATAATTTGGTTTTACCGAGTTTTTCTCTCTCTAGCTAGAGAATGCATTCTCTAGCTAGAGAGAGAAAGTAGAGAAAATTCTCATTTTGTCGCCCCATAGTGACTAAAACACTCGAAAAAAAATTGTTTCTGCTCTTTCATCATGTGTACTTCGGTGAGAGTTCAGCAGTGAGCAGCACATCAGTGTCAGTTTATCTCTCCCTCTCTCTCTCTCTCTGCCCACCCTCCTCCTTTCCTCTGTCGGCATAACTTGTCCGTGCTGTCGAGACATACAAGACGAATTATGCATGTTGTTTCACTGCCGGGTGTACAACACTACCATGACCTACACGAAAAATTCATAGTGAAATATTTTAACAGCTGTTTTGTACCAACATTAAGCTAACTCCTTCAGAATGACAACATTTTTGATACACGATCAGCAGCGATATTTAATTCTTATGTTGTTTTACGATAAGATAAAAGTATGAATTATGTACATTTATCACGGCTGATTTATATTCTGTTTGCTGTATAACCTACGTATACCGTGGCCTCGTATTCGGTTCAAATCTCTCTCTCTCTCTGCATACATGTCCTCTTCGTCGCTTTCTTCCTCCTCATGTGTGTGTGTGCATATGTAGGTTCGCGCGTGTTTGGACACCTCTATTGCATACCTATGTATCAAAATGGTGTATTGTTCTAAACTTTCCTTGTATCTCGCTGTTTTCCGGTCTGTCAGTCTTTAAGCTCGGGCATACAAATGCAGGCACGTGCAGTAAGGCGTCATTGTTTGTGGGATTTTTCTTGATTTATTTTTTGGGGAGTTTTTTTTATCTCCGTTTTCTTTGGTCTCTACGGCAACCACTTTCAGTAAACCTGATTAACGGCATTGTATCGCAGCGACCGGCATCAACGTCAACCCTTGAAAAAAGACGTTTCTAGAGAACACCATCTCTGACATAACAACGACAACACAAATTGATTGCAACAGAAAGCAGGTACCGCTGCCAGCTTTATGTCACTTCTCTCCACCCACAGTCACCGACACGGCGAGTACTTGGACACAGATAACAAAGTTAGCGGAAAGCAATACAGACGATAAATTCCACACAAATTAGAAATGACGACAAGTGCTTCGCGTCTACAGCCTGATAGTCGAAGGGAAATTCAATTTCCTCCCCTTATTGAGTAGAATTACCTCCCTTGAAAATCGGATTTGGGTCTTGGAGGCACGAGGAAACACGAGAGTTGGCCGCCGAAGCAAGGCCGACGGTTTCTTGCACTGAAAACATGCGCGGGGACTGTGTTGTTATTCTTCCTTTGCTGAATCAGATTGGATGGGTGAAAGTACAAAAACAGGGAGATGGGATTTTTTTTTATTATTTGCTTTTCGTTGAATTTATGTTTTCTAGGCGGTCAGTAATGTCTCATCTATGTTAAAGGTCTAATAGTGTGCAAATTTTTTCGTCTTGAAATTAAGTTCAGTGTACGATGCTAGTTCCCAGGGCATGGATGAATAACTCTCGTCGGTTCATGAGAAGCAAAACTAAAAATATCAGCCTACACAGAAAATGTGCCGACAAGATTGTCCACGGAAACGCATGGACAAAGTAAAACGGATGGATGGATGGATGGATGGATGGATGAGCCTAATGCTTGTGTTGTTGACTTTCTCTGTGCATGGTGATGTTTTTCTTTAGGAAACAGCTTTGCACTGTAGTAGACCTTTACATGTGCACGCCACGTACACTCAGGTGTCAGAGGGACATGCTTCTGCAGAGTTTGGTCTCTACTCTCTCTGATGACATTCTGCTCCTCCGCCATGTTACTGGCAGTTAGTTACAGCCCACTTGTTCTCAACCGTCAAATGTCTCGATGACGTCACAGTTATTCAGAAGGCCAGTGTTCTTTGTGACGTCACTGTCTCCCATTACTGAAAGAGAGGCATCACACACCACACACCACGCAGCGTTTTTTCTGGTCATAGCTGCGGTCGATGGGGAAAATGAATGCACCAGGTAAGATCTTCGATTTCTTCCTTCACTTGCACACCTGTCAGTCTTTTCAACCGGCTTCTGGGATCTGTCACCACTGACCTGCCTGAGATGTAGAGCATTTCAGGTATGCGAGTGTGATTTAGCAGTCTGCTCTCTCTCTCTCTCCCATTGTCTCTCTCTCTCTCTCTCTCACACACACACACACACACACACACACACACACTCTCTCTCTCAATCTCACCCTAAGAGATGTGCACATACATGTGTGCATGCACGCGCGGACCATGAGTGACTGTAGGTATAAATGTGCGTGCGTGCGTGCGTGCGTGCGCCGCGCGCGCGCGCGCGTGTGTGTGTGTGTGTGTGTGAGATAGAGAGAGAGTAAATAAAATACCAGAATAAAACTGGATTTTTTTAGGAAGGATTATTTTAAAACCAGCATAGAGCGGATAAAACAGAAATTACAGTAAACCACGAAAGGTGATACGATAAATAAATTTTAACACTAAAATAGTGTTATCGCGGAAGTGCGGGCAAGATTTATAGAGTCCCTTATATCACACAGCTTGCGCACATGTTGTATCTCTAAAGTCTCTTCTTGTTTACGACTTTAAAGCAGAGGAGGCAGCATGGCGCTGTAGGAGACGCTGTTGATTACTGGGGATGAGGGTCTGAAACAGGAATGGTTGTGCTTTCTGTCCTCAGTATCATTCTTAAGGTTCCACAAAGAATGATGAGAATTTCTTCTTCCTTTGTTTGTTTCTGTTTTTGTTGTTTGTTTCCTTGTTTGTTTCTTGTTTCTTTGTTTCTTTCTTTTAGTTGATGAGGGCTGAAAAGACTGCACGGTAAGGCCTAGTGTCTTGATCGATCATCTCGACCATTGGCGGGCACACATGTGCAGCCTGGCGACCATTGTCTTCACCCACTTTGTGTCACAGGAGTTGTCTACCCATTGGACTTACAGCGGGGGAAGTACGTATATACAGGATAAACTGAAGAACTACATTCAGCACTAAATTTGTTACGATTAATTAGCAATAATAGCAGTCAATATGCCTCGAATGAAATTCTCTGAAGAGTAGTTAAACACTTTCTCCTTAAAAACAAAAACATACTTCCTTCTTAAACAACACATATTCTTCCTAAACAAAACAAAAACATACTTCCTTCTTAAACAACACACATTCTTCTTAAACAAAACAAAAACATACTTCCTTCTTAAACAACACACATTCTTCTTAAATAAAAGAGAAAATCTTACACCTTGAAATGGGAAGAATTAAAAAACCAGTTTAATTAAATGCCAGGAAAGAGAAAATAAAGAATGAATACGATAGCTAAATAAAGATAATTGTATTTCGGCGAATCACCTTGATATTTCAGTAAAGAGCTGCAATGGTAAATGCATGATATTGTCAAGTCCAACTTGCGGCGGTGATGTCGCCAAATGTAAATTGTTTACTCACCAAGAGCTGAAGGAGGTTATTTACTTTGAGGGCATCTCTGGTATAGGAGTAACCATATCTACCTCCAAATACGACTAGCTTTGTACAGAAAACAAAACAAAGTGGATAACTACCTTAATATCTTAATGGCGATCTCGGTGGAGACATCAAGGAAGAATACGAGATAGAAAGACAGAAGTAAATGTGACTTGAAATATATTTGTTCAGAACAAAGTTCTCCTTTGTGAGTAATATAAGCTCCAATTACATGAATGATAAAAGCGAAAGGAGAGGAGAGCACTTTGGTCGTCAGGTGAAGGTGAATGGAAACTCTCCTTCCTAAAACTTCCGGTTTGCTTTATTTTGTCTACTGTCTACCTCGAATCTGATTGCCTCCCGCTCCCACCCGTCTTCCAGCACCCCAACTCTCCAAGGACACGTGTCATTAGCACCAACGCCCATCGTACGATTAGCGTGCCGAGAGTTCTTGCCCTTTCTTTCACCGTGCTGCGCAGCGCATGAGGTTCCACTTCCGGGACAAGGGCTCCCTGTGCAATCAGCCGTGACGGAGACCGCCTGCCGTTCCGCTTCGCTGCATGTCGTCAGTTTCACGGCTCACGGTCAGTGAACGCGCGCGGGTTGTCTTGCCACAGCAGCGCGCATGCCTTCCTTTCCGGAAGCGCCGCCATTTTTAGCTGAGACTCGCTGATAGTTGCGTCCCTTTGCAGAGATAAGGCGGGCTTGCGGCAGGAAAGCCGGAGCGTGTCACTGGAGGTCATGATTATCGGCTTGTGTACGCATGCGCGAGTCGCGAGCAGTTCTTATGGAGGAAATAAGAGGACGGAGTCTGCGCCGTGCTAGCTACACGTTATTTGGATGTTGAATTTTCCGTTATTTTTCCTGTATTTCGATGGCATAAGTTTCACCGATGCAGAATGTGAATGAGGATTATCGTATCACTTCTCGAAGGTGAGTCATCTGAAAACCTAACAACTGCAGTAGATATGGTGGTGCGCAGGTTGCTGGAACTCCTTAATCTGTGCCTTATAGGAAAACATTGAAGATAAAACATAGGTACACCTGTGTACAAGTGCCTACTACACCTGTGTTCAAGTGCCTACTACACCTGTGTACAAGTGCCTACATCTGTGCATACTTATCTACAACTGTGTACTCCTGTGTCGTGTATACGAGGTTTCTCTGTATTGCGCATGTTTAAAAGTGAATTCAGCAGCTTGACGCACCTCTTGCTTTCAACAGATTTTTTTATAGAAAACAATATACGCTGAAAGAACAAGTAAGTACAGTTCAATCAACATTGGACAGGTGGGTAATAGCGTACACGCAGTCAAACACGGCTGTAGGATCGATTCACTACTGGAATATCGGGTCTCATCAGACTGACTTTGAACTCGTCAGGACTTTGTATTTGGACATAAACTGCTGGGTTGACTTTGAAGATGATGCTGACCCCATCTTCGTCAGCGGCTGTAAAGATTGCATCTCAAACGAAACGAGGAAAAAAACCGAGATCTTGTGTCAGAAGATATGGAATGGTTGAACAGAATAACATGCCATCTTCCTTCTATAAAATGGAAAGAAGAAATTTTGCTATTCCTCCTCGCTCCCCCCTCTCTCTCACTCACACACACACACACACACACACATTACGTCACAAGTGGATGACAAGGTTTCAATTATGTCACATGACAGATCACAACGCCATGGGGGACAGGGTTCACCCGAGTCTGTCTCTACCTCCGCGGCGTCGTGTCCGGCTACTGAGTTCTGCTCATTAACACAGCTGGTGAGAGAGGGGCACAGCTGGACACCACCTACAATGAAGTGTCAGAGGGACACGCCTGCCGGGGATTTATACGCTGCACAAAGCTAATTGCTCTGGCGCTGAGCCGGACGTCAGCTCACGATGCTCAGGGTCTGCCTCGTGTCCCAAGCCAGAGCTTGGACAGATAATTGTGCCCAGTCTAGCAGCATGCTTGGACCACAAGGTGCTGCTCAGATATGATCATCGTTTTCTGTATTCTTTCCATACCTCGTAGGAGATTTCTTTCTTTCTTTCTTTCTTTCTTTCTTTCTTTCTTTCTTTCTTTCTTTCTTTCTTTCTTTCTTTCTTTCTTTCTTTCTTTCTTTCTTTCTTTCTTTCTTTGTCAATATTAGTCTTAGCCAGAAACGAGTCATCATTTCTGTATAATGTTTTGAAGACTGTTGAAAACCACAAAGTCTTCCTAAGACTTGAAGTCGGTGATTTGCTAGTCACAGTATAAATCGGGGGCGATTTTTCATGCGTCTATCAACTATCAACCGGCGAGGTTTATGTAAGATATCGACAAACCCATGCCATTTAGAAGACAAATAACTGCACCCACCATAGCTTTAAATCTAAACTTATATACGATTAGAGTGTACTTGATATCGCTCAGAGTTTAAAATATAGTTTGCATTGCATTTTGTTTGTTTTTTGTTTGTTTTTTTGGTCCCATGGGGATATAGTTTAACCAATAAATCTAGTATGAGTGATGGAAGAAAACTAAATCTGTATCAGTTATGTCTTCGCTAGAAGAACTCCTCTCATTAAAAGACGAGTAAATACTAATGTTTTGTGATGAGGAACATAAAGAACAAAGAAAGTTTGAGTGAAGACCCTAACTATTGTAGCTTCCCACGCGGCCCTACTCCCTAGCAACGCCAGGAGTATACAGACCTATCCATCTGTCAGACATCGGACTCCTTACCAGGACAGTCCAGTGGAGATAAGATGCTTGTTTCTGAGAGATGTTTATTGATCAAGAGAGATAAAGTTCGTTTCACTTTCTGACATAAAGCAGCGATACAACGGACAGACAAGCAGTTTAATGCACTCTCCCTATCTGTGCACGTCAAAGCCTTATGGGCTGGCCATATCTGTGGTGTCATAATTTAACAGGTTTATTGCAGCTCTTAGTGTCAAACCTTTAGTGCCTTCATGATATTCTTTAGCGTCATAACATAATACTTTGGGAGATATCTCTTGGTGTCACGAGTTCATGCTATTGTCAAATGTTTTAGTGTTGCTGTTGAAGTATTAATACTGCCGACCGGTCAGTTAGACGGCGGGACACTTGAGTGAACCCTTACTGTTCCTAATGTGTGTGTGTGTGTGAGAGAGAGAGAGAGAGAGGAGGGGCTTGACAGTAAGGTGTAACAAGGAAACCAAAAAAGAATAGGAGGGACGAAGCAGAGAGAGAGAATATGAAAAATGCGAGAAAGGAAGAGAGAAAGAAATGAAAGAGGGCGTTATATTTCCGGCTAGGTGTAGAAGGTTTTAATCCCTTGTTTTTTAAGACAATAAAATGTTTTTTTCATTTCAGCACAGAGGACTGTCAGTGTCAAGGTCTCAGGGACCTTTGAGGAAAATTTCCATGGCTACAGCTCGACATCTCGCTGAAGCGGCAACTGCGTATTGCAGACATAAATCTGACAGCAATGAGGGTAAAGAAGCGAGCTCTGGCGAGCACAAGGCCGGCATGCATGGTCAGAAGGCAAGTGTACATGGGGAAAGACAACCCGCAAGTGGACAGGACGCTGCTAGAGGCTAGTTAGAATGCTAACATGAACTAGCAATCAGCGATATTTACAAAATCAATGAGTGATTTAAATGACGGATTTGCGCTAACCATCTAGGTAGTTTCTAGTGGCGTTGTGCACCTGGTTCCAGGCTGGCAATTCGATGGATTTCATCCTGGGGCCAGCAACACAATACGTCATTAGGCGGTAGCGGGCTACCAAAGCAGTCAGCTTAAATGTTCAAAACCTGTGAGCTTGTCAGATGACTGGTAGTCCGTGTTAACCTTCAGATAACGCCTTGCATCCATCCTCTGGCCTGAGGCAGCCTGTTCAAACCATTTGACGGGCAGGCTGGCTGAAGCTGGTGAAATCACGTCACCAAGTACCAGCCAGAATCACATCGCCGCAGCTTAACATGATTCATGCCATCACACACTAATCTGAATCATATCATCATGCACTAACCTAAAAAGCGTCACAGCATACTAATGTGAATCATATCACCAAGTACTAGCCTGGATCACGTCACATCAGGTTAGTACCTAAATCAGGCCACTAAGTACGAGCTTAAACAGTTTCACCTCATACTAACCTAAATCATGTCACCACATACAAAATCATGTCACATCATATTAACCTGGGTCGTATCACCGCATGCGAACATGAATCATGTCACTATATACTAACCTATAGATCACGTTACTATATAGCAGCCTGGGTAATTTCACTGCAATACAGTTTTAACTGAGTTAATACTCACTAGTCTGAATCCTCTTAGTACAGACGTCTCCAGACTTTTGAGATGAATATTTTAACGCTACATATCGCTGGTAGAGAGCACTTATCCTTTTGTTAGCTCGCTAGAAATCATATATCAGCCAGACCAGAAGTCACGTGATTAGTCAAGCCACCAAAAGTGACGTGATTAGTCAAGCCACCAAAAGTGACGTGATTAGTCAAGCCACCAAAAGTGACGTGATTAGTCAAGCCACCAAAAGTAATGTGCTGGTAGTGCCCCCCCCCACCTAAAAATACGTGTTGCTAGCCCACCGGAAGTGACGTGATGTGTCCAGCTATCAACACGTCACGTTCTGTTAGCCATCCAGGACTCCCGGGAAGTCTTACGGCATCTCTGAGTTTTCTCCCATCGCATCTGCGAAACAACAGTGAACTTTATAAGGGCGGAAATTCAATGCGAAATGGGGAAAGAAATCTTCCTGCAGACGAAAGCATTTGCCGTCCGTTCTAATTTGTTTTCTGCCGCGAGCTCTGTAAAAGCTGTAAACCTTCTCCAGAGACCCGACTGCAGATGGCGAATCGCAGGAGACAAGGAGCTGGCTGCACGACATGCTGCTAGACGCTAGCTATGAACATTTTACCTGACTGCTCCGCGTTTAGGACCTATCTAGCCTTACACCTAGCGACCTCTCGTGCAGCCGGCACTAGATCACTTATGCTTTAGCTTGCAGGCTGCGACACTATAATTGCGCCTCATCCAGCAAATTTTAGTTCGTAGTTCCACGAAAAACACAGCCGTGCGAAATACATTTCCTCTTGAAAAATTGAAGGCTACTTGTTTTACATTTGGAAAAAAAATTCCACAAAACATTTGAATGCAAACACCGCGATTGACAGGCAGTGACGTGACAGGTTTTATAGTTGAGTTGAAGGCGTGTGGCGTCACCACTACCTTCTCTCGCTAAAGCTCGCGAGTTCCTGTCTTCGCGTCCTGTCTTCGGGCGAGTACTGCGACGTGTAGATCCTGTAAGAGTAAGCAGCTGGCGTTCCTTTCGGAAACGCCAAGTTCGGGGTTCATTTCTGCACGACTAGTACCCGGATGACATTGTTTTGCGTCTGGCACTCTCTGCAGTGACCTGATCAGCAAGCGAAAAAAGAGCCGACCTGCCCTTCCATCACTTCCTTCTAGTCATTCTCTCATTCCACGATATTTGTAATTGTAAATATTTCAAGATAAGGCTTTTTGTAAAGATTAGATAATGTGCATGCAGTATCATCCTTGTCGTCAATCTTTGTTCTGCATCCAAGACACTTTCAATGTCCGATGGAGTTTTGCCTAGCGCGTCGGGCTAGAATGGGAAGAAATATATTATTCATCTGCTCATTTTATATCGCTCATCGTTATCGAGTTGCGTCTACTCACTGACCGCATCTCAGGACTGGGGGGGGGGGCATCAAGTCACAATGGTCTGACGCGATCAAAACTTTGTCAGGGGCGGTAATCAGGGGACAACGAAAGACAACTGCGGGTTATTATTATTATTTTTTTTTATTCAGTTATCGCCGCAGGGATGCTGGGATTACTGTCAGATCAATCTGTCGCCAGCCGCTTCCTCCCCTCACCGGTGTTTCTCGAAACAATGCGCTCACAAGCACGACAGGTACAGAGCTTAACACCGGCACACCGGCGCGCGCGCGCACGCACAGGTAGCAACCGCTCGCGCGTATGAGTGCAGAGACTGACGATGCCAAAACAACAGGTAAATACAGGTAATGTTATCATTGTCTTGCGTGAACACATTTATATACATCGGTTCCATCGGAAGTCTCCCCCTGCTGTTTTTGTCACGTTTGTCTGCGCGCGCTCGTGCACGCAACTATGCAACCAGAGAGAGAGAGAGAGATTGAGAGAGAGCATTTAATTCCGTTCTGTCTCGTGATGTAATTCAGTTTGAAAGTTATGTTGGGACTTTAGTGAAAAAAAAACCAGAAAAATAACCAGAGCGAACAAAATAATAACTAAGCCATACGGGGTTAAAACAGCCAACACAAAAAGTTCAGATGGCAATGCAAGGACAGAAAGCGACACCTAGTTGTGTTCAGCTAGTTTGTAGCTGCTGGCTGTTTTGATGGTAATCCATGATGATGATTGAATGCACATATTGTATTGTGTATCATGCACTTGTCGGAGGTGGGTGGAGTTGGCTGATGATGGTTGGCATAACATGCTGTGTGTGACATGTATGTTAATACCCAGTGGTGACTGATAGCCTGTCAACACTTTTTTTTCTTTCTCTTCCACCCACTTCCCACCCCGTCTTCCCCTCTCTTTTACTCGTCCTACTTGTGTTTGTTGAAACTTCTCATCATATGTATGCTGTAACCCTCTCATCATCTGTTTGTTGTAACATCTTATTATCTGTTTGTCGTAACCCTCTCATCATCTGTTCGTTGTAACCCCTTCATCCTCTGTTCTGTTACCCTTCATCCTCTGTTCTGTTACCCCTCATCATCTGTTCGTTGTAACCCCTTCATCCTCTGTTCTGTTACCCCTCATCATCTGCGATCACCAGCTGGCCATTTTTCTTCAGCTTTCACTTCCACAGCGTTTGCAACATATTGTACCCGCGCTGAGTCTTTCCGGACAGAGGTCGCACCCTCTTTAATTATACTTTTTTTAGATCGGGTGCGTTCTGTCTTTTTTTTTCCAGCATTGCATTTCTTTCTCCTCATTAGCAACCTCTCCCGATATCTCCTCGTCTGCCTTTATCCTCCGCAAGTGCACCTCCCGATATCATCTAGCACAAAGCGGCGCGGTCTTACACTTGACTGGAACCACAGAATAGCCGCCGCAGACTACCAGAGAAAGGATGAAGGACCTAATTGCAGACCAGAGCGAGGTTGCGGGTGGGAGGGAAGAAACTAATAATAATTTCCGAATGTACTGCAGCCATGCGATTGGCTGCTACTCGCCGTATCCTAGCGACCGGAGGCGCTGTCGGCCTTCCGGTGGTGTCCCGACTGCGCCCGCTGCGCCGTCACGGCAAGGGATACGGAATAAGGGATAAGGGAAAAGGCTAATTAGCAAAGGGGATGGCAGTGAAGGAATTAATAGGACAGGACACTGCACCAACGGAGGCGCGGCGCAGACAAAGGGAATGGGTCGGCGGAGCCCAGGAGACTCCACAACTGTCCACGTTTGATGTAATGAAGGAAGGCCGTCAGGGGCAGACAACGCCGTCGAAGGGAGATAATGCTCGATTATGCCGCAGTCCTATGGTGAGGCAATCCAATCATATCAGGGTTAGCGGTGTTGGAGAAGACAAGGGGGAGTGGGTGGCGAAGGAGGAGGCTGGCAGTCGGTGCTGCCGAAGATCCGAGATAAATTGAGAACGGCATTCTTGGTCGCCGTCCTGCATTCCTCCTCAGTGCAGCGGGCTGCAGCGATGCTGGGCCGCGTCCTTGGGGGTCGAGGGGAAGAACACCATCGTGCGCAACTCGGATCGGGAGACGCCAGATAGCTCAGAGGTACGCGTCCCACTCGGTGGCGATTGTGGAAATCTCTGGACTGAAGTGCGCAGTCCAAGCTTCAGAAGGGAGAGTAGCTTTGCCTTTTGTTTGTGAGCGTAAACTTTGTTTTTACTCGACATGAACTAGCTGCACACAACTTTTTCTGTCGCTCTCACACACAGGGAGCTTGTAACTGCATTGTAGGAGTCACAAACGAACCCAAAGGTTCTGACTGGGTAATAAAAATTATTTTTAGCCCATGAAATCAGTCAAGGCCCCTATTTTTTTTTATGACGCATTGTTGTGAAAGACAAGACAAAAATAATAGTGAGCTAAATGCTTATATTAATGACATTTCTATATCATTCGCCCTGTTTGTGACTCGTTGTGTGTTTGTGCGCGCCCGTGCCCTGCTATGCCTGTTCCTTTCTGCCCCTTCTCCCTCACTGTTTGCTGTCGAACACCTAAAGTTGGGAGCTGGGGGCGTACAGTTTGTCAGGAATGTCCTCAAGTCCACAGGCGGTGTTTGCCTTTCCAGGGACAAGGGTTCACGCAGGCAAACAATCATAAGCCGGCGCGCACTTCGCCTTCCCTCCTTCAGGTACGGGTGTCTACCGCCACCCGGAACGCTCAGCCCCTCAGTGGAAATGCCAGTCTTAAGAGCATGAGTCGTCTATATTCACCTGACGAGAGATCCCATGACCACATTCCCCTTTATCCCTTCAGAGATCCCCAGAGACAGAGATTCACCCCTTTTTAGTTCAGCGACTGCAAACTTCCGTCTGGCAACTAACGTCTCAGGATACTTTATGGAGAAGTTGAGTTCCAGGACACATGGGAGGCAAGTGCTTTGGACTTCAGAGGTCTAGCAGAGCAGTCCACCCTGAGGGTAAATACATCTGACTAGCAGACAAGACTCCACACTGAGTAGAAATACTTACTTCTTTCCGATGTTTCCGTCAACGGCTTTCACGGTGAGCTGACCAGTTGATAGAATGGACATGAAGAAGCTGAAGGAAACGATTATGAAAATAATAAGTGCGAGGCACTTCAAATACAAACACTTCCTTCCTCCTCTCTTTCACTCAGACACACTGGAGATGGACAGAGATAGAGAAATAATAATATTTTCTGATTTATATAGCACATTTACCAACCATTAAGAAGGGGGATCAAAGCGCTTTACAAAACAACATGCAAAGTTTTCCGGCGCCTACATAATGACTGTCTCATAGGTCGTATCAAGACAACAGCAGCAAAGAAAAGGAATGCAGAAGGAGGCCGGATTGTGGACAAGAGATCAGAGGGTCAGTCGACGTCTGTTGACTCACATTTAGAAGCTGAAGCTGCGGGGGAAATGGTCCATACAACAGAAAGTGCGAGCAATTGATGGGAGGAGCGAGAATTAATCCAGCAAACGAAGGACAAAAAAAAAGAAAAAACTAGAGTCAAGATGACACAGATACGGCGGTTAAGACAGACGAGACAAACCGTCAGTGGCAGGTGGTACAAGATAAAGCACAGCTCAACAAAAACACAGTGGACACCAAACACGACGAACATCCACGGGCACCGACAGAAGAGGAACACGGAGAACAGTCACCTTCAAGCAGGTTAGGTGATGGGGCATCACTCTCAAAATAGAGAGAAAGCTCGTGCAATCTTTCTTTCTATCCCTCTCGAAGACAGACAGACAAAAGCGTACGAACATATTCTCACACACCCCAACACTAACATAAAACACATATCACACTTTTCACAGATGCGCGCGCACACACACACACACACACACGCGCGCGCGAAGGAGAGTAAAGAGGAAGCGAGCAAGGAAGACCATCTATATTTGTTCCGTGTTGAGAAGGAGGCCGCAGGAGTCTTCACGTGGTTTGCATTGCCCTCGGCTGGCGAGGGGCGGCCGCCGCTGTCAGCAGGAGCCGGGTCGTGACGCTGTTATTGCAGTTGTTGCCTCTTCCGCCGGCCGGAACAGTGTAAACACTCGCCGGTCCATTGTTTACGAGCAGGCGTGGAGAGAATAAACGAGAACAGGACCGCCAGGCCCTGGGTAAATATTGAGCGCCTAAACATTGGAGCTACCGGCTCTCCCCCTCGCACTGGCCACCGAGTTTTCCACTTCCACCATCCTCCCCGTCGGATGGCCTTGTCGACGTCACGACACCGTTACGTTACGGGGTGGGTGGAGGAGAGGTCAGCTGCCAGGAGGAGGTTTCCACAGACGAAGGAGGGTGAGAATAAGCTATGCGGGGAGGGGAAGGGGAAGGGAGGGACTTCTTGGAGAGGACGCGAACAAACGAGTGGCTGACAAACAGCAAAATATTGTGACAGGTGTGTCAGGTAAGCGAGCTAATCGGGGAAGTAGCAAGTGGACAAGCCATGCGCGAGCTAACCTATCAGGTCAGTCATGCAATTAGCCCTTACCATCATGGGTGGGCGTCCTATCCCTCACTGTCAGTGTGTGGGACCGACTATTAGCGATATCATCTACACTTACTAGTAATAGTCAACGTGAAGTTATTGTAAAAGAACAAGATCAACATGCATTTGCTCTATGAACAATATAGATAAGTATATTATTAAAAACTACATGGCAGCTAGAATATAACTGACTTGCAAACATAAATTAGTGGACCATGCAGGACCTGCTCACCGCCAGGTTAGCCTTGTCACCGGTTGCGTCTAGCCAGTTGACCCTTTCCTTTACCTCCTCCGCTGACCAGTACCGGCTGACCAGCAGCAACCTTCGTCAACGGGTACTACTCAAGAGTCAAATGAACGAATGAACAAAATATATGATCATCATCATCATCTGCTGAGACATTGAATTTTTCTTACCAAGTGCCTTCCACGAGCAACATTTGGACATTTAAGATGATCCACAAAACTTTCAAGCAATGAATACTTTACTTACTGGGTCTGTAATACATTACTGTGATAAACAATATACTGATCGTGTCTTGTAATTATAGGTCACACCATAAACTTGGTTTGTGAAGTCTGGATTTACATCATGGATTTGTGTCAGTTCATGTGAATTCTGCGGGCTATGGTTTCTAAGTTAATGTTAAAAAAATAGTTTATAATTTTTTGCCGGCAGTTTTGATTAATCGCCCCATGAAGCTTGCGGACATTAACACATCTACCTGCAGCTGTTCACAGGCTCACAGACTAGGGTAGTATTCACCTTGCAGGTGACGGCTTCAGCTGATGTTGCTCGGATTCCAAATAGCCGTCTGCTTGAATATTTTTACAACTACGACCTGCAAACTTCCTTTCCGTTTCGAGGAGCGAGCAACAAGGCGTTACATTTAATTAAAACAGTTGCGATAATCAGGCAATTCTGCTGGTAGGCAGAGTATCCGCACTTGTGCTCAGTCATTGGAATAGTTGAAAACCTGTGGGAGATGGTAATCAAACGGTCGAAGCTTCAATGCAGCGCTAGTGTTGGAAAATTTACTTAAAGAGAAAAAAGAATGTGTTCTAAACGGTTCTTTTTAAATTTACTTTTCTCTGTCCTAGTTTTTTTTAAAAACTTTTGATGATACACAAGCAGCCAAGGCCACCGCTGTTCACCATCCACAACCCCCGGGGCATGCTGCCTCCATTCGGCCAGACTCGCCCCTTGAAAACATGGCCGACTGTCAGTCGCGAGTTCTTGAATATGTAAACGCGAGGAGCTGCCAGGAAGGCCACGAAGTCCAGATCACCCTTTCTGTCAGAGACTGCTCTAGTTGTGATTAGGACACAGAGGGACACCAGAAGCTTCCACGCTGGAGGCCTCATACCATTGTGATCTACTTCTGTGGCCGTGAGAAAAACCAGATCCTCGGTCTGCGATATCGCGGGCGATGAGGTGTGGAATTAGAAATCTCGCGAGGGTTTGGGTTTCCTGTCTGCACGGGGTTGCCGTCCGCGATGCCACACAGTCTTACATGCTCGTGCACTTTGGCACAGCCAGGAGGGGAAGGGGGGAAAACCTCTTTCCCTTAGGGTTAACGCAGACAATACGTCCTCTTCAATTTTTATGCTAATGGTAAGTTTAAAACAGATATTTCTGGAAATCTGCCGGGTTACGGAATGTGTGTTTCGGGCAAACTGTGAGCGGTTGTGACTGCGAGGAGTATGGCTCACCTTGAACAGTCAATGGATGCTCAATATTTGCTGTTTATTCACTAGTGGCAGTAGCAAAGTGGACAGTGGTCCATCTTTCTTCCGTTTTCATAGCTGTCCACGCAAAAACACGTAGACATGCGTGCGCACGTAGGTGTAAATGCACTGCAACCACTCAGGTACATGCGCACACAGATAGGTCCGCAAAGTAGTTTGTTTTATGTAGAAACTTTGCCAGTGTCTAACATTCGTCCATATTCAGTCTAAACGCACGCACAAACACACACACGCACAAACACACACACACACACACACACACACACACACACACACACACACACAAAATCACACACACCCATCAGGTATGAATCTTCTACCTTTGACGATTTTGCTTTTTATTTGAATCTTTCGCCTTAGTTGTAAACAGAGTGCAATCAAAATGTTTTGCTGGGGTTGACTAGTATCATTTTGTGTTTTGTTTGAATCTTTCCCCCATGGTTGTAAATATAACCCAATCAGCATCTTTTGCTGGGGTTGACTACTGTCACTCTTCGATTTTATCATTTAGACCTATCGTGAATTCTGTAAGTAGGGTCTGGGTTTCCAAACAGACAGAAAGAAAGCATAGCGAGGAACGGAGATAAAGAATCCTCGTTTCCAGTCAACCTGACCAGCTTCGTTTCCACAGTTTACAGGAATCACGTTCCGCGAGTTGTCCGAAAACAAAGCTGTGCCTAGTGCCTTACCTCCCTTGTCAAGAGTTGCCCGGCAACGGCGGCCATATCGGGTTGGTGTCGTCGCCCTTATCAGGGTCCCGTGAATAGCGGGCTGGCTAATTAAAGGCGTTGAGGTCTGGGGACATAATGTGTGCATGCCTGTGCTGTCCACGGCTATGCCGCGCCCCTCGTGATAAATGGCTGGCTGCTTTGAATGAGAGTTCTCGCACGAGGGGAACACGGGCAAGAGGCCCGCCCTGTCCACCGTCCCTCTGACTATTGTAGTATTTTTACCACCCTCACTTTCTTCTCTCTCTCACATACCCACACCTAGAAATGGACAAGCAATGGACAGTGACTGATCGGTAACAGGCTCAAGCTTGCTGCGCAGGGTCGCTAATTGACCTCGTGAGGACTTGGATTTCCGGTCAAGTCAGTCTTTCCAGTGCGGTACTTGAGGGAACAAAAACCATTTTGAAGCTGGCAGCCTAGGTTCACACTAACTGATCTCAATCTTTACATAGAGCATTCACAACGTGTGTGTCCAATAAATAACACAGAGGTTGTAAAAAAACGACACTGATGATGATGATGATGATGATGATGATGATGATGATGATGATGATGATGATGATGATGATAAAGAAATTAAAACAATAAGAGAAGTAGTTCTATTAAAAGTCATTGGCATTAAGCACTTGCATAAATTTTCCCTCACCTGGACGGTTACAAAAATGATGGCCCACTTCATAATGTCTTTTTTCTAATTAAGTGTTTTCTTGCCATGCTTCATCTGTATACTATGTTGCGTAGACGGCGACGGCTGTAGGGGAGATAACGTTTCACTTAACCACCCCTTGTGGCTGCCAAGGTGGACAAGGTTTGCATTCCATCTGGAGATTTACGAACCTGTTGGACTTGTCTCAAGAGCCGAGCTGAGGCTAAGCCCATTGTAGCTACGGACTGGTCCGGTATCTGCAGCAGGAAAATTGCCGGGCAGCTGTGCAAGATCATTTCAACATTAATTTCAGATAACACAGACATCTCGCGTGCACTGGCGGAGGAGGGCGGGGCACAGGTGTGGCAGGGAAACCCTTGCCTAATGAGATACGCAACTGGCTGGGTTTGATGAATTTTTCCACGGTGAGCTGGTTGGCGGGCAGCACAATGTTCGGTACCAGCCATTCACTAGCCTCTCGACCAGCATAGTTACTAGTCTTTAACTTTCTATTGAGAGGTCACAGTCCTTTACAGTCACAGTCACAGTCCCTAAGGGCCGTTCTTAACCGGACAGAGTACCGAAGGCTCAAGACTCCGAAGTGCTTCAAAGTCCCATTGTATTGACAAATGTTTTGGAAAGCAAGTCTGGAGCATACTAATTAAAGTTCCAGTTTCCAGAACGGTCGCTCCACACCTACAGGTGACCTTTCAACGTTGCCAGACTTCGTCAAATATTTGACTTCATAGGCCTAGTTAAAGATTTTTTTTATTGCAAACCTTGGCTCTCAGCTTGCGGGTTGAGAGTAAGGTGTGAAGTTCTGACACTGAGGAGATCCTGCTTCAGAGTGGACCTACAACTGAGATGAAACATCGCAGACCTACGAATAGACAGACGGATAACCGTCCTGCCTTTATTCCATAGCTTTTGGCCATATAGGGCTCTTCCAAAAGCTATGACTTACAAAGATGCTCTGATGAAAGCTATGGATCAAAGGTAAAACGAGCAGAAGGCAGCTGAAGAAATCGACCAGAACTTCAAAACAAGTGTAGCTGATGCTCAGGGGCAGAATGCACAGCACATTTATAAGCTTACAAAATTTTAGTACTTAAATTAGTACATCATTTAAAACCGTTTTTACAAAAAAAAAAATGGTTCTAAAACCGACGAACAACACCAGAACTGTCTAAACTAAAAAAGGATAAAACAGTTTTAGCTGGACTTTCCTCACATATCGTTGCCATCAGCTAATGGGGAAACGGTAAGCTTTCAGCAGTGTAAAGAAAACTTTTCTCCGGCAGCACGACAATTAAATGGATTGCTTAATTGTTAGAGTCCAGACTAATCTAACAGCTAAACTGCATGCGTGGTCGAAGTAGCGAGCACATCAAACGCCGCAGAATGTTATCAGATCATCAAATGATGACCAGTACGACTGCTTTTTCGTCGATAGGCAATACGACCTCTTCAAACATACTGCCGATATCAGCTCGTCGAGATCCAATCCTCTGGAGCAGTTCGTCATCATACGGTCTACTGTTTGCCTCTAAACACATCGAGTTCTTCTCCGAAGCTAATTCTGAAAATCACGGTCATTTCTGCTAAAACTGTTTTAGAATTGTGTAATAGCTTCGAGCTGTTTTAAATTTATTAGAGAATATCACAAAGTGATGATAGTCCCCCCCTCCCTACCTCTGTAGCCCATTTCATGGACGTAGAAACTACCTTTGCCTGTTTAGAACAAATTTAAGGGGGTAGAAAGATGGATAACTGTGTAGCAGCTTGCTGGCTGGTGGTCTTGCCCCATGTTCATCTGTTTCCTCGTCTTGGCGCATTTCTGGAGGCCTTTGCAGGAGGCGAACCTGAACGAACGATGGAGGGTTCACATCGTCCGTCCTGACCCTCTCACCTTTGACCCGCGACATACTGATGTGACCTCGGTTGATTGTAACCGGTGAAGTAGGTGGCAGGTGACGTTACCGAGGGCTCACCGCTAGTGTTACCCGCGCGCATGCGCAGTCTTGTCGCACACCTTGCCACCCCCTCCTGCACGTGGTTGCCAAGCACAGGAAAGCTGGCTGACAACCGATCATTGTACATCGAGATAGATCGGTTGCTGCGGCGAAGAGTGGCAGATTTCCTCGTGGCTACCAACCAAGGTCGCCAAGCAAACAATTTATCTCTCGCCTGCCCTCGATAACCCCGAGGAAAGGTAAAGGTAAAGGTTCGGGAGAGCACGAGGAAAGTGGGAGATGCAGATCCAAGTCATAAGCGCATGAAAACGCTGGTTTTATGCGACGACTAGTTTTCAAGGCAAGATTTTATTCTCCTTTCCATTATTCTAATTACTCCTAATAACTATAATCTGATCATTCTAATCATCATTCGTCATGGCTATGATGTGTCCCGTTTCTTGTCTGTTCACTACGAGAAATCGAGAATTTATTGAGTCTCTGTAGTTCATCGGGTGGAAAAAGTTTATTCACAGAGACAGAGAGGAGTTGGGACGAGCAAGGGGCAGCAGGTTATCGAGTGGACGGCAGTGTGATAAACTCTAGTATAATTAGGTCCCAGCCTTGTGGAAGAATTAAAGTCCACAGCTACGAGCTACGAGCTACGAGCTAGACCGAATCTACTATTTGGTTCATAAGTAAAAGCGGAATCACTTTTCCCCGACTGCGCTGAGATGTTAGTCCCGACACCAGGCTTTACTCTAGATTTCTCTCTTCTCTCATTCTCATTCTCATTCTCTCCTTTGTTATCTGCCTACCCCACCCAAAAACTGGTTTCTTGGTTTGAAAAATAAAAAGCGAAATCCGAATTAACCATTTTTACATCTTTTCTGATATCATTCTTATAGCTTGCTACATAGCTAATTGTTCTTCTTCCTCCTCCTCCACTTCCCTTCTCTTCCTCTTACAGTCCCTTTTACTCTTCTCAATCGCTTATTATTCCTGGTCCTTTCATGGGATGCTTTGACCAAAAGATTTAACGGGGGGGAGGGGTGGGCGCAAGAGGGTTCTGCGTGACGTAATCGCTTCCAGAAGTCGGAGGAATCGGCTCCAGTTCCTGTGTTTGTACTCACAAGATTCCAATCGGAAGAGTTCCACTCCGCTTTTTTTTTCACCCCCCAGTACGCCATAGCGATTTCTCGTTTCGGTACAAGGCCCCCTTCTTTTTCAGTTTCCTTTCTTGCCCTCGGGTCTTCTAGATTTTGCGTTGGACGGTAAACGCTTCATGGCAGGCCCGATAATTCTAAGAGACCAACTCATTTCCCAGACTGATGCTTATCCTTCGTGTCTGTCACATGCCCGTGATGGAAGGGCGATAACCCAGGCTCGGTAAACAATGGTACAGCCCGCACCCTTCACGCACGGGCCCCTCGGTCGCTGCCGCTCGCTTATTCCGCTCGCGGTGAGGCGGTGCAAATAATCACGTTTTTGTTGGTCTGTTTTTCCATTTCCTGCAGACACACAGCACCAAGACTTCTTGTAATTGCTGTCCTTGAATCCCTTAGTTGTCAGTAGCTCTCTCTTTCTCTTTTTTTCTCTTATACTTCTCATGTCTAATCTTTCCTTTCCATCCGTGCATCTCCCTCTCTCTCCCCTAGTGTGTTGTTTTTGTTGTTGACATTGCTGCCGATGTTTCTTTAGATAGAAAGTGGTGATTTCGCAGTATGGGGAAAAAAAAGAGGCGAGTAAGGGAGGGGGCTGGGTGTGAGTCAAAAGTAAAAGTGGAAATAGAGTGGGGTTAATGAGTGTGTTTCTCACCCTCGATAACGACAACTCTAAGAAAATGTGCAAGAGTGCATACAATAGGTTTTGAAAATCTGTTAAACAGTGCAAAGCTTTAAAAGCAGTGAATGTTTACTGTTACTACGATAGTGGCACATGACATATTTAGACAAATATTCCATGATGGGGGAAAGTTAATCATGAAAATGGAAATGAAGGAACATCTAGCAGTCTAAAGATGCAACAGATACTAAATAATAGAATAATATTGAAGCTGGCAGGCGCCATAGCCTCGCGGTAAGCGGCTGCGGAAGGCGAAGCCCATCACTGTAATTCTGTTCACAAGATCAGGGGTGGGGAATGTCCATTTGGTCTGGCCCTGCCACGACAACCGAACTCAGGATTAAGTAAATCTATGAGATTTTTTCATAGCGGCATAAATTTATATTAAGTGAATCATAATAATAAGGTAAATTTTGAGGGACAAGGAAGGGGCGTCCATTACTGGACAGACATCGTCTGACGGTGTTGCGGTGACTCGGGTAGAACGCAGACCGAAATGATGCCTTTTTAAACTGACCGTTATTAAATATTGTGAATTTATTTCATTATATATTATGAATGTTTAATAGCTAAGGGGGATGAGGCCATTTGTGTAGTCTAGCTGTTATTAGTTAATCATATTGTCATCTTGTTCTTCTCCTTAATCGCTTTTCAGGCTAATAACACAAGAGCAGAATTATTCTCAAACGTGGAAGTTTAATTATTTATGAGATGATCAATTTCACCAGGATTGCGCGTGACAGTTCTCACCTGCGCTTTGGAAAATTTCCCATGACATCAGACACCTGGTCCAGGTGATTCGACAAAATCATTTCATGATTTCGTGCTGCTAGCGCTCAGGGGCCAGTTGCACAACATGTTTCTAAACCTTAAAACTGTTCTAAAGAAGAAAAATCTCTTCTCTACCACTTTGATGCATTGCACAAGAACATACAAAAAATTGTACTGACAGGACGGAAAGTCAGACTTAAGCAACTTTATCTTACTTAAAGCAGTTTTAGTTTTAAAAATTCTAAAATTGTGGTGTGCACTTTAAACTGATTATCTAAAAAAATTTAAGACCTAAAAGTGTTTAAAATTAGAAATGTGTTGTGCAACTGGCCCCAGACATCGACGTTAGCCTTCAGTGATGTCAGTGGCTATTCTACCAGAAATCAGTTGAATATGACAGGGGTGTGTTCTGTTCTCGTTCCAGGACCTTTTAACATAATTTCACGTTTGAGTCGGGAGCCCTATAAGCCCCTCAAGTTGCCATATGGGCTTCTTCTTTGTCCAGATTTAGTGCCTCGTGTGTATATACAGTTTACAGTCTTGCAGCAGGTGCGTTCTTGTCCGACTGCCTGTCCGCCATGGACAGTGGGCTGACTGAGCAACCTCAGATAAAATCACATAAAACTTGGTGTAGAATCTCGTTAAATAAGTCGACTGTTACCAAGCAGTACTGTCATCTGTGTCTACCCTCAGTAGAGACTATTGTCGACTATCATCAGGACTGCTGTCGACTGTCAATAGAGTGTGCAGTCGACGTCATCCCTTCCCTATCCGCCATCTGGCCATCATTCTCAACGGGCACTAAAAACACATCTGCTACACCAGGATTACTTCTTAACCCAATCAACATAGTTGTCAATAGTTGTCAATAGTCCGTCGACTCGTCTTTCTCTGCAAATTTATGACTAACTCCATCCTTTTTTTTATTCTCGTTTGATTCCTCTTTGAGTCTTCTATTTTTTCTTTTATTACTTGAATGCACAGTTATTTTTCCTTCCGTCCTTCGTATGCTGTCCTCGTCTCCTACTTGTCTCAAGCTGTGAGAGCATGCTCCATCGTGAGCCTGATTATGCGATGTATAAATCACACGTTATTTATTATTATGTAGGTGACTTTTCCCTTCATTGCCTCGGTCCTCTGTAAATAAATTCTTGCTGATTTATCTATGGAAATAAAAAAAAAAGAAACCTGAAGGAAAGTCTCAACTGATGACTACGGACGTGCACACTCAGCACACCCACGAACGCATTCATACACACGCGCTCACCCCCGCAAATGCACGCGCACAAAGAGAACCAAGAAGGAGACTATTTCTGTTTCCATGGAAGCGCGTGACGAGGACGTTAACAATGTGCAAGACTGTGTAAAACTATTTTAGTAAATGTTGTTCACCCACAGAGTGTACCGACAACAACCTTGGTTATGCGCAAGTCAATAATTTAGATTAAAAAAATCGCCGCCTCCCCCTCGATCTCTTCACTCCTTTTTAAATGAAGGCACTGTACCATCGTGAAAACCCAGGGTATTCGCCATGCCAACAGTTTTTTTTTAAGCCAGATATTCTCATGTCTTTCTTTCGGGATAAGAGTTTGTCGTTTAGAGCTCGTTTATAGCCGTTGTTAGGGTCACTAGCGTCCATACTTAAGTGCGCGCGCGCGTGTGTGTGGATGGATGAGTTGTGTGTGTATGTGTGTGTGGATGGATGAGTTGTGTGTATGTGTGTGTGGATGGATGAGTTGCGCGTATGTGTTTGGATGTTGTATGAGTGGGTGGTTCTGATGAGTAACGGACAGTCTGGGTGGCAGAGGGAAGAAGGTATACCAAAGCAGACCCTGTACAGTACAAGATACTTACTATACATAGTCCACGTGAAGCACGTTAGTCTGCAGTGCACGCCCCTACCTGTTATAGCCTTTAATGGCCACACACACACACACACAAGCCTGCGCATGCGCATGCGCAAGCGCACGCGGACGCGAGAATAAACACCTGTGCAAAAGAACCCTGGGCGGGAGAAAGGAAAGATGTGACCTCCCAAGAGACACAAGGGCCACTCGATACTCTCTCCAGGACTACACCAGCGACATTTATATTACCCTTGAAGAACGAAACTGCACATAATAAATTATCTTCTTTGCCCCTTCGTCAATACTGCACCGGGGTCACTGGCGACGACGCTAGGGAGTTGAAAAACACGATGACACTTCGTCAGGTCAGCGAGGCTGAGGTGGGAGGGTAGTCAAAAGGAGCCGATGAGTGCACATGCGCAGCAGTGGTCGTATCTCACTTCCAACAGGCTTGGACGAGGACCTTTAGGAGCAGTCGGTGTCACGTAACAAGTCAGTAATGTCTGTGATGTGAGTGCCCTTCACGAGCTGCTGTGAGGTTTGCTGCCGAAACTACGTCGAGTTTCAGGCTGTCGAGTGAGTGCATTGATCTGTGACCTGTAAGCTTCGACTTTTATAGTGAACGACCTAACATCTCCAGAGGAAAAAGTTCGAGAACAGATTTTAACTGTCCTGTGTGTTTATGAATGACTTCATACCTTACAGCAGCAAAATAACAGTAACAGTTAATTTACATTCATCGATGCAGTCCATATTATTCAAATAACAATGTCTTTTTTTACAAGGGTTGGGACGTCCGCCTGCTAAGGTGATATCAATAAATATAATAATGTATCTTTATCTATTACTATTTTCATTGAAGGTCAGCATGGTTCACAATCATCACCCACCCACCCACCCACCCACACATACACACACAAAGAAGTATACAAACACAGATACAAACACCCATAAAGAACTGCATGCGCACATTCCCTCATGTATGCAAAACCCTACAATAATAACAGTTAAATCTATGCACTGAGCGCCAAGCAAATGGATATTTTTTGACGAAAAATTTTAAGACGAAAGACAGAAGGAGGACATATATATTTATATGATTGTCCTGTGGAGTGAAAGGATAGTGAATTTCTAGAGATGCCCGTTGAGCTTTGTGCTGTTCTTCACGATTCGAGTTGTGAAACATTGATGTGATCTTGGTGTCGACATTACAAAATAACATGCACATTCACTTTACAGTACCTACATCCCTTCACACCTTCATCCATTGCTTTACGTTCTACTCTTGTACTTCATCTTTATGATGTTCAGTGTGTCTATACGTGTCTCTATGACTATTAGTTGACCTCAAGTGTGGCTGAAGTAACGACAGTTTCTGTCTAATTAATAACTAATATACCGAGAATTTTTTCATGACGGTTGTCACTTTTTTTTTTTTTTTGGAAGGCGCATTGAGTCGACTCTGGGGTTGAAAATTGCGCTTTATAAATCTGCTATAATAATAATAATAATAATAATAATAATAATAATAATAATAATAATAATAATAATAATAATAATACCGAGAGTTTCACTGCCTTTTATGTCGAAATGACATTTATGTTACATTTCGCGCCTTGTCTCACGGGATTCGTCATTTAAAAAAAAAGAATTCAGTGTCTGGCTTGAGTTAACTCGAGGAAGATTCAATAATATCGAAGACTTCCCGTTGTGTCTGGGATTACACAAAAGCAAATGGAAGTTTCCACTTGTAAACAGTATTTCAGTTCAGCCCCTTATTCCCCCAACACTATTCGTCCTGGGATTGGACGGAAGCATTTAACTCTGATTTATCAAAGTTGTCAGGGGCACCCGGTAGTATTAGTGGTAAAACACTTGCTAGTCACTACTACTCTGGGAATTAAAGGCATAGGGTTCAGATCTCCCCACGGGATATATTTTGAATGTTTCCAGGCATGACTGTCAAGGGTTTTCCCCGGATACTTCAGTTTCCTCCCCTCCTTCATCGCTTTCCCCTCACAGAGATTGAAATCGCTTCTCTAAGCACTTTCCTACCAACCAACTCGACGGCATCTATTTTTAATTCAACATTATAAATATCTGATTATGAATGAATTTTTTTCGGACTTGTTCTAAAACACTGGCTAAACTGTAGCATAAATCTCCCCCCCCCCTCCAACTCTGACAAATAATAAAAGTGTCAGAAAATCAATAGTAAAATTTTGTTCTCATTTAACGCGAATCTAGAGGACTGGATTTCGTTGCTAAAATATCAACGACTCACAAATCTCTCGGTTATCTTCTCTTGATAATGATGTGAGAGTAGTGTGCCTGCCCACTTAGCTTACATTTCAGCAGATCGATGTGGCCAGAGCACAACTTGCTTCCTTGCGCGGTCTCACGTGGGCCGTCTCCCTCCCACCATCCGCCATTACAGCCACGTCTCGGCTGAGCGAGTCCATTTTATCTAATACCACATTTATTTTCAGTGCGAGGATTGTTTTAAGGGCACTGCCGCTAAGCTAGAGGGATTTATTCTTATAAAAAAAATCTAATAAAGTTTCTAGGCACCGGCCGAGAAGGCCATAAGGGCAAGTGTATACAATATAATCACAAGTGTACAAAGTCGTCAGTGTACACAGTAAAGTCGTTAGTGTATACTTTATACTGTATATAGTCTCAAGCCACATATAGTAGCCAGTGTGTCACTTGTATGTTGAGCCTGAAAGACACTTTTTCTCTGTTTCTCTCTCTCTCACGCAGGACCACGTGTTGTAAGCAGCCACACTTTGTGCAGGAAAGCCAATGAGGTAAGTGAATAAACCAACAGGGATTGATCGATCTTCGAAGAATTACAACAAGGAACACACTTCTAAATGTTTATTGTTCCCTCTCTCTCGCCCACGCACACACACACGCACACACACACACACACTAACCCACACACACGTGTTTTTTGTTGATATTTCTTTTTTAAGAAGAAGACGAAAGCAGCAGAAATTTTGTAGGTATCTCCATAGGTAGGGTCTCGCTGCAGATATTAAGTAAAGACTTTCTGGAATGAACTGACACAGATATAAACATAATGAGATGTACTGGACAGAATGGGAGGACGGGGAGGGAGGCTACATGGCCGCGAACACCGAACTCTTGATGTGGCTGTTTGCCTTGGATTAAGTGTTGAACTAATAATACTAATACTGTAATTTCCAATGCGTCTTTCATCGCTCTCACGGTGAAATCAAGTGGTACCAATTGTTTTTATTATTATTATTATTATTATTATTACTATTATTATTGCTAGAGGTACAATGTCCTCTACTCTGGAACAGAAAAAAGTACGAGTCATCACAAAGTAATGAAGAAAATGCACGGAGCAAGAAGCGGAATAAACGCGTGCGTACAAGCGTGTACACCCACAAACACGGCATACCTGTAGACCCCCCCCAAAAAAAAAAAACAACCAACAACAACAAACAACAACAACAACAAAACAAAAAACAACAACAACAACTGTGTACGTGGTGTGGATTACCTGTAGACGTAGTAAGACCTGAGTACATCTACCTCCACTCTTAAATCAAGCCAATGTGCTTCCAGCTCATCTTCATACACGTGAGACTTGATCCATAACAGCTGATTTGATAATAATAATAATAACAACAACAACAACAACAACAACAATAAAAACATGTGATTTGTAGAGCGCATGATCACAGTCATGAAGGAGCATGCTCTCAAGACTAGAACGAGACATGGACAGCATACGAAGGATAAACAACCGTGCAGACAGGTAATAAAAGACAAACACCGAAGACGCACAGGGGAATCCGGTAACAAACAGTAAAGATTGTGTTATTTAAATCTGCAGAAAAAGACGAGCAGGCGGACTAGTCAATAGACGAACAAGTGAAAGAAAGGTTTAGAAGATGGACTAGCAGTATGTGGATTGTTATTGGGAGTAATTATGGTTGAACAAATGTGTTTTCAGTTCACGTTTAAAAATTCGATGGTGGTTAGGCGGTGGAAATGGAAGGGGAAAGAGTTCCACTGTTTTTCAGCACAAGAGAATAAGGTTCATGAAGACATGCTACACACCATCGAGAAGATACAAAAGAGAGTTGCTGAAATCATAGGGTTAGACGAACACAGTGAAAATACACCAGGTAAGGTGGTGTGGAATCATACTGAGCTCTTTAGCACTTGCATTCGGGAAAGGTGAAGAACTAAAAACGTTGGTGAGAGTTGATATTGATATCGTTAAGCGCCCCGCTGCGGTGAAGGAGACCCTGATGATCGCCAGTAGACCTCATGAAAGACCTGTCTCTGTAACCATTTGACAGATTTCCAGGAGAGACAAATTCAGTGACTACAATTAAAAACAAATTATGAGTAGATGAGTAAACATCCCCCCCACAATGATATTAGCGATGTTTCAGGAATAGGTATATATCTCCCAACACTTTCAACCAGTTCGGAACTTATTCTGGCAAACACCGATATGGAACAAATAACATCCCACGAAGAAAAAAAAAGTCTATGACTAGCCTGCCCACCGACAGAAATATGGATCAAAAAAAGGATTTAGAATACAGTATTGTTTTCTTGTTCACACGGATGGTTTGCATAAAGCGCTAGTCTGTGCCCAGATGCATGAAAAGATAGGTCCGTGCGGGAACATGGCTGCCTGGTGCTCCTTGTGTCCTCTCCATTCTCAGCCAGCTGAAAGGGTTGTCGTGTCCTGAACCAGCTGCAGAGTGCACACCCTACTCCCTGCTTATTTATACAGACTGCGTAATTTTTTTTTCGTGGCAACCGAGCAGATTGTCTCCCCCGACGAAGAAGGAGAACATCAACTGCAAATAAACGTCTTTTATTCCGGCCGTGAAATTACACTGACACTGACTGACGCGACCTTTCAGCCGTGGGTTTTGCAAAAGTGGCGGACCTAAGGCTCGAGGAAATTGGCTCTTTCTCTCTCTCTCTGTGTGTGTGTGTGGATGTGTGTGTGAACGTGATGTATGCTTCACGTCGGAAGCTTCATGTACGCTAAGGTTGACTACCAGGCGTCAAAAAAGGCAACTTGACCATACTTGACACGTCCAGTCCAGTCAGCCTTGACATGCCATTGTCCTAGGACCTAGATGAGGGTTAAGGGTCACTTTTGACACTAATGGACCGCATTATTTAGCGACCTTTGGTGTGATCACACACCTGCTTCAAAAACTTTCAGGTGCACGTTTCCTGAACACCTGGAGCGTCATTCGTAAGACTGTGACACGACTGACGTCAGCCTCAACAAACCTCAATTGCTGTTCATTATGTGTGTGTGTGCGTGTGTTTTTTAAGACCAGCTCCGAGTGAAATATAAAATTATGTGTAACGTAGCTAGCTAATTAGCAGAACATACAGCTGTTTGTTACACAAACTGGTACTGAAAGTTTTCATGAACAACAACAACAAAAATTCACACACAGAATGATGTAAATTCGTACTTTTGAAGGCCGCAGACAATACGAAAGCTTCAAGAATATGCTAATAAGGCGTTGCCCAATCAGCGAGCCGATATTTGTGGCGTCATGAAAATTAGATCTTGACTTCTTTGCCAAAAAAAAAATAAAACAACCAAAACAACAAAAACAAACAAAAACCTGGTGAGAACTGCAATATGAAAAGGCATTCGTCTTTCGCTCAGATTATGGGAATAAGTATCTCTTAGATGCACGAAGCCTGTACATTTAGAAAATAATTGGTACAAAAGTTTGCTTTAAACTTTAACGTTTTTCTTCTTCTGAAGTCTGTTGACAAGGGTATTCTGACCTGGTGCTCGTTTTTATGGCAGAAGCTGCTGCGCTTGAGTCGATTTTTTTGCCTGTTTCTTCGTTTCTTCAATAGATATTCCAGCAAGCACTTCAATTTCCCTGCTTGAATCATTATTTGTGTGCCTCTTCTTTGGCTCTTCTTTGTTGAATGGCAGTTATCTCCGTCATGGCTGTAATTGGTGGAGTTCGCATGGACCCAGAGATGATTCGAGAAATTGTTGATGGGTCATGGTTGCCATGGACCAGGCTGTTGTCCCATGCTCAAGATTTGGTGTGACAGCTCCTTGATACACTCAATTCAATATTTGCTATTTTGATCCCCAAGTGATACCAGCCAATTTACGCACAGAGACAGATTTTTGTCTAGCTTTGCTTCTGTTTGGATGTGCTGCTTCCATGTTTGTTTCTTGTCAAAGCTGACACTTAGGTACGTGGCCTCTTCATTAATTTTACAATCCCAGTTTCCTCTTCGATGGTAGAGTGCTGTTGAAGACGCCTCGTCTTGGTTCAGTTACACTAATGGAAAATAGAAGAAAATATTTTGATAATTCACCATTCTTCTACCGGTCCACGAGTCCATCAGATGCTAGCTGTACTGCTGTTACCGTATGCGGTAGCTGTGGCATGTTCTTACCTGCACATTATGAAGTCATAGATATCTAGATACCCCTGGGTATAGACCTTGCATGAGGTCATTAATAAAATAAAGAAAAGGACAGGTGTCAGGACTCCTCCTTGTGGGACACCGTGCTGCAGCAGTACTTTCTCGCCTTTGTGCTCATCACTGTGACCCGTGTTTGGGGTCATGCAGGTTATGACCTCATACAATGAAGCATGTTGCATGCAATCTAACATCTCTGCAACTTTACAATAACGCCAACAGTTGTCAAAGGCTTTTTTCACATCAATCCATGCAGAAAATACTAGCTTCCGTTCCTGCAGTACATCTTCAGTTACCTGGTCTTCTGTGCTGTGGTGTTGGTTCAGCTCAGCCTGTTCAGGCATCAAAATGTTTTCGGTTTCCAGAAGTCATCAGTAGTCGCTGGCTGATGGCTCTAAGGTCTTTGCTATGCAACGTGTCAGGCTAATAAGTCTGTAAGAGCAGGATCTCTCTTTGTCTTTTTCTTTTTTGCAGATCTTATTGCTTCTTTCCAGGCTTTTGACAGTTTCCTACTTTCACAACTAAGACTCTTGTAAAGTTTGACAATAGCAGTGTTGCCTAGATTCTTTAACATTTGTTTAGTGATCCCATCTGGCCTAGGGGACTTTCTAGTTTTCAGCTTCTTTAGGGCTGATTGTAGCTCATGGAGGGTGAGAGGCTGTCACTTCTGTGAATTTGCCGGCAAGATTTCTTTGCTCTTCTATTTTCTCTTTCTTGTAGAGGGGTAATCATGAGGTGACTTTCATCTACAAAGTTGTCTGCAGGCGCTTGGCAGCTCGTCTTTCTGTTAGAAGTGCTTCATTCTCTGTTGGTGGAATGCTTTGTGTCCCAGATTCATCATCATTGATTTGACCCAACACTTTCCGAAAGTTTTCTGTCATCTTTCTCGAGGTTCGTGGAATCGTGGTTGGTGTTTTTTCAAGCCAGGCTAGCCCCGCTTTTAACTAATCTTTTTCTCTTGCCCAGGGATCACAAGGGAGAATAGTTTTCCGATGGTCCCGCCTCGTGGCTGGAGCTCATGATGCGTCACTGAACATGTGATATGTCAGTGAAGGAAACAGCGCCGTCTGTCATCTCGCTTTGTCCTGTGAGATTCCTTGCCAGTTGGTCTAGGACTGCCTATAGGTTCAGACTGGCCAGGCTTATATCGCAGAATTCGCCGCAAAACTTCTATATATTCACTGTCCACCGCATGTGACCAGCTGGGGTGATGTTCGCGCATCTACCGGTAGTCAGGTAGCCTGGTCCCAGACGGGACTTAACAAGGAGCGCACTGTCTGGGACATACACGTGTGTTCTGTCTGAGACACCAGCCAGCCATGCACGCTAATAGACACTCTTTCAGTTATGTAGTCTCTGTGTGTGCGTGCTTACGTACGAATGTGTGTGTGTGTGTGTGTGTGTGTGTGTGTGTGTGTGTGTGTGTGTGTGTGTGTGTGTGTGTGTGAGAGAGAGAGAGAGAGCGAGAAAAAAAGGGATACATACATAGACCCACACTTGTGCACAGCCCTGCACATATACGCAAACTATTTCGGATCAACGCCTCGCTGACACTAACAGAAAACAGAAGAGAACATTTTAATAATATCCGTCATACCTTCATGAATCAGTTTAGACATTTTTCCGTTGCTGTATCCCCAGCGCCCACCCCCTACCCCACAGGCTCTTGCGGACCAGTTCCACTTGGAGCAGACTCGAGAAACTCTGTCTTTCGTCTTTTATTACACTTTACAATTGCTTCTCTCAAAAGTTGGACTCCAAGACTGATTTGTTCACTTATCTTCCTTTCCACTCCCTGAGATTTTGCGTGCCTCACGTCATTTCCGGTTTCCTTGAATTATCATGGCTATGAGTGGAATGTCTGATGTCAAGAATAATAAATAGCTCTTCTTGCACTGCTAATATTTTGTTTTGTCTTGAGAAGTAGACGCTAATTATACAAGACATTTCAGAAGAGGTCTTTTTTTTCGGTGGGTGTGTTTGTTCCTTTCTTCTTAACGTTAATCTTCTGTATTGTTATAGTACATTAAGTCTTCATACGAGGTCTTTATTACGAATTATTAGAAATTTTAGGTTGAAGTTGGGTTTGTACGTTGCAAACGTTTTAATTTATTTTTCTTGTATCTCTGTGTCCATGTTGAAATAATAAACATATGCATAGATACACATATTCAACATACAAGCGAATACACACATCCATATACACATACATCAATAAATATACACACATACTTGCGCGCGCGCGCACACACACACACACACACACACACACACACACACACACACACACACAAACACACACACGAAGGGGGGATCACTTGGGGGATCAAGCATTCTCTCGCGTGAATTGGACTAATACATTCTCCTAAATATAGGAGGCACTAAATTTCTTGATACGTTTTGTCAGCCAATCGAGTATAACTATACACGACCTCGCACAGCCGAAAGGACATCCAAGAAAAGAAACATAGTTTCACGGGCGGCTGCTGCCAGGTCAGAACTCTTTCAGTCGTGAAACCACACTCAGCTGCTGCTCGCCCAGAACGCTTTCAGTCGTGAAACCACACTATGTTGCATGAATGCGCTCCTTCAGTGGCGGGAGAGAACTATCGCCCAATAACTGTCAATTGATCAAACGACCCATCGTACGCCGGGAAGAAAGGCTGCTTCGAACAGTCTGAAGAAAATCACCGAGGACAACATGCATGTCCTTGATGTTATGACGATTAGATGAACTCGAGTGACAAACCGTGTTTTCAAATGAGTAGATTTAGTTCATTATGTGATAATAATTTCATAGAGTTGAAAAAGTTTGCGAAATACAAGGCTTCCATTAATCAGCATGCCCACAATGGGGCCAGCACTACGAAGCTACTGAGGTGCTAGTGGTTTAGTCATCAAAGCGGCACCTAATGGAGGAGTTACATTAACAGACATATTTATGTAGGAAAATGGCGCCACGTTGTTCATCTCGTTCTGCAAACACTTGGGAATATGGATGTATGAAGGACTGATTCTCGTGAACGCGAATTGTTTATTCTCACAGTCTTCGGGGAGTTTACATATTTTGTAATGAAGCGAACCACACCATTTGAAAAAAGAAATTCCAGAAAAGATGGCGTGAAACAGGCACAGGATTTACTGCCGCGATCCTGCAAAGAGTTTTTTTCCCCTTGGACTACATCCCCAACTCTCTTCTTTCTTATCAGTGCTGGACAGGAAACTGGGGAGGCAAACGACCTTGACCTGTAAGGCTGATCTTGATAAGAAAAAGCCTTCAGCAAGCGTGCCTTCATAGGAAACCCATTTGTCTTCACTGCTTTCCATTTTAAATGAGCACCCAGCGTATAGGGTCCCGTTACTGCTGTAGATGATGCCGGCTGCCTCCTGGTGCCAATACTACAAGAATGATCAAGAGGTCACGTGATAAATAGAGGCTAAGGTTGGCAAGACTGTCCATCTTCGTCATTTCTCGACTCCATTCCGTCACCTCATTGATGACCTCTGAACAGACTCACTCAGCTCCTATAGATACTTGCCGCTGGTCTAGCTTAGCCAGGGAGGAACGAAACAGGGTGGTCGTACCTTACAATGTTCTTCTACGGTCAAAGTCAAAGAATCTGACCGAGTCGAAGTCTATGAGCACAGAGAATTAGAAAATCCAAGAAAATTAGCAGCGGGTAATAAAACTGAGCAAAGCTTCAGGATTACAAATACCACTGTGACGAATCTGTGTCTCTGGAAGTCGTGAGTTCATGGGTGTAACTGAGGGAGAACCGACAGTTAGGCAATTGTGATCATCATATCGGATTCTTAAATATCGGTTTAATCGCACAAATACATTCAAATTTTCTTTAACATAATCTTTTGTTCAAGTGTGGACAGGCCAGTTTGAGATTGATCAGTTCTTGAACACCAAAATAAATATTAGTTTGTGCAAGCGCGCCAAACATGTGAACAGACACACAAACACAAGCATGCACACACACACACACACACACACACACACACACACACACACACACACACACACACACACACACACACACACACACACACACACACACACACACAACAGCCAACAGCTTTCACATCGCGTGCGTCCACAATTAATGCCAGTGAAAGGGGCGGGATGTAAAAAATAACCGTGGTAGTCTGAGAAGACGGGCGAGATCATCAGATTGAGAAATATTGCCGGATTTCCCGAGATGCCTCCCTGTCCCTGGACGCTGACATTCTCGTCAATGACTACCTCTCCTTTTCACTCTGAACTCTGCCTCAGTCCGTCAGCCATTGATGGGTGTCTAGAGAGGGCTCCTGGCGCTTAATTCCTTCCCCTCCATGGCAGAACGGAATGACCTGGACACTGCTGGCAACTTTTCTCTCTCTCTCTCTTTTCCTCTTTTTCTCTCAGTCACTCTCTTATCCTCTTTTTTCTCACTTCACTCTCTTTCTCCCTCGATAACTTACGCTCCCTCTCTTTTTTTCTTACTTTTGCTTTCTTTTTCATGTTTTTCTTTTTTCTTTTTTCCCTTTTAAAGCGAGTGGCAAGGAACTAGCAGCCTGGGATTAAACGGTAGATACTGTACTTCCCTCATAATTTCGAGTTGTAACAGAATTGTTTATTTAACAATCGTGATGTTGCAGTGTATAACAGTTCTGTTCCTTAAGACACAACTGTCTGTAACACATGTAACATGGAGCCAACAAATACTGTTGTTTTGCGAGTTACTTCTCGGCATTTTCTCTGAGTGATAGTAACCGCGCATTGCGAGTAGGCGACTGCGAAAAGATAGAATAAAGCAGATGGCATGCAGTATTCGTTGGGAATGGAAGTAGGGTGGGGGATAGGATGACTTGGTACTGAGTTCTCCTCCACCCGATCAGCTGGTGCTTCAGTTGGCTGCTGACATGGCATGACATGACAGCTTCAGAGTCGCTTCTAAGTAGGAAACCGAAGAAGGGATGGTTTTAACAGAGAAGTGAATGGCCACTAGATGGACGGTACACTTCGCTCGATAGACAAGCTACAGTTGTCGGGCGTGTGGATGTCTGTGTTGTGGTAAGTAACTGAGCAAATCGCGCCAGGAGATTTGTGGGTGATGAGAAAATCCACAGCAGGAGATATTGAACAACCATCTCGACTGTGGTGAACAGCTTGTTAAGAGTCGTCAGGTATTTTTTTTCTCCTGTTCTCTGCCTTGAATGTAAGCGGGAGAGCAGTCGACATACTGTGCTCGCAAAATCTCAACATGTAGGCGGAAAATGTAGCAACCGGGAAGCTCAATGCCCATAGATAAGAATATGTAAAGAGTGCATAGTTCGTAGATCAGAAACAAAAAAAATTAGAAATGCAGAGAAAGGGAGACAAGTAATCCCGTCAAGCAATAATAACAATAATAAAACCCCGGACAAGATAGTCCAGACGAACAAAAAGCGGCAAGAAGGGAGCATAAAGGTGAAGACGACTTGGCCCAGTCATACGCCATTGAAAACACAGGTATATAGCGCAGCAAAATACACAAGGAGATAGGAGCCATCAAAGTGGGCGGTGATCTAGGGACAAACTGTAATGATCGAAACAAGAGAGGCTGCTGAGATGGAAGCTCTGTCCAGCAAGTTGTTTTATTTTTTTATTTTATTTTATTTTTTTGTCGATCTCGGGGACAGCCCGCCTCAAGGGTGCCCTGAAAATGGTCTGAAGCAGGGTGTAGTGCAGGGTGACGTAGCCGAAGCAGGCAAGTTTTATTACAGAAGACCATACACGAACCGAGAAAACAAACAGAATCAATCACAGATGGAAAGACAACCAGACACGAAGGAAACTCTTGCCAACTCATCAATAAAAGCCGACCGTCGGAAAGCAAAGTGCAGCCAAGAAAAACTTGACAATAAACACAGGCGGTGATTAAGCGAGTCAGCCCGACAACAAGTCCGGTTGTAGAATTGTACCCTCGTTAGACCGGCAGCAGCGCCATCTACGACGAACTCGAGGGTGTCGTGAGCAGGCGGAGGATCGATGTACGGCGACTGACGGTCCACGCGGGGCGAGTAAAGACAGCGCGTGCCAGGCTCGCGGTCCTCCCTTCCCCCAGGTGACGTCATAGCCGTGTAATACGAGGTGCGATACTCAATCTCCCCCACGTACTTTTCGAAAATGGCTTTTGGCGCTTACGACCGTCCGGGCCCGGTGCTGCTGGAAAATGTTTTTCTTGTCTCGGACCATGCTTTCGCGAAAGTGAAGCATTAATGCCTGTCCATTCCCTTCTCTCTTTCACCCTCATACCCCCTCCCCACAACTCCTTTCCCCAACAAAAAAAAACCCTCCCGCAAAACAAACGAGACCGTTACTCAGGAGGCATGCGCCGCAAGACTAAGACCGGGTACATGAACTGCTTCACATCCGGGATCCTGTCGCTAACTTCATCTGCTGTCCCATGGGATGCGCATGCGCTGTGAAGCGGTGCTAGGTGCGGGCTTCCGGTGGGGCAGGGACATCATTTCCATAATGGTGGAGACGAATCCGAAGCAGACGTCGGGTTCAACGTAGAGAAAGTTAAGGGCGAAGGAAGGGAGGCTGTAGGGGTGGAGGGGAAGAGAGGCGGTGGGTGGGCCATGCGGAAAAGATTAAATCGAGGCTGTCCATCGTCTGGTCGAGAGCTGTCCTCCATGTTTAAACATTTTCCCACGTGAAATGAGGCTGTTTAGCTCCCTTGCGTCGGACACCGGTTGAAGTTCACGAGTGGAGAATAATGTATTATTTCGACAGCGCTGCTTGGCGACGAGAGTGGTCGTCCTTTGCCATTTCTCCACTCTAAGCCGCGGTTTGCTGGGACGACTCATTCGTCACGGCTGACCAGTAATTGCTGCAGCGAAGAGCGAGCGCGAGACAACGTAATTCAGGAAAAATGGCAGCAATTTCATCATGGCGTCGTGTTCCGGGACAGTGGTCACCATGTGATTAGCTAGTTGTCCGGGAAAAAGCCCGCGGACACGAGCGCACACACACACACACACACACACACACACACACACACACACACACACACACACATACACCCCACGTACACACACGAACACGCAAACACACACACACACACCTATGCACAAAACAGACGTACACACGTGTACACTTATAGATGCGCTCAGGCGCGCACACTTCTGTTACACCCTCTCCCACAGCCATCTGCCCACACGTTTCATATGATCCACACACACACACACACACACACACACACACACACACACACACTCTCTCTCTTTCTCTGTCTCACACACGCCCACATACACAGAAGGGCGCGCTCACGTACGCTTCATTCTCTCTCTCTCTCTTTCTCGTGCGTAGTTCCAATCACTTTTCCAATCAGATTTTCATTTTGCCTCGTATTTGTCTTTACATTTTCGTGTAATGAATTCTTCTATTGGAAGGAAATGCTAGATGCACAAATAATCATGGAGACATTAAAAAAATGCCCACAATGCCAATGTCAGAAAATTGGAAAAGAGAAGCTAGATGAAACATGGTTAGTCTAAGCCAGGAACCCGACTGCAATGCGACTCTTGACGACTGACGAGGTGACGGTGTCAGTTTTCTGTCATCAACATACGTCTGCCAGTTATCATCAATGAAAGTCACGACCACGGCATGCAGGCGCACCATCTTGCTTACAAATCGGAAACTGTCCTCATCCAGGATCGTGCCGGTAGTTTCAAGCAACAGACTGTGGGTTACAATGACAAATCTGGATGTACTCGAGATGCTTTTAACTAGCTACCTTAAAATCATAAATAATTCTGGTGGTACTTCTTTAAGGAGGGATATACGTATGTTGTTAAATCGATGATGATGATGATGATGGTGTGTAAAAATCATAACAGTTAACGATAGGGTCGTAAAAAAAACCCAATGACGTTCCATTTAAAGAAAATATTTGTCTCTTTCCAGTCATACGGAAATTAATTGTCGCCTTATCATCCGAAAAGACTTGGATCATTTTACCAATGAGTTAGTTGGCGGTACCACCTGTCCCCATCACGCACACAGCTGAAAGCTTAAAAAAAAAATTTTTTTTGTCTTTTGTATTGTGTTTGGTTGGTTGGTTAGTTGTTTTCCCCAGTGGACCTTCTCCATATCATCGCGCGGATAAATAAGTTCATTTAGTGAGAAGGGAGATTAGAATGAGCTTCGTCTACTGGTTTATCTACTTCAGGGGGTGTTTTACTTTCATTATCCTATCCTTCCCTCCAATTGCCGTATCACAGCACGACTCTAGAAGGACTATATTTTGCGTTACATCACGCGGAACACGTCTTCTCAACTTGCAAGAAATCATTACCCGAGTCAAGCAGTAACGTATTTCGTTTCAGTCTGACGGAGCTTGCACTCGAAATATACGACTTCCTAAGCTGGCAGGCAGGAAGAACATCACGCGTATCACCAGGTCTGGCAAGAAATAAGCAAGCCGATAAACAAGAGTGGAGCTGCCGGATGATTCTCGTTTCTAAATATCACCCACCATATTGTTTATGAGCCCCAGATCATTTGACCGTCCTATAAAGTTTCATAATAAAACCTTACTACTGTTTACATGGGGAACTAGCGGTGAAATATTGCAGTCGTCACTTGGACAGATCTTACAGGGGATGGAAGGGAGGAAGCAGGGGAGAGGGGAGCTAGGAAAAAGAGAATGTTTTCATTAGCAGATCTGGACTGTATCACCAATGTGAACTAAGGTACAGCGCGTCACGTGACGGCGTCATCGCTTTCAGGCGAGTTTAACCAAGCACAGTGAAGAGACCAAAATATTTAAAAAAAACCTTCATCGTCCCCACCATTGCTGTCGAAACAAACATCACCACAACTATCGTCGTCGTCGTCGTCGCCATCATCACCATTGTCGTTTTTCTCTACTTCTTTTTCTACTGATCACGTGCAGACAATACAAAGGTGGTTTCTCTTTCCACGATTTCCCCTCTGGTGAGGTGAAGCGTGTAGTCTACTTTGTAATCCGTCCTGTCTGCTTCTGTTGTCTCTTGTATTCAGCAGTGTTTCCTTCCACGCTTGATTAGTTTGATGCTTGCAAAAAATAGCTGTTAGTCTCTCTCTCTCTCTCTCTCTCTCACACACACACACACACACACACACACACACACAGATTCTGTCACAGACACGAAACCCACTGGCATGGACACAAAGAGTAACGCTGTTCTTCTCTGTCCCTGAATTTGAGCAGAGGCAGAGACAAAATGTCCCGGGAAAGCACACGACTCAAACATTTTTGTTTCTACCGCAACTTGCTCGTTTTCGCCATAATTCAGTAAACAGCACGTGACACCGCGTCACTTTGACTAGATCGCGTCACATAACGTCACTTTGATCAAATTATTAGCTCACACGGCGTCACTTTGTCTGAATCACGTCATACAGCGTCATTTTGATAAAAACAGCGTCACACGGCGTCATTTTGACTAAATCTCGTCACAGCATAACTTTGGATAAATCACGGATTTACATACGGATTGGGCCACGTGATACACCATAGCTGGCGCGATGTTACAGGTAAATCCGTGTTACGTACATCTTTACTGTCTACTCGTGTCCACAACAGAGACGGCGATTGTCCTTTGCTGGAAGTTTCCACGTGTAATAAACTACAAAACTAGAAAGCCGCACTTGTACCTTCACACTCAACCACCCAGCGACGATTGTCAGTGGCATACCGTAACCAGTGTCACGTGCCACAGATAAGAACATCAGGGTTCATTTGTTGAGTTTAAATGATAGAAACTTACTCTCTAAATCATTCCTGCGGAACGTTTGGGGTTGCAAAGAATGGTTTGCTTTCAGTCTCCTCTAAAACACAGCTGTGAGGCGGATCAAGCAGGTCACCATTTTGTGTTGTCGAGTGATGTCTCTAGACCGGCGGACACTACAGTAAACATTCAGTAGTTTCAGTCTTTTATGTGCAGTTGTCGAAACGCTGACATTACAGATTTTGTAATAGATAATTTCGAACCAGAAAACAGCAAGGAAGAACTCAGAAAAGTGGAGAAAACTGGAGTGACAGAAGATGAAGTAACGAACAGTCCCATACTCCCATGGAGTGCGGCAGCTGCGTGTTCAATATGGCGGTGGTTGTTGAAAAGAAAATTTGCTCTCGTGCCAGCAGTCTCTTTAAAAAATAATGGATGAATATCGGTCCAACATTTGGACTAGAACATGCTGGCTGGAGATTTATATCGAAACGGTGGGTTTGTTAGTAATTCCTGTACAGCGTTAAAAAGAATAAATCTAAAAGAACATTCGAACTCATTCTCTTCACTCAGTCTTGACAGAGGTGGTCAGACTGAGCTTACGTCAGTAATGGTGGACACGGCTTGGTCTTTAAGGTTATCTCTTCTGGGGTTGAATCCTGCAGTGTCGTTAACAGACGGTAATTCGAAGCAGCCCAGAATGGTCACCGCGCGCGCGATGTTATATGCACCATGTTTAATCATGTATAATCATACGTGTGTAATCATAACCATGCATAATCATGTATAATCCTACATGTATTATCATATATAATTCTAAATTTATCATAATGTATAAATACAATATATAATCATATATAATCACGATCACGTATAATCCTACGTGTATAATCCCGTATGATGCTACATGTATAATCGTAACCATGTACAATCCTGCACATAGGGAGGCAGACCGGCATTTGCCAGACTTTCAAGGCATTTCCCGCATTTAACCCGATACTGCTTTGATTTTGTGTGGATTTAGGAACTTGAAGAATTATCTTTGGAATCTCATGTGCGTTTTGTGATTTTCTCTGTATGTTAAAACAACAAAACCCTTACACTGTGGCATCGCTCCACGCCCTCCTTGTCCAGTAGGTTCGCCTATTCTACCCTCGCGCGGAATTCTTTTTCCCACATGAGATAGGGGGGGGGGCAATTCAGCCAATCGGAGTGCCGGTCTATGTAATTTTGTCAGAGGTTTGGGGTTAGGGTTTGGGGTAGGGTTAGGGTTAGGGTTAGTTTATTAGGTACAATTGTGCAATTGGAGCGAGCAGACGACGGCATATTTTGCGTGCACTCCGATTGGCTGAATTTCCGTCCCCCCCCCTATCTTCCCGCACATTGTTTTCTTTCGCGAAAGAGTGCGCAAACATGTTGGCCTACACATACACCGTTAGAGCTGTGTTGTAGACGCGATTATAGGTAAAGGATCGTGTTGCAGCCCGAAATTGTGCTCGGACATGATTTACAACGTCAGTTAGTTTTTATCATCCACTCATCAAACAAGTTTGATCCTTCATATAGAGGACTGAATATTATAAATGTTCTCGATCAGCCTGGGATATACAGATCCGGGGACAGGGCTGCAGACCCCGTAATTGCTCAGTTGCCTCAGCAGATTAGGAACAGGTGCTGATGTCCTTTCCTAGAAACGATGTTTGTGTTTTCGTGGATGGATAATTTGCTCTCTAGAACTGTGCCAGGATACCTAAAATTTGCACCTGTTCTACCGTCTCACGTCTAATAACCACGGATGTAGAGAGAAGTTGATGTTTCGTTCTATCAAGAACGAGTTCTTAAGGTCTTCGAAACATTGAGCACCAAACAAGCTCTCGTCAAACCACCAAGTTAATTTCTTAACCTGAAGGAAATAGCTCACCAGTGAGTCCTCGTCTTTGAGCCGAGTACCGAGGGCCATACCATTTGCACATTCAATCAACGAGATATTTGTACGGACTTCATTAGTTTATATAGGGAGAACAATATCGGTGACAAACCCAGCCTGCGGTGTCCCTGTAAGTATGACCAGATTTGTTTTAGGTAGCACTCAAGCAATGCTCGATGTGCCCAACATCGAAATGTAGATGCAAGCACGCAGTTGTTTTATAAAATTACTTTTGAAAAGTGGGAAATAACCTCTATAATTTTATTAAGGTTTGGGAACGTCTCGAATACTGAAGAAGGCCAGAGAGAAATAGAAACACAGAGAGAGGAGAGAGAGAGGAAAGGGGAGTGAGATAGAGAGAAACTAGCAGGCGCTCCATCTACGTATTTACATTTACAGATTGAACGATAATAAATAAAATAGATTATCTGCAAACATTTAGTCCATGTCTTTGAGATAGAACAGCTGTGCGAAACCTCGAGGGTCGCCATTTTGACATGCAGTAAGGAAAAGGAAAAATATCCAGCATCACGCATGTGTATTAATTGACACAGTGCAGACGCACCGAGACCCCGGAGCCGTCATGCACTGGCATCGCCGTCATCCCGCCCTCTCCTTTCCCCTGCAATGATGTTTGCACCGGGTGAAAGGGCCAGTTAGCGTTTCCAGTTCGCTCCACCTCTTCTGCAGATTGCATCTCTCGACAGAACCCCCGTCAGAATGGTCCATAGAGTCTTAAAGACTAACTCGAGTCAAGCATGGGATTAAGGTTTTATTTTTTACAAAAAAAAATGCGTAATGACTGTTCAATAAATTGTTTTTAGAAAAACTAATGTAGATTAAATTTTATTTAAAAATCGCACTTACGATGCCACTTATGGCCACAGCCAATGCGACAGCTTCAAAACTATGCTAATGAGGCGTTTCGAAATTAGCGAAGTCATTATGACGTCACAGAATCTCTCGAGGGTTTAAATCTTTCCAGAACTGAGGAGAGAACTGCAATATTAAAAAACATAGATCTCTTGTACGGAAAAGAACGTTTTGCTCATGTTGTGAAAACTAGTATCTATAAGAACGTTTATTTGAAATAAGTTTGCTTTCGGGTTAGGCTTTAAGTCTCATCAGCGGCCCTGATGTGTGCCACTCAGTGCTTGCGTCCAATCAGAACCAGTTCCTAAAATCTTTACGTAAGCGTAGCTGCGCCCTTCACCCTGCAGACCTGGCTGGCTGATGATAGGAAGACGCAGGAGGGAGCTAAGTGACGGCTAGCGGAGCGTGTCGCGAGATGGTTACTGGAGATAACACCCGTCACGCTCAAATGGTCAGGCGGCGGCTGCTACCCATTCTCGCGCACAACGGTAAAAGACGTTTTGCGAGATTCTATTGCCATGGCGATCGATTCGAAACAAAACATTTCTTTTATTTGTTTGAGCGTGAGATGAACTCCTCACGAAAGATTCCCCCCCCCCAATCTCATCTTCTTCAGCATGGTCCCTGCATACTGTGCTTCATTTCCTAATTACAGAAAAATCCTTTTATTCACTAAACTTAATCTTCTACTTAGTTTGAAATGTGTTTATTTACAAAAAAAAAAATGGTGTGCGTGTCTGTGTGTGTAAAGAGAGAGAGAGCATGAAAGATTGAACAAACTGAATCGTCCAAACATAGATAAAAAAAAAAAGCGGTAGAGCTTGTCTTTGCATGGCCCAATCTTTGTGGCCCCGCCTACTTTGTATGCCAGAGGTTTACAGCATCTTTATTTGATGATTCAGTCAGACTCTCTCTTCTCTCTGTGTGCGTGCGTATGTGTGTGTGAGAGACAGAGAGAGTGAATGAGAGAGAGGAGAGAGAGAGAAAAAATCCTCTAACATAAAATCCATCCAGTCAATGTGGATTGATTTAGCTGGTTATCCGCCCTTTCTGTGATAACGGCTGTGTGACTGCTTTACTTCCCCACTGCTTACACAGGAAATTTGCTTTATGAAACCAGATCCGCTAACGAGTAGATTAAGTGCTCCGCGATATTGTGTATCGCATAAAGTCAAGTCTGCAGCTTGCTGGCCCTATAAACCAACGAGGAACCTGCCGCCACTTCAAGAGCAAACAACTCACTCATCGTGACGACCATGACCCACTGCTCACAGACAAAAAGAAAAAAGGAAAGAAGATCGTGCAGAAACAAAGACCAGGCCACGGAGTAACAAAGACCAGACTGATTTTAAGTTCTTGACATCGTGGCTTAATTTGTGATGGTCAGGCACGCACGCTGGGTGGGGCTCACGGCTAACAGAACCATGATAAAGGCAGAGGCCACGAGATCCCTGGCACAAAAAAGTGGGCCATGCCACAAAAAGTGGGCCATGCAAAGGCACGCTCTGCTGCCTTCTGTTTGATTTATTTTCTGGTGATTCAATCCGTTCGTATCTACAATTTTTAACAGCCGGTTTAAAAAAAAAAACTGCGAATGACATCGCTATAATATGGCCGAAAAATGCGTAGATAACTTATCAGCTTTGTTGCTGGGGGAAGTTCTTGCTGTTCAGTGACTCGACATCAGGACGTCGGTAAACTATCTCCAACACCACCACCACTACCACCACCCTCAACTCCCACCTTGTCTGTCTTCAAAGCTATTCCCCACCCCAACCCCAACCCATCTTTCCTTCTCTCTCCCCCTTTCCGGGAAGAGACGTAGTCACCTAAAACATTCACGTCACACCGGCGTGAGGGCAGGACGTAAGGTGTGATAGTCACGCGAGCGCCCTATCCGCTCGCCGAGAACTGTTTTGCTTCTACGTGAAAAAGAAAGCATCCGACAGGTGCACTGATAGAACAGGGGAATTAATCAACACGACACAAGTCAATAGCGGCCTGGCCAGGAAAATAAGTCTTGGTGTAACAAATGCGCTGCGCGAGAGAGGAAAAAAATGCTTTTTAAAAATTCCCGTGGGAGAAGGGGACGCAATTCTGCCTTCACACGCTAATACGGCGAGGTGGCGGCCATTTAACTAGTGTCATTAGTTACCGTCCGTGAGCACCCCACGTCCTCTCTCCCAGTCCTTTGTCCTCTGCCACTCACGCTTTTCTCGTGAGACTTAACGAGAAACTGGGTCTCATGAGATTGTTTTCAGAGCCGCGCTCTGTTTCACACACAAAAAAGCGTTCTCTTATTTCACGACTGGAAAAAGGTCACTTACTATCATTTAACATGCAAGGAAAAAAACCCAAATCAAAATATAAATTGTAAAGAGAATATTTTCTTTGTATTGCTAGTCATGAATTTCCTGGTAAGGCTTCCTTTCTCTCAACACACACATATATATGACGACTTAAAAATGAATTAGCCACGACCATACTTATGGCCACGAGGTAAAACTGCCCCTGAGGCAGATGTGAACAGCAGCAGTGAGGGGCTGTAAGCAGGCGCAAGTTGCATCTTTTAGAGATGTCCTACATATTCGCATTTATCATTTTATTTCTTACCGACCGCTTCCAGGGCCTCGCGGAGACTGTACCTAGAGACTAGAGGCAAGGAAACTGTTGCAATCTTCCTGAGTTTTACAACAAACGCGGACACTGGCCTGGCGAACAGGGGCCATGGGCGATAATCAGCCACACTAGACCCTAATTGTGGGCGATTTTACACCCCTTTAACATTACCACATGACAGAAACATAGGAATAACTAAATGTCTGGGGGTCCGTAAAATCGACGTGAAGAGGCAAGAAGGTTACATACAATGCAAAGTTCAAGTCTACATATTAATAACCAAGCTAAAAATAACTCGATATCGTCACAACACGACAAGCGAGATTAAAGGTATCTGTTAGCACACAAATTAAACTTTATCTCAAACTGAATATTTAATGACTGAAACTGCAACAGTTTAATGCTCGATCTACATCGGGGAAACTTCTCCAACATCGACAAGCACAACAATAACAAAAAGCAACAAAAAACCTACATCCCAAGTGTTTTCAAAGAGTCCGGCGGAATTCTTTTTAACGCCGCCGATAGGTGCTGGTGTTGTGACCTTTGTTTTTACATGCTTATTCCCTTCGGAGCAATGATAAAAAGGGCAAATCTCTCATGACTGCGCACGGCTGCAGAGTATGCGATGATGGGCGGCCTGGCAGCATGCTGAATCACAGACGCTGTGTAAACTATATGTCTGACATACCCTTTTATACTTAAGGGCCCCCAAAAGATCGGATTTCTTTCGTTCAGAGTGTACTACGTTTCAGTCTGAGACACCGTGGGACCGAGGGCTCAAACCCGTGGCGCCATCTTCTGGTGGCTGACTTTGCACAAAAGATCCGCCACGGCGAGTAGCAGAAGGAGATAAACAAGAAGGCCCACGAAGTCGTCCACCACGAGAATGTTATCTGCCCGCGGTAGATAGATTTAGCGCATGCAGCCTGCCTAACGCACGTGCGTCACGCGAAGCGTCACGATTGGGGTCCAAGGGCGTCACGCTTGGGGTCAAGGGCACTGTCAGTTCGTCGCTGCAGGGGGCAAGTGTAACGATGTGCAGCTACAAACAGAAGCGCAGCTCAACAATGCACAAGGGTGGGGGAGCTTTACTGTGTAGAGGACCCAAAGCATGGACGCAGACTGAAAAATCCAAGTTCACATAAGACAGCATCATGTTTAAAGGGCAACACGAATGCAACGATTTTTCTTTATGATCGGGTTAAGTTCATTTTAAAATAATAATAATTCCCCAAATATGAGTACATAATTATGGTTAATTTTCAAGATATTAGCTTTCAAACATAAGCATTCTCACCTGCCACTAAGAAAGCAGAAGAAGATTACTTTCCTAAACTGGAGAGTTCAGTTGTTCACAAGTAGTATTTGTAACAAAACTATGGATGTCTTCAAGTCAAATGAAGAAATATCGTTTAGGTTCTCGTGTTCAAGAAGCGATTTTTTTCCCTCAAGAAATGCAACAGCTGACTTTTGAATACAGTCCTACAGATTTGAACTTCACTGAAGTTTATAAAAAGATCCAAACCGAATTCATTTGCAGACTGGTAAGTAAATCTCCTCCATATCAAAATTTAATGGGCAACAATCCCGGACATTGCAGTCTACGTTGTATAATTATTAATTCTCTGATACCAAAAGGGAGCATATGGGTACTTTTTTCCATGTGTATTATTGTTAACAAATTAAAACACATCTCACAGCAATTTTTTTATTTGATAGAGAATGTCCATCTCTATTGTAAATAACAATTGACTGCTTATAATAATTTTCTGCCATTATAAATATTATAATATAACATTATAAAAATTTGATGCATTTTTATAAATGTGAAAATTTCTATTTTGTTCCTCATTTAGCTGCATACAAAATTACTATTTACTCGCACCTGTTCCCGTTTAAGCTCCTCATACGATTGTCACCCTCCATTCTATGTTAGATGTTACGAGCAGGGCCATCAATGGCGCCCTGACACGGTTAGTTGTTTTAGTATTTTGCTGGATAAAAATAGGACTGATGATGTGTTTGTGGCTGCATCATGATGTTACTTGTAGACCAGAACTGTGTAGAAACCGTTGGTGTTGCAGATCTGGTGCTTGATCTTTGTTTAAGCTTTTTACCAGCAGTAGTACTTGGTTTTAACCGCTCATGCTTTTGTATAGCTGGCACTGCTATAGGGAAAAAGAAAGTTCAAGCCTGTACTGTATAAGTGACTGAATAAAAATGCTTTTGAAATGGTTTCAGGAAATAGTTGAGTATGGTGTGGGGACCAAGTTCGCACGACAGGTTTGAACAAAGCAGAGATCTGTATATACACATCTCTGAACAATGTTAATCCACTGGCTTTTGTATCCAGTATCTTTAGGAAATGACAATGAGTACAACCTTTATCTGAGTGTCGAAGAGAACATTCAGCAACAGCTAATTGTGTCCTGATCTTTTACAGAGGATTGCATCTTTCCTCTTCAAATTCAGCCCATGCAGATAACTCTATTTTTAGAAATACCACCTTTTCATCACTTACTGTTTTCTGATAAATCCAGGTGTGATTAAGAGAATAACATTAATATGACATTTCTCGTGTCTCCTCATAATACGACAACGGAATATGTTTTTGTGATACTTTATGCTCTATTTCGAGCGATTTTCGCTGAGCGCTCGTGTTGCCCTTTAAACATAAGAGCAGTGTTTTCTCTAAGATATCATTCAAACATATCATTCGAAACGTGTTTACTTCAAAGTATTTTTAAAAAAAAACTTTTTTGTATATGTCAAAAAAAGAATAATTCATATTTACGTGAAAAGAACTTGCTTTGAAAGTCGATGTTAAAATGCCAAGAACAATTCAGCGCACTTGTGCTCGGAAGATGAGATGAGGATTAATGTGTTGGCTATTTTATTCAAAGCCGGAGTATCTTTCCTCTATTTTTAATTTCAACCTAAACTTTGTTCTTAGCAAACTTTAATATGTCGACATATTTTAGGCTCTAGTGAAACCAAACTAAAAGTTAACTGGTTTTTTTCCCATCGTCTTCCATCTACGGCTGGCAAAAGGGAGGCTGTGGTAAGAGGAAGACTGGTAATGATAATAATGAAGGTAAAGCGTCTGTCCTTGTGGCTAAAGCGATGGTGCGGATAAAAAGAAAGGGGACAGAGAGCTTTCATACGGTTTTTGAGCCTCCCGTTGCCAAATACTGTATGTATCGCTCATGACACGCTGTACTGTAATGTACTTAAGCTGGACGCTGTGTTCTTACAGTTTTATGTGACGCAACGAATGTCCACAGATGTACTAATTGTCCCATTGGTTGTAGCCTTGACGACGTAATCGTCTCCATTTACTTTCATGACGTCACAGCTTCACAAATGTTTGACCTCTCTAGGTCACATGTTGCATAGTTTTACCTGAAGAACTGTGGGGGGGATTTCACTCAAGTTGTAGAAAATCAATTCTGTCTTGATTTCTGACCGGTCATTTAAAAAAAATCATTACAATTAAATTACAAACAGATAAAATTCAGAGATATTTAGTATAGTATTTTTATTCAATCATTGAAAACAAACTAGATATGGATACATCTGAAACTACATATTCCTGAATTTGAAATGTGACATTAAGTGAAATGTAGACATACAATTCTCATTGGCTAAATAAAATAAACTGACACAAAACAAAACAAAGATTCTGAACTGATATAATTGGAGAAGCATAACAAACTAAAATGTCAACTTAAAATGTAAAAGGTATGCTTCCCAACATCTGGGACAGCTGGTACTGATGCGTGGATGGTTGTCTACATCTCTTGCACTGTCTAGACTAACAAGACCACTTTTCTGTTTTTTTCTTCGTCCTCTGCTTGACAGACTAAACGCTCGGTGTAAGGTAAGGTAAAGGTCGTCCCGTTACCTTTGCAGGTCGTTGGAGGAGTGAAGAGACCTCACTTTTCTCGGGGCCAGCTTTACGTAAGGGCTGCCCCTCTCCTCTCAGTTTTGATCTAACCACTCGGCTATCCGCTTCCTCACGTGCTGCGGTGCTAACCTCTGAATCCTTAAATGTTAATCCAAGTGAAAAGTAAAATTAAGGTCTTAGTTGCTGATGTTAACATATCGCTTTTTATTAGTTTTTTTTTAAAGAGAAGCTAAGATTGACCTAGATTCCGATGACACAGTTACTAAAGGCCGCAGCCAATGCGGATGCTTAGTAAATATGTTAATGAGGCGTTGCCCAATCGCAGTAAATGAGGTTGTGACCTTTTTCCAAAACCCACCGGAGAACTGCAACGTGCCGAGGGTTACATTTCACAAGCGAACTAGAGTTTTTCGCTCAGAGTTTGGGAATCAGTATCTTGTAATAATTTGAATCTATCGAAAATAATTTTGCATCCAAGTTAGCCTTTTATTTCTTAAAGCTAAGATAGCTACAGCTTGATGCTTGGAGATATTGTGGTAGTTCCAATAGAAATCGTTTCGTTAATAACTTTCAGTTTTATTTATTTATTTATTTATTGCCTTTGCACAAATGGAAGAAAGAATGCATTCATTGACATTATGACCCTATCAAGTGCTACTGAATCAACGATGCGATGTTTTCCCAATCTATCTAGTGCGGCGCACCATCTTTCTTTTTCGATTCCTTTTCAGACTTTTATGTTTTTCTCCAAATTCTCGAGTCAAAGCTCTTGGAATTACCACGGATTCGGAGAAAGAATTGACAAACCACACAAGCTATATATATATATATACAAGAGCTTTATCTAACGAGCCTTCCAAACAAAGACTAGCTTGGATTCTACAAACCTGTGTGTGCTCAGCTTGCGCAGACTGAGCTTGTACCCTTGAACTCATCTCCATCTCTTATGATGAAATAATCTGACTTTGACCATAAAATACTTGCTACTATTGAGGAAAATGGCAGGTAAAATACCCTCAACTTCAACATTAACAGTGAGTGTAATAGTGTAACAAAATGTAACAATCCATGCAAGAAGACAATCACAAGCCGTTGTTTCTACATCTTTCTTCCTCTTTTCCTTCCGCCTCCCATTTCCCGCCTGCCTAACCTGTCTCAATCCTGCCCCTACGAACACACACACACACACACACAGTCATCTGGCGTGTTAAATAAAGCACAATGCCCTGTGCTATACAACAGAGCAGGTGAATAATTATCTTAACCTGGGACTACACACGACAGCAAACGAACGAAAGAAAAAAGAACGGAAGGGAGAATGAAAACAGAGAAAATAAAAGGAAAAAGGGAAAAGAAATTCTAAAAATATAGAGACAGAGTGAAATCAAGACAGAGAAAATAAACGGGAAAAAGGAAAAGAAATTCTAAAAATATAGAGACAGAGCGAAATCAAGACAGAGAAAGAAAGAAATAGTGAAAGAGAAAAAAGAAAAAAAGTGAAAAAGAGAAAGAAAGAGTGATTAACATATAAAATAAAGACTGAGAGTGGATGATGACTATTTTAGAGCAGATGATGAGTTGTGATAGAGCCTTGCTGTTGATTATGTAATAGACATCCCTTTTCGTGAGTGTGTGTGAATGCATGCATGCGTTCGTCCGCTAAAACTGAGAGGATTGGGAGAGGAAAGACAGAGAAAGAAAATGTAAAAATAAGGAGTGCAAAACTTAAAATGTGCAGAGACAAGGCGTATCACTTATGAGGAATATAAACGAAGTTTGCGAAAACTTTCATGGATAGCGCGGAAAGTAAACAGACCTCGCGTATCACTGTGGGGAAATAAAACTGAACTTTAATGGGGTGGTGGGGAGGAGGAGAGGGATAGAGCCCATTCTCGGCGACGTCAAGTAAAAAAAAAAAAAAAAAATGACTGCTGGGGGTAAGAGCAGACAGCGATAAGAACAGACACGTTCACGCGCACGGGCGCGCGCGCACCTAACCATGCACGGATACACCTGCATACCTATCCACGGACGCGTGCGCGCACACACACACGCACACACACTATCACTCGCTAATCACTAGATACCTATCTGCGCGCGCCGCGACTGCTTTTCCCGTCAACCCTCACGAGCAGTCGGGCCATGCCAGAGCCAGCAGTGGAGGAGGCTCTTTGCGAGCTGTCAGGGAAGAGGTGAAATTTCAGCTTCTACAGGATTCGTCTGGAAAAACAGTCGCACTCCCTTCGACTGTGGGTCAAATGATATATCAGTCCCGGGGATATCGGTTGCCTCAGCGCGAATATCGATTGGAATACTTGGCCACCGATACGACTACCATGAAATTAATAACCGATTCGCTTGGGAAATCAGAGCAAAAAAAATAACACATCAGCTGATTTCCTTTTCTAGCTACCCTGTAGAGTGCACTCTAACAATAACTCATGAAGAGTGGTGGTGGTGGGGGGAGGAGGGTCAGACAAATTTCCTTCGGTCCATCTTCAGTAGCAAGAGTAATGTGGACTAAAATTCTGTAGATGCTGGGGTAGATTACCTTGAAGCCCAGTCAACGTAGCAAAAAAAAAAACAACATGGTGTTGCCCCGTACTGGGAAATCATTTATAAGAAAGAAAGAAAGAAAGAAAGAAAGAAAGAAAGAAAGAAAGAAAGAAAGAAAGAAAGAAAAAAATGAATGATACGAGGGAAAAAGCTTTAGTACATACATAAAAACGATACATATAGTAGATACTAACTTGGAGGGAGGGGGAGAGCAAGAGACAGAGTGGGTGGGTTTGTAAGGTAAAAAAAAAAATAAAATAAAATCTCGACAAACACTGGGGCATTAGCGATGTACTTTATTTATGTTTCAGGATCTTCACGTACGCAAAGTTGGTAGTGTTAATGCCATCAGCAGACTCGGTGTAACCGACTCCTTGCCGATGTTAACGCCTCCCACTAAACTTTTCCATGTAATCTGATGTTTATTTTTATTGACACCTTTTCCCGGGGGGGCGTTTCTCCAAAACTGTGTGAGATGTGAGTCAGCTGCTTGACTGTGATTATCTTGATAGTTATTTCCAGTTTTCCACTGTCTCCAAATCTGTTTCCCCCTCTTTCTCTCTCTCTCTTCTTTGTCTCTCTTTCGTCCTCTTTTTGCTATTCACAAACCCATAAAATGTTCTGAACACAGCTGTAAAAGAAACAGTTAGCAACTCAGATTGCTTCTGAGGTTTTACTGCTGCTTGTAAAATTCTTAAATTAAAAACGAATCTTTCTCCTATTAGCATTCCTTGTTTGAATATTTTACTAAGTTAAGCGAATTTTCGCAAGTTATGGGGCTCGTTCTGCGTGGTGGAGTATTGCGGTCCCCTTGTGTTTTCGGTGCAGAAAATCGGTTGGGCGCCCACTCGGCATTAAGTCGGGTCAAGAAATAAACTGGCCGTTGGCAAGAATGAGATTAGCTGTGCCATCAATCACCCACCACCCATCGTCTCTGATTCGCCTCTCCTGCTTTGAAACCGACGATTTGTGCTGATCAAACCCCGTGTTCTGGCCAAGACAGACCAATAACACAGCCTTTTTGTATCTTAACAGCAGACCGACTACGTAAAATAAAAGAGAAATTATAGAAAAGAGTAGACAAAACAGTTAACTAAAACAAAACGAACAATTGACTTATTGATTGATTGGTTGATTGATTAATTGATTGATTTAGTTTTAAGTCGTCACTTGTCTCAGAAAAGTAGCAGCTACATTCACCCTCACATTGAACAGCTTTATCAAGTGTGGTTGCTATCTCATGACGAACTTAGAAAAGCTTTGCAAACAGACGCCAAAGAGAGAGAAATAGATTACCTGTAGGAAAACAGATTAATCACCTGTACCACAATTCTTTTGGTGACCGATGAGCCACAGATTTACCCTACAACGAGAGGCTCATCAGATTTTTTGATTCATTCATGCATGCATTTAATTATTCATTCGCCCATTCATCTATTCAGAAGAAAAAAAATGCAGAAAAAATACAAGTAGGCAGTCAAAATTCCATTTATTGCGCATTCACTGGTAATCTCCTAAATGCCCCCTTAAGACATTCACAGCGGTTTACTGTTCATGGAGGTGGTTTCGGACATGATAGGATCAAAATGACTTCATCACGTGTATAAATTATTCTCTTACGAATTGTAAGTGGTCACGTAAGCGTTTTATTTATGTTAAAGAGGCAATATTACCGACTTCAAGCTGCGGTGGTCCTATTATAGTGTTGTGCACAAACATACATGGACCTTCTAGCTCATTTGTTAGAACGAAACGGTGAAGGTCGTCCCCTAACCTTTATCAGGTCGTTGGGAAGTTAGATGTTAGAGATTTCGCATTCCTCGGGACAAGCTTTATGTGAAGGCAGTGCCCATCTCCTCTCTCTCCCCTTCTGTCCTACCTTCCCAAACAACAATTGTAGTCAAGTACTTAGTACCCATTCCTGACAGCTGTATCGACTGGGGGAAGTCCCAGGTATCAAACCATTGCACCTCTCGGTTCGGAGGCTAAAGACATTTATCTGTGGCCGAATTAAAGATTGAACTGTAGGATTAAGAACTCCTTTAAACAGTCATACAATACAGTGAAGCTCCATCACTAATGCAAGCTCCTTTCTGATAGATGAAGATGCATCCAGCATACTAAATCAATATGCCAAAATAGCAGGTCAGGAGCTGTTACAGAGGTCGCACAGTTAAGACTGGCAGCTGTTATGTCTCAGAAGTACTATTTATTTTTAAGAGTTTGTCGGAAACTTAATCAACCTGCCCCTTGCCCAAACTGCTCCGTTGTTCTAAATAAATGTGAGTGACACACATGCTGGTTACTAGCGCCTGAAACGACACCACCAGATCCATATTCATGTTGGCAACAAGAAGACACGTAGAGATGGTCCCCACATCGAAGAAACCGCTTTACATATCGAAAACCTTACTCAGCTTTGTGGTGAATGCATTTCTTTGGATAACTGCTTTTTTTTTTTGCGTATCGTGACCAACCCAAAGTAGCTGTATAGCTTGACCTCCACGAGTAAGGCGAACCGTAAGAGGGGGCTTGAGGAAGACCGCAGCAGTAAAAGAGAACTGCATTTGGCAGCCGGCATGTCATTAGCATGTGATTTATTCGTTGTGCTTCGCGCTCTTGCCAACTGATTGCACTTCAAGTTAAAAAAAATTAACTTAAAAAAAAACAACCTCCAACAGTGGGATGGCACGTTTTGACTCTTACATCCAGAGGCGCGTAGCGTGGAGGTTTGTTTTCAAGCTAAGAGCTATTAGCAAAGTGTTCAAACCTCTTCAGACTGCCGTTGTGGTATTTTACGACTAGACACGTAATAAAGGGAGGGAAAGGTACGTCACGCTCATGTCGTTTCTTTATTATCGTCCCTGTTTTCTATCTTGGCGGAGCCCTATACCAAAATAACTCCGCTCCATTAAAGACGGCTGGATGAATCGAAACACAGCTGCATGACCATGGCCCATCTACGTGCACACACATATGCATAAACGCACGCAACACCCAAACGTACACACAAGCACAAAGGCGCGCGCGCATTCACACGCACACACGAACGTACCTACGCACGCGTAACACACACACACACACACACACACACACAAGCACATATGCACACGCGCAACCACACTGCTACTGGGACTCGCTGTATCTCATAGCCGGAAATGTTAAAAGTGACACCATACTGGCTGAGCCTGCAGTTACACCCGGGTGCAAGGACCTGCTCTCGAGTTTGACGAGTGCGCCCAGAGATAAGCACCGCGCGATATGCAGGGGGTTAAACAGCATCACCACCAAGTGTTGATGTGAGAAGGACAAGAGCAACGTAATGACAACATTCTAAGAGAGGAAGGAACAGGGCAGCAGTGTGAGACTCTCCCTAAGCACACTAAAACGCTTTTATGATATTCTAGGCAACTTGTCATGACACGGTAAAAAATAAAGTTATACTTCATATTTTAGAATAAAATACTGAAATCGCTCATGCAAGAAAATGAAATTGTCTGTATAGAGGCGCCCGCTGTTTCCTTCACACTTCCATTTGGTTTGAAATTGTTTGAAGAGACCCATTCTAACCTGGACCATCTCCTCTTCCCCCTCCTCTCACCACACACACACTTATCCTCCCGTGCAGCTAGTCGTTACAGCTTCAGCTTTTTTTTTATAGGATAAGGTTTGCAACTTCCATAGTTCTCGCTCCTCTCTTCCCAATTTTTCTGATCTTGTTTTTCGTTTTCTCTTATAAACTTTGTCTTCCTTCATCATCTCTGTTCGTGTTTTTAGTTCTGGTCTCTTGTTGTAGAGATTTCCTCGGTATATATTCCTATCTCTTTAAATGTAGTGGTCACTGACTCCGTCTTTACTGAAGAAGGAGAGTTGGGGAAAATAGTCTTTCCTGCCATCATTAACTCCAGGTCTTTGTGTTTGCTAAAAAGTGATGAAAGTACCTCTTATTTCTTATTAAGACTTCAGGGATACGGTGTCTTTGAGATTCCGAGGTCTGAGTTCATGGTTTTTATCCTTCTCGACTCTGTCCACAAAATAGTTTCTCTGTCGAGAAATAGAGGATATCATTAGCAGCAGAGTCAGGTCCCGGTTAGTGTCTGCTCCTGAACAGATCCTTCTAGCAGCGATGTTGGTACTTGACCATGAAGCACTGTACATTCTTGTCCAGCCCTTTAAGCAGTGTTTCAAAGCTGCTTGCATTCAAGTTTGGTATTGAAGCGCATTTCCACATGAATACGTAAATATCTCTGATATACAGCCTAGAATCTCTCTCTCCCATGGATGTGTTACTCTCAAACTCAGTTCTAATTTTCATTTTATTCAACGGTTGTGTCGTTATCAAACTGCTTTGCAGTTTCTTTGCGTTGTACTCCGCTTAGAGCATCCATTGCTTTGCCCAGGCGTTTTTTTAACAGATTCCTAAGCATCATTATTATTCTAAAACAATGTTGAAAACAATGACATCTTGCCTAAAAACAATTCTGTTTTTTTCTATTCATGGACAAATCCGCAGGATTCGTGTGTTAGTGCTGTAATCTGCTGCTTGCTATTTGTATATTTGAGTGCGCGTCCGCGCAAAAGAGAGGATAAGATTTTGTCTACAGTGCATAGAGCACTTGGATGCTGCGCTCTGTATTTTTGCATGTTCTGTTTTTGTAAAGCCATTTCTGATGTTGTATAAAGCGATTTATCAACAGCCATTATTTTCTTTTTCCAGTCCACATCGGCATCGACCACCTTCCAATGTGCCATGAAGGACTGTCTAACAGGGCGTGTGCCGGCTCACATGACCAAACCAGACCAGTTAGTGCCACTTCACTGTTGCCAGGAGGTGGTCGTCTTGGTATTTCACTAGGGTTCAACAGTGCTTCACACACATTCGTTGTTTTTAAGTTACATGTAGGAAATTTGAAGCATATTCTCAGGCACTTGCCTGCAATCTTTTTTTCTGTATCACAAATGCATTTCTGGCGTCGGTACAGCAGGATGGAAACTATGAAAAGCTTGTACACTTTGAACTTAATAAAGTAATAATAATTGAATTTGTAAAGCGCATTTCCCCGTGTTGATGCATTCTCAATGCGCTGTACACGACAGATTATAGACGTACCGAAATTCAATCATACAAGAAACAGCCACGTGAGCATACAGATGAAATGATGACAAAAACAAAGAAAGTGCATGGATGAAGAATTGAGGAGTGAGCGGGACAATACTCTTAATTGTGCAAGATATTTATTAAGCAGATAGGTTTTGAGCCCGGATTTGAAGCTTTGAATGTAGACACAAAGAAGAATGGGGAAGAGAATTCCAAACAGTAGGGCCTGAGAAGAAAAAGGAATGTCTGACGATTTTCTCCGTCTGTTGCGTGTCTCAGAGAGGAGGGCACCACAAGTGGACCGAAGAGACCGACTCGGGTGGTGAGGCGTCAGTAGCTCAGACAGGTACGCTGGGGAACAAGGCGGTGAAGAAAACAGTCGCACAGTGTGTGAATGTCCTAATAGTGACAAAACTGATGATATTGTTCATCCAGGCCATTATTGCTGTCGCTGATGCAATCCTGATGCGGATTTCTGCCGTGCAACTCCCATTATTGGAAAGTGTGGCTTGCAGTCAGCACTGAAGTGACAGATGTCGTTAGCACTTACAGGTCGATGCTCATTATTTGCATGGTTATGAGATGATGTTTCACTGTTGGCTTAATGGTCCATTAATTGTTGATTCTGTCTATTTTTATACTGTTGTATTGCATTATTTCGATCGTCTTCTCTATGTGGTGTGAATTGCTACACTGTAGGCACTCTACTTATACATAACTTGCATATTTATGTATGAGATCATGTGCAATGATATGTATATTGTGTGTTTCGATGTGTATATACTCTAAATATGAGAAAAGAATTCTGATTTTCATTAGCGTTAGAAAAATATTAGTCCTTTCATAACCATGAGTAGTGGGCCTCAAAACATCACTGCGCAGTTTTCTCTCTTTCTCTCTTACCCCCATCCCTTTTGGCTTTTCGCACTGTGTGCAAACAAAGCTGGAAGAGCGGGGAGGAGGAGCAGAGGTCACGCTTTTGTTTTTCCTTATCCTACTGATGAATCGATTGCAAAGGTGGAGTCGCGCTTTGCGCATGTCAACTGACCAAGGCTGCTGTCCTCCACCATGAGGGCTGTTTGTCCACAAGGGCCGGGCCCCGTCGTCGACGCACGTTCTGCTGACCACGAGTGTGGACAGGAGTGGGGGCAGCAACGGTTTCGCCGCTGTGTTGGACAACTGCACTTGCAGCATCGACGGATTCCACGCAAGACAACAGCCGCCGTCACGTCTGGCTTTGGCGTGTTGCTGACACAGGAAGTGACGTGTTTGCCTACTTCCTCCTTGTGCGGTACTTCGCACCACCTGCTGGTTTGGCAAACCGCACGCTGGAGTGACTTTGGAGAATTGACTTGAAGGGCACGTGGTGTGCAAGTATTTGAGGTTCGTGGCTGACTGCTGTACGTACATGTGAACACTATAATATTTAGTATTAAACAAGGACAATATTGCCCGGCTCTCTAACTCCATTCTTGACACTGTCTGTGTACCTGTGCGTGTTTGTGTGTGTTTACTAGTTTTGCTCTGTGTGTGTGTGTGTGTGTGTGTGTGTGTGTGTGTGTGTGTGTGTGTGTGTGTGTGTGTGTGTGTGTGTGTGTGTGTGTGTGTGAACCTATATTCCTGTTTGTCTGACTATCTGTAATTTTCCGGCTCTCTCTCTCACTTTCTCCCAGCATCGTCTTCTGCAGTTCCTTCATCGTTAGCAAATGGAACAAGAAAATCACGATCATGGGTATTGGGAATTGATAGAATGATGGCATAATCAATAAAATATTTGTCCATTTTATTCACTCTCTCTCACTCTTAAGACAGTAGGGGCAACCTAGTACAGCAACAGCTTAGTACATGATTTGTTCCAAAGATACGGAACCGTCTTTGCTGGACTGTGACTTCACATCATTGCCAAAGTAGCAGTTTCACTTTCACCAATTCGCGGCTAGTGATATAACAGGCAGTTTCATAAACTGTAACTAAAGATTCATTCAAAACCATTCATATCATGAATTATCTACACCATTTATTCAGGGAAACTCAACACAATTTAATGTTTGCAGTCATTCGTTCAAACCAAAATAGCAATACAGATGAAAATGAGGAGAGAACAAAGCGTCGACGCGTATAAAGTGAAATAAACACAATGACACAGTAAATACTTTCTGTACGCAATGTTCAAGCACACTTCTCTAATAAAATACAAGACCAAGCGACTTTCGGCAAAAAGCATCAAAAACACATTAGGGAGCCATGCGGTGTGCATATAACTGATATAAGACAGAAAAGGAGAAAAACGAAGAAGAAGAAGAAGAAGAAGAAGAAGAAAAAGAAGAAGAAGAAGAATCTTTAATTACATTTATTTTACTGTGCTTTTCTAAGAAGTAAATTGCGATGATATAAATAAAAGAGATGAGGTGAGGCGAGTCTGTAATTGCCTACTATCCCATCTCCTAAATAGTAGCCTTGTAAACCGTCTTCTGTACAAGAGGAGCCATTTGTGCTTTGGGAGAATACATGTTTGTGAGATACTGAAACTGAAGGGATTGCGCTTCCAGTAAATAATAACATGTTTGCGTTTACGGATGTTTATTCGCTGCTCGTAAAAAAACAATAATGTGTAAGATAAACGATGAATGTGGCAATAATACATAACGTGATCAACCCATTATGATATCATCTTGTGTTTCTAATTAAACTTCCATCTACCCGACACCTCAGGACAATAGGGGCAACTGTTACAACACGAACTATGACATGATTTATTCCAAAGAAATAGAACCTAATTCGCTGAACTGTGATGTCACTAGAGAACCCGGAACTCAGTCAGTTTCACTAGCGCAATTTATAGTGGTTTGTGAGGTAACATGCAGTTTCATAAGCTGCAATTAGCATTTGTAAAGTGAAGATTCATTCAAACGTCACCTACCTTCCATACCTCACTACTAGTCCCTGCCACTTTATTCCATGATAATTCATTACTTGAAAAATTCTGAAAACGTTTCTTGCCAGTGATAACTGAAGGTGCATACAGTGTAACCGTCGTAAACTTCTATACAACCTAAGCCACAACCATGATGGCATTGCTTGTAACTAACCGTCACACGATCAGGCCCTGACGCCATTACCTTGTGGTCCTTATTATTAAATCTCTTCGTCTCCCCATCCTCACCTTCTCATTCAGTAGCCTGTCGACTTTCTGGATTCTGAAAACTGTTCTTAACCAGTAATGACGAAAAGCGCTAGCTCTCTAGTCTCTATGCAACCTTACTACAACATAAGCGACACCATCACGATGGAAAATTGCAGGCATTTGCGAGTTGAACTGAGCCAAACTTGTGTCAGACTGAGAGTCCGTGAGGGCACAGCGTGCCAGCAGGATTGGTATCCAAGATAAGCGCGACAGCTGTGATGTGTAATAAAAGCATCTATATTTTGAAGGCGGTTTTTATAGGCTAGCAAACAGACATTAACTATTCGCTGTTTACCTTTCATTACTTATCTTCTGCACTCTTGTTTGCCTCCATTTTTCCCGAATCCTATTAGCTGGCTTGGTAACTTCGCTCCCAACGTGTTCAACCGTGAGCACAAACAGTCGAAGGAATGCGCCCTTTTAACTCAGCCAAATATGATATCCGAATGAGCTTGCAACCCAAGTGTAACATTATTAGTTTTAAATCAACTTATAGATGGCTGGTAGATCAAAACCCTGTACAAGGCGTAACAGATGGCATCATAACATTGCGCTGTTCTTTATGTTGTGACATCGATTATCTCGCTCGCTTCTCTAGCAACACCATAGAAACGCGGCCGACTGGGCGCGTACACCGGTACGACTCGAGTAGCAGACGATATGCACTCAGACTTTGACAACTATTCATATTACTCGTCCAAAATGAAGATATAGAGATTATTACTTCCTTTTTCAATCTCTGTGCTTAGAACAAAGCAAGATTTTAAAAATAATTGATCAGAAGTGCGAAAGTCAAACGTTATTTTGTCGAGTACCAAATTCTCCCCGGCAAACGGCTTGATAAAATCTGATTGGTGGAAAATCGCTCTTTGCTGCGGGACAACACTATGGCGATCTTCAGCAAACCTTTGACCCTACACTGTACATGTTATGAACTTGGTCATTGTTGGACACCTTACTGCTTACAAGCTACAAAAGATGTCGCAAAAAATGTGTTCAAGGAAGCGATAAAAATATATGGAACTCTGTATTTGGTAAGTCGTTGTCAGAGTAACTGTCGTTTGAGCAGACGACTTTCGTGTCGCTTGCCATCCATTCTTAATCCTTGACAAAAAAATAATGTATTAAGAGTATAGTCTTTGCTTGGAAAACGTACACACAAAATCATACACCTTATCATATTATTCTTAATAATATTATTCTTCACATTCAGTTTTATAAAAGCTTTATACTTCTGATTCATAATAAAATTTGCTAGCACAGTTTAAAGAATATATGTTTACCTTGTACTATAGAAAGGAATTGACTTCAGAAAGCAAGTGGCGTCAAAAACTAAGCCATTTAAGCAAAATCAAATTTAAGATATTGTTGTCGTTTGTAATACTGATCATTATCACCATTTTGCGAAAAGATATGTTACGACTCTTAATTGTCAGATCGAACTGTCAACTGAGATGATTTTTATTAGTTTTGAATGCATTCTTTCATATTTTTTTAAAGATCTCATATATTTTGGTCTCAGTTTATTAAATAAAATTTATTAAATCAGCTTACTAAATTAAATTTTATTAGGTTTATATATATATACCGAACTGTTAAGTGAATGCCTTGTGCAATGATTACTATGAAGGCACTCTTGCTTTTCTTTATCTTATTATTGTTATTATTATTAGTTATGTTCTTATCAAGATTTAGCAGTAATGGGTTTCATAAAATAATGGTCTATGCACTTATGAAAACTAATTTGTTGACATTAATTTCCAGCATATTATTAAAGCATATTAATGACACAGATTATTAATGAGTCAGCATTTGACAGGATAATGCTGTATTCTTTTGTGTTAATTTTTATTTCAAGTCATACAGGTGAAGTAATTGCATAATCATGTGTTTTTTTGTTTGCTAATTAAGCTTTTTAAAATGGCCATTCTGTTTTACTTTGAACAGTTCAGCATGAGTAGCAAAATATTATTCACCCACTTCAGGATCTAGTATATTGTCTTTAGCACCTATGATTTATCTCTGTATGCAGCACCAGTAGCATTAATATCCAGTTCATTATGAATGTGGCACCCTAAAAGGTATGAAATATGAAAAAAAAATATATTTCTTTACCACACCAGGTGTAATGTTAACAAGCTAAAGAATTAGTTTAAAATATGTATACTTCTTTTACAATACTCTGAAACCAATCTAGCTATAGACAGATTTGTTTTAGACATTTGCTTCTGTAGAACTATAAAAGTGTTTACCCTTTGTGAAAATATATGTTGTGTTTATTAGTTACCAGGTTTGCCATAATACTTTTCAATTACACATATTTCAGATTACAGCACTATTGCGGAAACGTGGTTTGAGCTACTATGTAAAGAAATTTGCACCTGAGACACTTCAGTCAAGCCTTTTCCTGACTGTTAATGGCTCACTTTTTATTGCCCTTTTTTGTATATGGAGGTAGGCAGTAAATTTATTCTTTTGGTGAATAGTAATGCTTATTTTTGATATAACACACTTTTGTATAGACTCATGCACAAATGTGTGAACATGATTGCTCACATGCACACACACACAGAAGAAATCTTACTTACTCACTCAGTTGAATGCTTGTCTGAACTTTAAATTGCGTCAGCTTCATATTAAAGTTTGTGCACATCTAAACAGTTGATTGACATTGTCTGATACTTTAGCAATTTCAATACTTTGTGTCTAATTTGATTTCTGTGTTGGATAAGTTGCTACTGATTTTACATTTCCTTATTTCCAGGCATAAGATAATGTCATTTGCATGTTGGAAACATGGTTAAACAACATAATACTTCTGCATTGTATTGTATTCACTAACCTGCAGCTATACCACATTCGCTAAATATGTTTTGATTCCATAGGAAAATGATTTTGCAGAAATTGAGTGTTTGCCAGCATTAAATGGTGCATGAACTGACTTCTTTTTCTGGACCAGGCAAATTGCTTGACACATTATATCAAAAAACAGTTTATACACAGCAATATCTGCCATGCATGCATTTGTTGCTCCACATAGCTCATCTTTCATGACAATTTGGATGGCATTGAAGATATTGTGCAAAGAGGTGTGTGTTTTAATGATGAATCCATCGCCCTTTGCAGCTTTTACAAGTTTCTAATTTTTTTGTATTTTTAGTCTATTTGCAGCTCGATCATAAAAAAGAGTGACAGTTTTATGTGGTCACTTGCCATGAAAGTGTCACTTGGCAACAATGGTCTGAAAAGAATTTGAGTAGCTTTGGCAGCATGCAAGACAAAATGTAACCTTTATGCTATTATGATATTACACATTTGAAGAGAAATGTAGGGGTTCATCAAAATTTTTCTGATTTTTAGAGCAGCTGTTGTCTTTCTGTGTGATAACAGCCATGGTTGAAGAACACAATTTCTGGTTTTCGTCAGTCAGTCAGAATTATTCAAGATACATCTGCATCAGATTAGTTCGTGATATCATATCACATAGACATTAAAAATCCGCAACAAACATGAAGTCAGACTAAAAATCGCTGACAAGGTAATATCATATCATGGTGTCATTAGCACTAAATGAGTTAAAGTTTTAAATTTATTGTTATTTTTTTCTTTTTGCAAAATGGATATTTGTAGATGAGTTTCAAAATTGATAAACATCTAGCTGATGGAAGGATCTTAGATAGACGGTTAGCTGGATGAGACAACTTCTAACTTTTGAAATTTCCTCAGAGAATGATATTTCTTTCTTTTGATTTTGTGTTCTTCTTCCAAGGAAAGACACTTGAGATGATAGTTTGAATTGAATCATATTGCCCAAACTGGTGACCCATCAAAATCACATGTAACTGCTTTGAGGGTTTTCCTTACATCAAATAAGATCAATGGTGAACATAAGCCGTCATAAGGGACACCTGTAAGAGGCTATAGAGATAGGATTACTGGGAAAAATGCATTCATCCTATGTCAGTTTTCTAATCACATATCTTACTCTGATACGAAAAGTGCCAAGGTTGTTTAATCAAAAACAGCATGGTGTGGGTGTTTGACAGCCATGTCAGTTTTAACTCTTTAGAATTCTTAGCTTCAAGAGTCTTTATTCTTTTCACAACCTTATAAGGACATGAAGAATATATTTAGATTACCTGAGCAAAACAATATCATATTAAGTATTTGTAATTACTCTCTCTCTGTCTGTCAGTTTTTCTATCATTGTTTATATCTCTCTCCCAACCTCCTCAACCTCCACCATTAATTGTTATTATGTCGGTTTCATACATTGTCATCATAATCAAGCCTCTCTCTCATTTTCTTTCTATTTCCATTTTTTTTTCTTGTTCTTTTCAACAATTTTTCTTATCATCTGCCATATTATCTTCACATTGGTGTCATATTTTCTGTCACAATAATAAACCCTCCCTCATTTTCTCTCTTTCACTTCTTCCATGCATCATTCGTTTCTAACAGTGATTCTAATCATCCACACATTTTATAAATTCATTTATGACATTGTCATCTCCACAGACTTTATGGTGCTTTAGTTGTTTTTTTAAAGCATCAGGAAACTCTACTGTCTGTGATTTGAAAGTTAAGCATCCATGGCTGTAGGTTTATGGTTTATGGTTTAGGCAGGGTATCATTGAAGTGCTCAAAGAATTGCATACTGGAAGGAGCTTTATTAATATTACTGCTTGTTGGTCTTGGTTGTTCAGCAAATTCCAAAAAGTTGTCATGTCACTGTAGGTTTTATGACCCTATATGGTCTAGGAAACAATAAAGAGTTAAGATCAAATGACGCCTGAATGTTCGCAAATGGCTTCAGGTTAATATATGGACTGAGGGTGACTGTTAGGTTTTCCTGCCTTGCCATATTACACAAATCTTGGCAATTCTGTTATTTTACATTATGATTAAAGTCTGTGGTAGAGCTTTCAAGATAAGAATATGAAGACAATGCAGATCTGGGATACATTGCTTGAGAGGGTGGGTGCTAGGTTTTCTTTGGACAGAAGTCTTACTGATGTTTAAAAGGCAGATGTGATGGATTCATAGAGGTTGGTGTCAAAGCATCCTTGAAGGTATTCCATGGTTAATTTTATATTTCCACTGTATTTTATTTTGGAAAAGATCCACACAAAGCAAATCTCTCTCTCTCTCTCTCACACACACACACACACTAGGTATGAAATATTATAGCAGGAAGAGACTATCCAATATCCAATCGCTTGGGTTAAGCTGATGACAAGTACTCTCTCTTATTTATGTCTGGAGCCTTCTTTAGGATACTATTGATCTGGTGGATGGAAGGAACAAAGTTTACCCTGCTTTCAACAGTGACTGTTTCCTTATCCTCAGTAAAAGGTACATTCTGTGACATGATGTTGAGAAGGGATCTGACAGCAAGAAATTATTTAACCATGCTGTGGAAGCATTTGTTGGTTGCTGTGTTTTACCATCAGTTAGAATAGGTAAGATCATTTTGAGGACCATTTTTTAAAATCAAAGATGAGGACCTTGTCCTCAGGTCTTAGTAATAAAAAGGGCAAGGTAAGAATCTCTTACTAGGCATTAATATATTTTGTAGATGAAGTTCTTGATAATAACAATAGTAGGACAGTTTTTTAAAAGCATAAATTTCTCTAAACATAAAACTTTTTTTCTTGCTTTTTTCATGCATCAAGAATGATTCTAATGGTGTTAATGTCTCTTCCATTTTTTCACTGTTGTTAATTGTGCTTATGATGTTAATTGTGCACTGAACCTGGTGGACTGTGATGTAGACACCCTCGCTGGAAACAGAGGTGTTACTGTCGACAGCCCAGGAGGTTCTAGGGCGTCATAGGAATAAGAAACAGCCATGGGTCACGAATGACATCCTAGACCTCTGTGACCAAAGGAGGACCTTGAAGAGAGAAAAGAAAACCAAACCAGAAGCAGCCACCAAATACAAAGAAGTGAACTGTGCCATTAAGAAAGGGATGAAGGCAGCTAGGGAGAGCTGGATCGAGGATCAGTGCCAGGATATAGAGGATGGAATGGCACGAGGTGACAGCAAAAAGGCCTACCAACTTCTAAAGACCCTCACTAAGACAGACCAGCAGAAGATCTCAGCCATCGAAGACAGCAATGGTCACCTTCTCACAGAAGGCAATGCTGTACTCAACCGATGGACAGAATACTGCAAGGACCTGTATAACTACCAGCTGAAGACCGACGCCAACATCCTCCAAAACAACCAGACTAGAGACAGCGAACCTGCAGACCTACCAGTCCTACGGGAAGAGGTCGAAAGAGCTGTACATAGTTTGAAGGGAGGAAAGTCACCAGGCGTTGATAATGTACCAGCTGAGCTGCTCAAGCAGGGTGGGGAAGCAACTACAAAGGCCCTAACTGTCCTGTGCCAAAGAGTCTGGGAGCGCAAGGAATGGCCCAGAGAATGGACGCAGTCACTAATCATACCCCCCCCCCAAAGAAAGGAAACAGCAAACAGTGTCAGAACTACAGAACCATAAGCCTTATCAGTCACCCAAGCAAAGTCATGCTGAAGGTCATACAGAACCGCATCAGAACCACGGCAGAAGAGCTGCTAGCAGAAGAACAGGCTGGCTTCAGACCACGTAGAAGCACAGTTGAGCAGATCTTCAACTGTCGTCTTCTTATTGAAAAGCATCTTCAGCATCAGCGGGACCTTTACCACAACTTCATTGACTTTAAGAAGGCATTTGACAGAGTCTGGAACGAGGGGCTATGGCATGTGATGCGGAAATTCAACATTGAAGAAGGGCTCGTCCAGGTTGTTGAAGCGCTGTATAACAGCTCAACGAGTACAGTACTGCTCAACAACCAAATAGGAGCTTACTTTCGCACTACAGTAGGGGTACGTCAAGGATGTCCCCTATCACCCGTGCTTTTCAACATATTCTTGGAGAACATCATGCTTGAAGCTCTTCATGACCACCATACTTCCATTTCAATCGGCGGAAGACCAATATGCAACCTACGCTTTGCAGATGACATAGATTTGTTAGCAGGTACAAACAAAGAACTGCAAGACCTCACCAACAGACTGACAGACAGCTCAAACGCATATGGAATGGAGACCAGCACTGAAAAAAGTAAAGTTATGATCAATGGCAACGGCAAAGCAGAGATCTATATGAACAGGGTACAGCTCGAAGAGGTAAGCAGCTTCAAGTACCTGGGAGCCACCCTCTCCAAGGACGGCAGCTCCACGCAAGATATCCGCATCAGGATCGCAACAGCAACAGCAGCAATGGCTAGGCTAAATAGGATCTGGCATAGCCACAAGATAAGGTTCACTAACAAGTACAGGCTATACAAATCCCTGGTAGTGCCGATCCTGCTCTACGGATGTGACACGTGGACTCTGCTCGCCGAAACAGAAAGGAGAATCCAGGCATTCGAGAACAAGTGTCTGAGGAGGCTGCTCCGGATCTCATACAAAGAACACAAAACCAACGACTTTGTAAGAAACAAGATTGCCACACTCGTAGGACATCAGGAACCTCTTCTATCAACAGTCAAGCGACGTAAGCTGGTCTTCTTTGGCCATGTGACTCGGCACGACACCTTGTCGAAGACTATCCTTCAAGGCACCTTGGAGGGTGGCCGACGCCGCGGTGGTCAGAGAAAGAACTGGGTTACGAACGTCAAAGACTGGACAGGTCGTCCTGTACAGGACCTGCTGACTATCGCCCAAAATAGGCAAGAGTGGCGGGCCCTGTCAGCTGCCGCGTCTATCCATGTGCTCCCCCCAACGCCAGGTGCCAGGCAAGAGACGACTGACTGACTGATGATGTTGGCTGTGCTTGAGAAGACTTGTTTACCCTAAGTTGTTGCCTGTGTGGTTTTGGATGGATTGAAGATGGTGTGTTTATCATCAGATAACTTCTTTCTTCTTCGTTTTAGTCATTAAGCTATACTTTCACCACTGTCTCCAGGACGAACAGTGCAGTGTCATCCAATCCCTTTTGCTCACATAGAGCTTTCTTTTAAAGTGGTGTTCCTCTTGGCCGTGTCGTCTCTCTGCCTCCAGCAGGAAGCACTCTTGGAGGATATTCTCAGACGTTTAGTCTTCTTAGAAAACTGTTCGGACTGTTGAATAGGGTTATGAGCCTCCCCACCAGAAAATCTCGTTCGCTTGTGATTTTTACGGCAAGGGCCAAAACTTCTTTGTTTTAACAAAAGAGAAAAAAATCGCACGCACGGAATGGAGGGGAAAAAGATTCAGTTTCATAGCCGTTACTTGGCCCATGTCTGTCTAAAATTAACCGATTCAAGCCAGAAATGCCGTGACCCCGCGACAGGGACGGCTGGAGTTCTAGGAAGCTTCAGACCCCTGCTTGTGTCAGAAGTGTCAAAAGCAAGGTCGATCATCAAACGGGAGTGAAGAGGACACTGGAGAAAGTTTTACCCAGAACAAAATTTCTACTCTGATGACCTTAGTGCACGTGCTTTTCCGAAGCCAGACGTGTGGGTGAGGGGAAGGGAAAGGAGACGTGACCGAAGGGGTCGAAGACCACGTCTGGCGGCCGTGAATAGGGGCAGAGCATCGCCGTAAAGGGACAGAAGCCGTTTGACGTGCCGCCTGCGCGTGCTCTTTTGCCAGCATGCAAATTCAGATTCCGCTCCCCCCACCCTCCCCTTTTTTTTCTTGGCCTCGACGAAAATCGATTCTTGTAGAGAGGGATGGGTGACCAGTCCTTGCTTTCTCAAACTCGATGAAAGGCGTCGAGTGTAAGGTTACCGAGTGCTTCCAGCAATCTCCGCACACAGGCCGCTCTGTGACTATGGGAGCCATCTGATAGCGTCTCCACATCCCTTCCCTCCCCGAGGGCCCCCCTTTCTGCGCCAGGCTGCAGTTGCCGTTGCATTGGACTCTCACGACGACGCTTTTGCCTTGCGTGGACCTCTGGACAAGCAAGTGCCGCGCCAGAGTGCTGCGTGCAACTGATGGGGCCTGTTTGCATAAGTGGCGACGGTTAATACGTAGTTTACGCCTGCTGTAGATGAGCGATATTCAGTGTATGTTACCTGCTGTAGATGAGCGATAGTTAACGTAATTTATTATGTTGTGGGTGAACGATATCACGAAGTTGGAACCTGTTGAGGATGTGCGATACTTATCACACAAAAGTTATCCACCTAAAGAGGAATGTCAGGATCTGATATAATGAGCCTCCTCGTGTTTAAGTTTACCAATCTTAATAATGTTTACAACTCGTACAGAAATCTACCTCTCGAGTTCAAGAACCAGACTTTTCACACACACACACACACACACACACACACACACACACACACACACACACACACACACACACACACACACACACAAATGGTATAAATCTGCAGAATATCAGATCATGTAACATTACGTAAAAATGAATTTCAACTTTTTCACGTAGGTCGTGTTTGGGTCGTCAAGGAAAATGTGGAAGACTTTTTTTTTTTTTGTCTCTTGTCGTGAAACGTCTAGAGATACCTATCCACGTAGAGCAAAGAATTTGCAGTGGCTCTCTATTTACTTGTGATAACAACACAGGCTAGAAAATGGAGACAAAGAAGTTGAGAGGCGGCAGTCCTAGCATGCTAGCTTCATGAGAAGGATTAGCCATAATGAATTCGGGTAGGCGGAGGTAATTGATTTCGCTCAGCCTTTTCTTGCCTTGCCTGGAAGTAATGCACGTTAAACGCCCTATTAGTGAATATTGGAGTTAGCGGAAGAGGGAGGTGAAAATTGAAAAGAGATGCCATAGGATCCCATGACTTAAAAAATTTTGCTATTAAAAATGGCATTGATTTGTGTGCTTGTAGAGTCTACAGTTTGCTAAATTTGTCAGGAATAAAAATCTTACTCCACTTTCTCTCTCTCTCTCTCTCTCTCTCTCTCACACACACACACACAGTTTGCTGTGTCAGAAACGGTATATGGTGAACAGGAGAGCAAGAGGGAGAAGGAGGATTCTAGGGATAGTGTCTGAGTAATTAAACAATTTGATTTTACAAATTGTTCACTTGTAAAATTCAATTTGCATTTCTTTAAAAATTAAAGCAATTGCGAGCAATCCATCTTAAAAAAGCTAAAATATTCAAGAATGTATTGAGACAGCAGTCTCAAGCAGATTTTTTGGACTGAACTCGCTTCTGTGTTCAGATTAAAGAGAAATTGTCCATGGCAGTTTCATATTATTTTGATATAAAGTAAATGGATAGATCCTGTGAGTTGAAGACATCTAATCATATTGAAAAGGAGCGGGCTTGTTTAGAAGCTAGTGTTAAAAATACACCCAAAGAAGCAAACGCACACGTTAATTTTGCTATTCAGAAGTAATTAGGGTAATGTATTCTCGTGGCCGCAGTATTGCCAGAACATTTCGATAAAAGATGATTGAGTTTTATTTTGCGCTTCATTTAGCTCGCTGACTGGCTTTTAGCTCGCTGTCTGGATGTATGGCTGACTGCCTGGCTAATAAATTGTAGAAAAACATGGTTTCAGGCTCAAGAGATACAGAAATGTGTTCTGCAGCGTATGTCGTCTTACGTTTTCATCATAATTTTTTTGGTGCCAGTCATGAACTATTGTACTCTATCGCGTTTTTTGTTCACGTGCACAGAAAAATAAAGATATGAAAATGATGGGAGGAAAAAGACAAAAGCATACCGCACTCCTTTCGGGACCTCCCGTCAATCAACGAACAATTGAAACGGCAAAATTTAATTTTCAAAACTTTCTTTTCACTTTGTTCACTCTGCGAAATGCAGGCAGACATCTGGGAAGAATTCAACTGGAATATTCGAGGTCCTGGAACAAAGAGCATGAGTGACAACTTCAGTCGAATCGGTTAATGGTCACACTGAGCACAACGTCCCAGAATTAATCAAGTTTCGGGAGCCGGTGGCGAAGTGGTGTCCCTTGCGGGGCCCGACGCACAAGGCGTGTCCACATGTTTTGCTTCAGTTTCGAGCGCTTAAATGGGACTTGAGGATGCTTGTTGCAATCATTTTCCTGGGAGGTGTGCGAAAGCTAGGGGAGGGTTACGATCCGGGGGAAGGGAAAGGTGGGGGAGGGGCGGGGGAGAGGGTTTGCGCACGCGCACGTCTGTGCTTTTTTCCCCTCTTGTTTGCTCTCACGTCCTTGCTTGCGAATAATAGTAAAACTACAAAGTTTGAAGATTACTTGATGACTCAGTTTAAAGAACAGTCCATTCAAAATCTTCAAGCAATATGTTGAAGGACTTGTTCATTTTGTGCAGAAAAAGTGGAACAGCGCCGAATCAGTGCGTTATGCAAGCCTGCTAGTATTTTTAGTAGTAATACGTACTCTAAATCTACAATCTGTTATTTATTTGTAGTAGAATGTGTGAAAATGCATTTGTAGCTTACAAAAGATAATATATTTATGCTTTATTGTACAATACAATTGTACAACATGAAGCTGCATTTTTTTTTTACAGATTAATGATGCTAATGTTTTTATTGCTATATAACGTCAGTGGCGTAGGAACCAGGTGGGCAAGAGTGCAGACATCCCCTTCAAAAGGGTTAAGTGTTGCTTTGTCGTTCACTGTCTACATAGAGTTTGCCCCCCTCACCCTCAAAGCCGACGATCTTCCTACGCCACTGAACGTGTGTTCTTTTCAGGTCACAGTTTTTTTTTAATTATTGTTGCTGCTTCTACAACATCGCAAACAATTTTATTTTCTTAAATAATACTTGCATTTTCTTGGAGGGCTTAGATCAGGGGCACAGAAGCACAGGGTTTTAACTGTGTAAACGCTGACGCCTGCAAGCACGACCTCGCCCTGTGTTGTGAATAGTGTGAACTTGCAGTCGTAGCTGCGAGCGTTCGTTATGCTGCTCATCACGTTGGTGTGTTCCTTGCAGAAGGCTGTGCGGGTTCTACATTTTCTACAACACCTTCGTCTGCGGGATTCCTGCTTGTGCCCTGTCCATTGTGGTGGAGCAGAAATGCAGGTTTGCAGCCGCTGGGATCCAAATTATTCTCCCGTGTAGATGCTTGTACAGCCTTTTTTGTAGCCAAAACTAGTCTTTTATGTTTTTGAACTTTGTCTTACAATCCTTTTGGCAACTGTGTGTGCGTTGAAGATTTTTTTTCATATTAATATGCTGAATTTTGGTTGTGTGTATTTGTTTGCTGTACCATATAAGCTTTACGCTTGAGTGGTTTTTACTGACTTGTTTCCACTTTGCTTCTTCACTAGGTTTCTGTGCGCCTACTGCATGAATCTTATTATATGTTTTGCTCCGTACTCTGACCTGTTGACACAGCGAGTTTGCACGGTCTGTGTACAATACGTGAAGGCAATGTGTGCTTTCGACTAGTGGAGGGAAACGTTTTCTCTAACGATTAGGTAAAGCTCAGTAAAAGGTACTGTTGCCCCAAATCTGGGATAATACCCCCTTCCGTTCTCGAGATACAAGCCTACAAACATCACCATGCACAGAATTCAACGGAACAGACGACAGCATTGTACATCACCATTCACTACTTTCTTTTTTGCTATATGATGTTTGTAGGCATATATTTTTAGGAACGAAAGAGGAGAATTTTCTCAGTTTGGGTGAAATAGTACAGTGCGCTGAGCTTCACTCAATCATTAGACAACAACTTTTCACCCCACTAGTCCTTTAAGTAGTAAGATGTGTATGTGTACGTGTTGATGGGTAGGGGTAGGGTCCTTGCGTGCAGTTCTCCCCCAGCATGTATGCTGCAACTACGATGATCATGATGATGATGAGAAGGAGGAGGATAGTGACAATCAGAAAAGAATATGTAAAAGAGGCAGGGTTCATGTTGGTTATAGCTAGGCACAACAGCGTCAGGTTGTACGACGGACAGTGATCAAGATAGCACTCAAAAACATTAACTATAGGGCGATACTCTTTGTTCAGTCGTAGAAGCGCCCATTCTGGAACTGTTATGCGTTTCTGCCTAAGCCTAGGGTGTCACAGACATCTAATAATACACGAATGTCCCCCGCTATTTTGACGAAAGGGAAAACAAGCAGCTCAGCTACAACCCATTTTATACATTTCTTCGTCAAGACCTGCAAACCGCCCACCTTCTCCACAGAGGTGCTAGAACTTCCAATGAAACCAAAGCGAACTCAGTGCGCTAACTTTAAACACTGCTCGGGGATTCGATTCCAGCATTGACTTTGGGTGTATGGCAGAGGTATATTGATCATCACAGAGACTGCAAAAAAGATTTTAGTGTGGCAGTGTGCTCGCATGCTTGTTTCTGTCGGCCCACTGACCGTTCGCCTGGTGATCCCAGTCGTGCGGTTGCTTAGTCACTCGACATCGTCCCAGCCTGTGCCTGGCAGTAAATCCCATTGTTGTTGCACGCGTGTGAGCCCAGTTTGTGGATGGTTGCTAATTGCTATTGGTTTTTAATGTGAATTTAAAACTTCTTTCCAACTTTGTTTTCATTTATTTATTTTGTGAATTGCGGCATCTAAACACAGAAAAGAAGAGTTGAGAAAGTTGAACGCAGCCTTTTTTTCCGATCTCCCTAAGCAGGACAGCCAACAGAGATATCGAATTTATGAGAACTGAGGGAAAAATCTCATTTTGAAATGATCATGCATCACTAGGAGATAAAATTAAATTCAAATTAAGTAAAGTCAAATAAATTTTAACGTTTCACGTTTAATATATTTTTTTTGTTGCGCTGTTAACCCATTTTACTGGTAGAGACTATAAGAGAGAAGTGGTATAGAGCTCGCTATTGAATGTGTGTGAGCTTGCGCATGTGTGCACGTGCGCTCGTGCATAGAAAGCCTGTTTCATGTCAGCTGAAGCAAAGCTGGCAAAACAGACCCGCTAGAGAAAAGCTATTTTAGACGAGTAACAGAAAGCAAGGAAACAAGTAGGGAAAGATATTCTTCTGAAAAACCGTAACCGCTGCGAGAAGACAAGTTGCAAAATATTGGCAATAGGATAATTCAGACGATGGCGTCATTTACCAGGGTGGGCCGAGATTAGCAGCGCATGTTCTGCCGTGTTTCATGCCGAAATAAATAATTATGCTGGTATAAAATGATTCAAAAATTAAAAAAATTTACACTGAACACTCACAACTCGTATTCTCACAAAGAGTTGCACCGATGTCGTTTTTTTGTCGAAGTCTAGATATTCTGATTGTTGTTTCCTACAGAGGCTTGCCGAATGTCCAGTCTAGCCAGCGGAGAGTTCTCCAAGGCACCTCGCTACCCTACGACTCTTCCCCCCTCCGCCCCTTAATCTCTCCCCAGAACAGGCTGACTCACGGACGAACGTCTCGTTACCCCCGCAAAATTAACGCCGAAATCGGCGAGAATGCTAAACACGTGGGTAATTTATTGCGCACTTTTCGAACCACTCGGCAAGGGCGAAAGCAGTTAAGGAATTCACGAGGAACGGATAAAGCGCTGCACAACTGGAGTCTGGCTGCACTTGCTTCCAAGACGGCCAACCGTGCAACAAGGGAGGCGTAATGAAAGGGAGATTTAAAAGAAAAGGAGATGGTTGGTTTGGGGGTGGGAGTGGGGAAGAGAGAGGGAGAGAAAAAAATGTTCAGTTGGCAGCACATTGTTCATCTGTTGTTTTCTGTCACTCGACAGGCATCTTCTGGGTTGTTTCACTTTTCTCAACTCATCTTTTCTGCCAGCCTATCTCGCTGCAGCCTGCGCCGTTTTGCTGGAAAGAAAAAATAGGTAGGCATCTCACCTTGCTAGATTGCTTGCTTGCTTGCATGCTGGTAACCCGGTACGCTTTGCCTTCATTAGTCCATTATATCGAAAGGTTAATCTTTTGGACACACTTGAAATTTGGCTACCTAACTAAGCTTGCAAGTTGTTTGTTTTTCAATGTATTATCTAACGTCTATGAAGTTATTAGGCCTTTATTGTGCAGTAGCCTTTTGTTGATTTTGAGGGTGGAGGTATATTCGTATTTTTTTAAATCACCACTGGTTGTTTGTTTGCTTCTTTATTCCAGTATCTTCTTGCTTCTGTTCATGTAAACTTCCAGGTGCCACTACCCCCCTTCAAAAAAGAAAAATTAGTGTTGAATTTTTTGTTTCTGGGTGCCTGGAGATTGAGATAAGATAAATGGGGAATCTCGACATGGCTGGGATACAAAGAAGGCAGGAAAGAAGGACGAATAAAAAGAAAATTTACAAGACTTTTTCCTCCGCCTGGCCCTTTCGGCAGACAGCAAGCTGTGCCGTCGGAAGAAGATTGTGGTGAGAGTTGTACTGTTTGAACTTTCCTGTGAGCGCATGTTACAGCTTTCTACAGTACGAACTGGTAGTAATAACTATCATGTTGACGACTGTGATGATGATGGTGGCCACTTCATTACCACTGGATTTCCTTCGCTTTCCTTGCTTTTGTAGATTACTTTGAGAACACACCTGTCTCACTATGCAGGGACCACACAAGGTACAACTGTCTGACATCTACTGTCAGCTGTAAGCAAGGGTCACCTTATCGAATAGACATTTCAAAGACTTATCTTTCCACGTGTCCACAGGCAGATCGGGACAGAACATCCTGTTCTCTGCCATACTTTATACAGGCATGCATGCTCTCTCTCTCTCTTGTGTGTGTGTGTGTGTGTGCATGCATGTGTGTACCCATATCTTCTTTCGCATGCACGTACTTGTCGCATCGCCAAAACCTCACATCTAGGGATGTGTTACAGACAGCCGAGCTGGCATCATGCCGAGTAAAGGGGGCCACAGCTCTGCCTCGCGCATTGCCTCCATCGATCTCCATTTTACAACATTTTCTTGTTCCTGCGGGTTCTTCTCTACAGAATTGCTAGTCCCTATCAATCCTGCTGTCAGCGGCCGGAGTTTGTGATAGTTTCCCGAAAGGGACCGATCACAGTCTGTCTGAAAATGTCTCTACTGCTTCATTGTCTGGTGCTCCGAGTGCGGTCCGACTGTGATGATGTTTGCGCTGTTTCTGCCAGATCTCGCACAATTTGTTGCTGTATTTGCATATCTGAGAAGTATCTGTTGGTGGCTTAGTGTTTTTGTCAACTTCTGTCTTCATCTTTCATTGGATTGTATAGTTTCTTTCACTCTTCCTCTAATAAGTTGCCGCGGGAAACTCAACAACGGTTTCTTTCTTTCTTTTTAATGTTTTCATTTGTTTTGTTTTGGATTTTTGTTTTGTTTTGTTTTGTTTTCTCTTTTCTCTCTTTTTTTTTAACGGGATAGAGGTTGGGTATATTGTTCACTTATCCTTTAATTTCATTTATCGCTTTACTTCGTCTTTTTATTATTTCCCTCGTGTCTTTTTTGATCTCATCCAGCTGTTCGTTTTTGCACGGACTGTACTTTCACTTTACGAAATGCTGCCACACAAAATTAGTCTGACAAGAGCCGTCACAGGCGTTAAGGAAAATCAGCGGGAGAAAGGAGGAGAGAAAACGCATCTAATTCAATATTTGTAGAAGGCGTAGCACAGTCAATATTTTCTTTCACGTAATTGTTTTCCCCAGTTCAGAGTACAACTTTTACAAGTGCTTTTTTTTGTCTGCGCCATACATGTGCTGGATGCCTCCTGTTTGGACGTGATTATCAGCGAACAACAAGGAGAGGCAAGCAAGCAGACACACTAGCGAACATAAAGGAAATATAGTGTAGAGAAAGAACTCGAACATGTCATCGTTGTTACAGACTTAATTTTGTTACAGACGGCAAAGAATGTGAGTGCGGAAGTTTGCATACTGAGCAACTCGCCTGTGTAGCTGCTCAACGAGAGCTCGCGCCTCAGATTATGAAAACACTTCTGCGTGAAGCGAGTAAACTAAGTTCTCTTGTTTTCCTACATCATTTTCTTGTCAAGGGAAAATTGTTGAAGATGCTTCCCTACTGCACAGACTTTCAATCTTAATTGAAGACCGTGTCTTAAAATATTACGAGCACAGCAACAATTTGAACTTCTTAACACTTTCAGTTTTGGAAATGTTTTTGGTCGGCTGTTGTGCAGTGACCATAAAGGTTTTCCCATCTTTGAGTTACTTAATTTCGTATGTTAGCGAATTGTTAAACTGTTTTTCACGGATGTCGGAAGATATACACAAGTAATACCTAGAGATGTAGTCATCTGGGAGTACAGTGTAATCTGTGTACAAGAATTTTTAATATGTCGCAGTTTAACACTAACTGCAGTGAGAAATTTTTAGAGTATCTTTTCCTCTTGTAGAAAAAGCAGTGCATGTAATTTAAATTCATCTTACATTCGGCGTACTCTATTACTAAGTCAACTCTTAAATCCAATGCATGTCTGGCAGTCAGTCAGTCTTAAATCCAATGCTTGTCTGGCAGTCAGTCAGTCTTAAATCCAATGCTTGTCTGGCAGTCGAACTCTTTGGTCGAACCATCCTGTCCTGCTTGCACGAACTGCCCTGTGGGGACATCTCAGCTTGTATATCACGCGTTCAGTATATATGTGTCCAAAGTAAGCTTGTGCTAAAAGTATTTTGCCCCCCCCCCTCATTGTATCACCTTAATTTTTGTTTCCCAGCTTCTTATCCAGAGCAAAACAGCAGCTTCCCTAGGTAAAGCAAGCACTTGATTTCTTTGTACCAGATGTACTGTAACAGATGTTATGGATTATAATGTTGATGCAAAGTCTAAGCTTGACTGACAGCACAGCTTCGGTCCTTTGCTCACCTTAGTCGTACGTTGTACGAAAGAAAGGGCAGGCATGCAAGCAGACATAGAGACAGGCATCCGATTAAACAGACCAAGACGGGTATAGAAAATGGGATACACCCACAAAACACTAGCTGAGTACTGACACTCGGACAGAACAACTTAGTCGCTGTTGTAGCTTAACCTTTGTTAGGATTCTTTGCTGTGTTTTGTATTTATTTTGTCACTGAGTGGTTAGTGCGTGGTGTGTTTGTGTTGTGATGTTTGAAACATGCTGCTCTTGCCATCACTTAGTCGTAACTGTGCGGAGGTAATGAAGTGTCACTGACATGCCACAATCGCTGCATATCCTGATGGACAACGGCATCATGGGATATTACCAGAGCCATACCGACAAGAACGCTCGAGGTGAAGGCACTATCAGAAAGAAGCTTCTTAGAAATGAAGAGGATAAATCAGAGCGAAAGAAAACTAGTACAGGAAAACTTTGATGAAGAAGATGCAGGCGAAGAGGAAACATTGAGCCCAAAAGTTGTAAAACCTGGAGAAGAGTAATGACAGCTAGTAGGAAAGCGCAAATAAAGGGCATGTCTCTCTGAAGATATATGACTTGTATTAACACGAAAGACACAATAAAGTCTAGATGGCGTATGAGGCAGCGAGGAAAATAAACAGAAGGCGGACAGCGCAGACAAGAGCATGAAGCCTCAGTCTCGGAAGGAAACCATAGAAGCGAGAACGAGATGCTTCGCAGAGCATACCGGGAGACTGCACATGGCTGTTAGGAAACAGTATATGATGTGTGTCGCATAAGAGACGAGGGAAAATCTTGTGAAGACTTTGCTACGTGCTAAGATGGACAACACGACGGAAAGAGTATTATTTTATATGATTATTTATTTATTTATTTATTATGATGAATGAGTTCAGGACCATGTTCATTTAAAACGGCAATCGTGAATAAATCGTCACCTCCATCATTCGTTGGTATTTTAAAGGATCATGCTCAAGTACCTATGTTCATGCGTGTAAATAAGCTGGTTCTATCCTTAACCGCTTCGTGAATCGGGATATTTATTTCCCATTGTTTGGTCATACAACTGCCCGTGAGATCAGTCGTATCAAAATATACTACCACTACTAATAGATGATAGATGCAGGGAGTCGTAGGGGATTGTCGTGAGTGGAAAGAGCAAAGTTATGATCAGTTGCAACGGCAAGGCAGAGATCTATATGAACGGGGTACAGCTCGAAGAGGTAAGCAGCTTCAAGTACTTGGGAGCCACCTTCTGTAATTTCTTAATTAATTTGGAACTTACCTAAATGTTTACTTTTTCACTTAGAACCACTTTATCGTCAGATGTAAGACAGAAGTAGCAGGCTGACTATAGAGGCTGTAGTTCCAAAGAGGATATCCTCTTTGGTAGTTCCCCAACGTAGTTAATGGTTAACTGTTGATATCGCGTGCTATATCGGCTGCAAAAGACTAAACAGCAGATAGACAGCAGTAAGGGTTTTTGAAGTTAAGAAGGTTGACCAATGGTTTTACTGTGACCTAGACCTTAGGGCTTAGGTGTTTATGAGGGGAAGTCGCTCACTGGTCGCCTCGTTGATAGGGGTCGTGACCGCGTGCGACGAACTCAAAGTTCGTGACAGCCCTTGCGGAACATACCCATGAATACGGACCAAGGGAAGCACTACCTTCAGTCTACTGTCACGGTTTGTGTTTCCGTATCAGGCTCCGTCAGCTCGTTAGTTCTATTGGGCCGAGGTAACTAATGCCAAGGCGAAGATTACCAGACCAGTGGTTAAGTTTCGGAGTGGAAGTCAACTGGACGCCTGGCGCATCATGCTAGACAGCTAGAGTTTGAAACCAACAGAGCAAGAGCCCGGATGTTAAAATACGGATGGCGCCTGGGTAGTCGACGACATCGATGCCTGCTGAAGGTTTCACGTGACACACTGAAGACTATAGCAATTTAACATGTTTGCTGAGTGTTTCACAGCGCGTGGGAGAGAGGACAAGAAAGTTAACAGATTCGCTGAGCACTTCGCAGCGTGTGGGACAGTTCACCTGTCATTGTTGTTGTCCCCATTGCATTTCCGCGGCTTGTTCGCGAACTGCTAACGCCAGGGAAATCACTTTAAATCCCTTTAAATCTGGGGTACTAAGAGCGAATTATATAAATTTCTCTCTTTCTTTGCTTTAGAATTTGTTCTATAATTATACAGTGGAGCAGTTATAAAATTCATTCTATAATTATAGAATGCATTATAGAGCTTTAGTGGCGTAAAAACAATGGTAAGTGTTGCTTTTTTCGACCACTGTCAGCATAGAGTTTGCCAAAGCCGAGCATCTTCTTACGACACTGAGCTATATATCATTATATAATTATATAATGTATTTTATACATAAATCATTTCTGTGAATATAGAATAAATCTGTAAATATCATTCAACTCGATCTGTAATTATTGAATTGTATTTGGAACAAAGATCATTTGCAGTTTCTTTTTGTCAGGTGAAAAGTTAGCTAGTCAGAAACCTCCAAACATCAGTGACCTCATTACTAGACGACTTATTTGCTGATTCAGCTTGTAGAAAAATATCTACCTGCCGAAATTTTGTCTTTTTTTTCTGGCGTGAATGCTATCGGGCAAACATAGGCGACTGCGCTTAAACATGTGCTATTAGAATAATGAAATGGAACGAAGAAATGGCACTCCATCGTATGATTAAGAACTTGTTTTTGTAGTAGGGGCACACTGTTTTTACTGGGCTGGTAATGCATTACCAACCTATATTTCATTCTAAAAACACTTCTGTGGTTCGATTTTCAGTAATTGTTGGCATCCCCTTCCCCACTGGACGTGAACTGTTCAGCAGTTGAAAATGTGCATGCATTGATTTACTTGCCGAAATATGATCAGCAAGTATTAAAAAGAAGGATAAATGAGAGCTATACTTTTTCTGAAAGTGTTTTTTTTCTAACCAGCATACAGGTGTTTTTATTTATTTAGTCACCTTCTCTCGTCGACTCTCAGCTTGAATAACTTCATTTCAGTAACATATTGTTTCCAGCCACTTCTGAGTTTTGCTTCAGAAGATTTGACTTCAAATTATGAAGTTTTTAATATCTTTCATTCTATTTCTTTTAAAGAGCAGTTTGCCATCCCACTCCCTACCAAAAAAGAAAAAAAGCCTCTATTTTAGTGGGTAGTGTTCTCATACAGTTCTGTTGACAGATGAGAATCGTTTACCATCATCTGTTATTTCACTTGGTTTTAGTTAATGGACATTTCAACTTAATTCTATGACAAAGATTGTCTATGTAACAATTAATGTAGTGACTGTTTTACGGCTGATACAGACTTTACTATTGGCAAACTGTTTTATATACATTTTGCATTGATTTTTCATAGCTTTGTTAACAGTTATTTAGTTACATCACAATGCACTTAATAATATTACATGTACTACGGTTTTTTCTTTCTTTTTGCTTTTTTAAATTTTCATTCCGTTTGTGATTTCTTCTTTCTTAACCTGAATGTGTATGCGTTTTACCCCACTTTAAACACTGCTAGCGTAAATTAATTTTTTAAATAAAATATTTCTAGAGATGCATTGATGTCTGTTCTGTTCAGCTGTCCACGCTGTCATTACATAATGTACTCACATCAATCTGACGTGTGTGAACAATTGTTTGACAAGACTACAGCATCTGCTGCACAAAATGCAAGCGCGGAGGCTTTTTATTATTTTAGCATCTACACAGAGAAAGCGCCAGTGCTTAACACAAGAAGTTAACGATGACTTCTGCAATGTCATTTATATTCAATGACCAGCAAAGAGCTGTCATCTTGTGTGAATCGTTTTGTAGAACGTACCCTGCATTTTACCCGATATTGCTTTCTAGAAACAAGCATCAAATGCCTAGAATTTGACAGGTTGTCTATTAGCTGTCTCCCTGGAAGTAGGGGCATGTCACTCGCTAACATCAAACCTTTGCACATATGAACTCAGAAAATCTCAACTGCGCAAGGACACTGATGTTAAGAGGTTTCTGATTGGCTGACTTTTCACCTGACCAAAACGAATTGCAAATGAGTCTTGTTCCGTATGCAATTCAATATAAAATTCAAACCAATAATTATAGACTTGAATGATATACATAGAACTTCTTCTATAGCTATACAATTGTGGGTGGGTGGGTGTTGAATCGGATAGCAGCTTCTCAGCATGATTTAGCAAGAACAGCTTTGGTTTTACAGACTTTTCTCTCTTTAGCTATAGAATGAATTCTATAATTATACGGTAGAATGCATTCTATAATTATCACTTTGTCTTTCTTACTCTCTTTATCAGTGCTCTTAATTTTTTTCAGTAAAACTATTTGACGATGCTTATAAAATTTTCAAGTTGTTTGTAGCTTTGAGTTCAGCTTCACCCATGTAACTAAGACAGTTACGAAGTAAGCGAAACTGCAAGTAAATGCGATATCCAACCGTTAAAAATAAACATTGTAATATGAATTCTTTGATACCCGGGACTACAGCACGCCTTCTAGAGGCACTGACACGAGCATCGTAATGAAAGTCCTGAAAATGAGTTAGAGAAACAGCTGCAAAAGCAGCGATAAACGGAGTTATCGGTCTTAGTCCTTTTGCGCCTTGGCTTCACACAAACGAGGGAACTGGTTATTATTTTCCTCTATATTTAAACGTGACCCACCGGGATTGCAGCCAATGCCATTGCTTTTCAACTGACATCACAGCGTCTTATGAGTCTCTGTTCGATTATAGAAAGCTTTTCATCTTTTCATCTCCAGTAATTGAAACACACTGAAGCACAGGTTTTCGAGGATCTTCTCTGCCCCATTATTAAAAAGGAACGAGAAAAGACCCAGCAGATCGGTGCATGGTGGTGTAGTGATGCAAACATTCACTTGTCACCACTGCCGAGAAAGGCCCTGGGTTCAGATCTCGTCTCGGGACAAAACTGGTATGTTAGCAGGGCCCGTCCATCGAAGGTTTTCTCCGGATACTCCGGTTTCCTCCCCCTCCCTCTCAGGCAGTCTGGTGGCGCCATGGTTAGCGCCTGTCACCAAGACAGTGAAGATTGGCTGTGCTGGGTTCAGATCTCGTCTCGGGCACGCTGTTCTTTCTCAGCATTTGGCATCTGTTTACAGGGCTGGCTGCCTCACCGTGATATTGCCTTAGTTGCTGGCTCGGCTTAAAACACCAATTACCCCTCCTCCCCTCCGTCTCCCCTCAAAGTGTGAAATTACCTTAAGGTGGAAGCCCTTTCCCGCCCAAGCAACTAACCAGCCCAGCAGACTAACTAGGCATTTGACCTTTAGTCTATCCTTGTAAAAAAAAACAAAAAAAACCCAGCCAGCTCGCATCTGTGATTAAAAAAGACCTCAGCCAGCTGGCATCTGTGTATGGTAATCTATAGTCTGCCACGCTTGCAGATTGTGATAATGTCCAGTGCTACAACTCCGGTATAGCGACATTCTACATGCTGCAGCTTCCATGTGACTCAGCTCATCTAGAATCGAATCCCGGCATCTTCATAGGGTGGCCAGACAATGCGGCGCAATGTGGCGACATCTGAGAGTCAAGAACTTCCCGGACTGTGATCAACTGATATATGATACTATAGGGATGCGAACCTTTATGCCAGGGCTTGCACTAACTGGCCTTAGCGCTTCTATTTTGCAAGGGAGCACACGAGGTGATCAACAAGACCTGTTTTTTTCCCCTCTTTAGTGAAGATTATTGCATTTTTTTCCTTTTTCTCTGCCGGCTATGTTTGGAGCTGCTTAATATTTTTTCCTTCTCCTCAATATCAGTTATTTTTTATACTTTTGATTTGAAAAAAGTATCCGAAAGATTATTGAAAACTTGTAGTTTGGGAAAAAATGACTTACAATTCCCTTTCGTGATCTATTTGATCAATACACACAGAGTAATCCCTTTAGGGGTTCCCGCTGCTTTGAAACACTTCATCCGTCTGATTATATGTTAAGACAATAGAGTACCGGTCTGTCCAGCCAGTTTTGCTTCACTACTCTGTAGAAGAACGGACCCTGTGTGATGTTCTACAAAGGTTTATCGCGAATTATTTTTGCGATTTGGCGTAGAATAGGAGAAGCACGCGTTGATGGAATTCCGCAGTATCCTTACGTTCTCAGCCTTATAAATACATGTACTATCTTGCATTTATTAAACCATGTTTTCAACTGTTTTTCGATTTTTTTAAAAAATGTGTTTTTCGCTTATGCTTTCTCCTTGACCGAACAGAGCATGCGCAATCACAATCACTATTTTTGGGAATTCTGGTTCGTTGATGACTAGATGGCTCATTAATTATTAGTTTGTCGGACAAACTTAGCCTGCTAAATAGGGAACTTTTAGCCAGTGGGTAAATGGCCGCTTGTCATTAATACGAGTCTAGAGTTCCTAGCACGTGCCCGCAACTGGGCTGTGCGTATCAGTACATCCTGGCTTTGACCTGACCGCCAGACGCTGGCACACAGGTGAAGACTACCGACAGGACGAGCAGCTCTGCAACTCAGAGCCGCGTGGGAGCCGGCTAGTGGACAACCTTATTTACCTCTGCGGGTCGGCTGCAAGAGGTTTAAGAGGCTGCTGGGCAACAGTGTGCTATCTCCGTGAGAAAATTGTACTGCCAGTCTTTATGAGCCTTAATTTCCTGCTTCTCTAGTTACACGCCTCGCTTGAAGGATTTGTGCCTGCCGGGGGCGTGGGGGGAGGCCGCCCTTCCATCCATATCGTCCCTTCCACCGGCACCTGTCTTGTTTTTGGGTGATTTCGGCGCTGAAGATTTTCTGAACTGTCTGATTAGGAGGCGAGGGCCGTGCAGTGCCGGGGCATAAAACTTGAAGACGGTCGTTGTTTCGGGCGAATGCAGTGTTTGTGAGATGGTGAAGCGGGCGCTGCTGTTGTGGGGACACTATCCCGATGCTTCCATTTCATCGAGAACAACAGGCGAAGAAGAGGTGGGGGGTTGCAGCTCATTCTCAGTGATAAACGAGCCAACAACACTTTTTTAGACAGTCGGTGCTGATGGATTCGTTAGCTCCGCTTGGATCTTGAACAAGGGGAAAAAACAACCATATAAACAATGGGGAGAGAGATGAGATGAAATCAGACAATATTAAAGGGTCTTCTTCCCCACCTCTTCCCCACTCGACCAACACACATGCAAGCACACAATCAATACACATTGTACGGACTGAATGGAAATGTTCAACAGGGTAAAACATCGGCGTGCAATGTTGTGCAGTTAGCATTTTTAACTTCCACTCCAGGGACCATTTGCACAACACATTTCTAATTTTAAACACTTTTAGGCCTTAAATCTGTTTAGATAATCAGTTTAAAGTGCACACCACAATTTAAAATTTTTTTAAAACTAAAACTGCTTTAAGTAAGATAAAGTTGTTTGAGTCTGACTTTCCGTCCTGTCATTGCAATTTTGTGTATGTTCTTGTGCAATGCATCTAAATGGCATAGAAGAGATTTTTCTTCTTTAGAACAGTTTTAAGGTTTAGAAACATGTTGTGCAACTGGCCCCAGGCCTTTGCGGCCTCCGTCGCTGAACTGGCTATTGTGGTCAGAAACTCCTTTTCGCTGATCTGACCATTAATTTTTGTTTTGTTTTTTTTTTTTTTGTTTTTTTGGACAGCTTCTGGACAATATCAGTTGCACCGATGGGAGCGTAGGTGATTACTACGAAGAAAAAAAAAAGGTCTCAAAGGGAGTGAACTCGAGCCTTTGTCATTCACGTTACGTGTAAAGCTTGGTGAACACAGCGCTGCACCCGGTAGCTGATGAGGTCGCCGTTGCCCCGTGCCCAGGCACTTGACCCGTTGGATGAGGTCGTGGCACTTTGTAGACCACGGGTGCCGACAGGTACTCGCGAAGTAAAGCGGGTATGTGCTGAGATTAACAAGAGCGTGCGGAGAACGAGCGGGCTTTGCGCGCATCAAAGGTGAGGCGGGGACGTCTGAAGCGTGGGTAAGAGCGAGGTGAGCTAAGCGTCTTGACGGCGAGGTGTTACTGTCGATGAGGACGATGGTGGCAATGATAAGGAGGCGGCTGGATGCGCGTGACGGACGCTTGAGCTGTCCGCTTACAGCGCGCATGTCGTCCGGCGCAGATAACGACCTCACCGCCCACCTACACACCTGGAAGACCCGCTTGCTGCAGGACTGCGACATGGCCTCTGGCGGAGGATGAGGGACGATTTTGATAACGAGCGACGCCTTTGCGTTATTCTTACGATGGCATTCCGCTGATGACGATTGTCCTTTTGTGTTTCCCCTTGAAGCAGGGCGGTCCGCTGGTGCAACGGTAAGCGCCTGTCACCGATACAGAAAGGATCGGCTGACCTAGGTTCAGCTCTCGTCTCGGGCACGCTGTTCTTCCTCTGCATGTGACATCTTTTTTTAGGGCTGGCTGCCTTACCGTTATATAACCTTAGTTGCTGGCTCGGCGTAAAACACGATTCCGCCCGACCCCTTCACGAAGCACCGATCGACGGACTCCATGGGCGATATTTCGCGAAGCTTATTGGACTTCGACTGGCCACGAAGTCCTCACTGCACACCGGCGCCTTTTGTCTGCACGCATTTGCATATTTTATTATTTCTTAGGTGATTACTGCTTAGCACAGATGCTGTATCCAGTATAATACGGGGCTTGGACTTTCTACTTTGGTTCCAGCGAGTCAGTCCTCTTGCACAAGCACAGAAGCTGGGCGGCATCCACGTTTGTATCTAACATGGTCTCAACTCTAAAGAATCCTGCTGGGCGCTCCCCGCCACGGGCCCCTTTTGCTATGCGATGTGAATGGCACGCAACGCACCTTCGACGAGGGTGACTGTCCGGGCTCTAGGCCAACCTGGGAGATACTTATGTCTGTAGCTGGAGAGTGTCCTGCCCCTTGCCCTGACAAACCCCGAGCAGCTAGCAGCTCATCTGTTCGCCGTGCTCGCGTGTGGTATCTCGGGGGTTGGGTGAGGGGGGAAGGGAAGGAGGTAATGGGGATCGGAGGTCTTCGCCGTAGAACAAAAACTTGCACGCCATAGAGATTTGAAATTTCATCCGCTTCGGTCACTGCCCTGGAACTCCAGTCTATTTTTAGCTGTACGCTCACTGCACTTAACCGTCCACTAAATGATCATACGTTCGTACACACTTATGGTCCTGGTGTGATGGAAGCAATCGAAGAAAGCAAGCACTTCAGATTTGCATTTCAGTATCGACAATTTTCAGCGATGATTATGATGGCAGATAAAACGTGATGCTCCAGACAGAAAATACACCGTAGACAAGCGGCTAAACATGCAACAGGCGAATTTATCAGAACCCGTTACCGCATTGTTTAAATTTGTTTTGAAACTTTGCAAAATAAGCCTTCATTTTTGCTTCGTGTGTTCTTGTCAGTTTTCACTGAGGAACATAAGTTTCCAAAAGGTATATGTGAAGTGTTTCCATAGACATCTAAAAAACTAGAGTATGACGAGATATAGAGCTAGAATTTTTTTTTTTTTTTAAGTACAGTGGCATTAATTATGGGTAGAGGAAGCGTATAATTTTTTTTAACCTTTCGGAGTTGATTAATATTTTGAAAAGAAAAGGAAAAACATGTCTACATTGAGCTTAGAAATGTTATACTAGATTGGTACTGTCATGCCCGTTCTTAGCCCCCGCGGGGCCCGAGGCAAAGGGCATGTGCGGGGCCCTCGATGCCACGATCGCAAATGTTTTAAAAACTCATAAGCCAGCAGTAACTGTTATTAACTTTAATATTTAAGTAGATCAAAAGGAGAGTGTTGTGTGACAATGACATAAACATATAAATGTATAGCACATTTTGGCTGAATTGTAATATAAACAAAGTTATGCAGTACCAATATTTTAAGTCAATTTACCGCTGACTATAGGGCTTTGCAAGGTTATATTTATGAGCTTTTCTCACAAACTTCATTGTTAGTCCATTTGAGACGTTTGCTAGTCACTCTCATCGTCACTGATGATCTGATCCCACTTTGTCAGATGGTATTTACCAATAAACATAAAATCTAGAAACATAAAAAAATTTGTACATACCAAATAAAGAAAGTGCAGCGTGTCTCGGCTTGTCGGGTATACAAGACAGCGTGCGACAGGCAAGAGAGCGCGGTGTGAAAAGATGTTAAACTTAAACAACTATATTATAGCTATCTCTTAGGTCTAACTGTCCAAGCTTTCTTTGGTCCAAGGATTTAGAGCAAAAGGGAGGGGAAAATTAAGTGTCCAAACACAAAGTGGTCAAACACTCAGCGACTTGACTGCTGCCTCTCTAAATGTCTCGTAAAGATGTCGATCTACACCTCCAAACCCCGACCATTTATTTCCCATGAAATCCCATCCAGTAGAATCTTCCAGAAACTATCACCTCCTTCCCCTTCTCCTCTTGTCAGGTGAGCAGCAACAATACATTCCGGAACGTGGTTGGAAGTTGCTGTCATCACAGTCACTGGCCTCTAAACCTCCCTACCTCCCACCCTCAATCCACCCACCGCGCCGACACCTTTTCTAGTTCAATCTTAAATTATCTTTCTCATGCTAACCTCCTCTTTTTCATCCTCCTCCAGCTCCAATCTTCCTGCGACACCACTGTGATAACTTTATGAGCCTTACTATTTGCGGGACAGCAGTTTTAAAATTTTTTTTGCAATAATGTGTTCTATCTTGCTGGCTGCAATAGTATTATAGGCTAATATAATGTCAAGGATCTACTCTCTAGACTAATGTAGTTATTTGTTTGGTGATGGAGAAACGGGAAAAGAAAGTGTCAGTGACGTTAGGTAACTACGAAATAAAGCACTCTTGACATCTCGCTTATAGGCTGCAGAACCAGGGGCGGGCCCCCATAATCTCAATTCACAGAGTTTCCACACCTCAGTAACATACCTACCTCGTCACTGTCAGTTCCTACTTGTTTGCAGGCCCCCCTCCCCCCATGTGGCACATAAATCCAGCAATATATCAATGCAGGAACGTTCATGCGCGATAAATCTTCAGTGTCCAGCAGCCTTCTGACTCCAAGCGCGTCCAGCGAGAATGTGTTGCAGGTGACTACATTTCCGACACCAGGCCCGCTACCCCGACGGCCCGCCGACAGTAGGCCTGGAAATTGTATACTTTACAGACTTGAAACTCAACATGTGTAATGTTTGGGTGTTCTTTCCTCAGACCTTTCCTCTGGAGCCAAAGAAAAGGAAAAGAAGAAGGAAAAAAATCCACTGACCAAGGCTGAGACCCCTTCACAACCGCGAGCCCGGGTACACCAGACCCACCTGCCCCCTCCCCCCACTCTCGGTTGCGTTGGATTGGGAACACCTAAGCAAACCCAACCAATGTTATTTTCCTTCCTCAAAAAATACAGGGAAAGGGCCAAGGGAAGATATGACTCTTTCAAAATTCTGCTTCAACAATAGAGCATGCAATAAGGAGCCTATAGTTACCATATTAATCAAAAGCGTGGGGCCCTAGGCAGATACCTCATCCGCCTGCCCCTATACTGTTTCAGTATTATGTTGTAGATTCTGATTGCTGTGGTCCCAGCACTCCCATTGGTTGGTTCCTTGACAACAGGTGTTTTTCACCTCTTGTTGTGTACGGTGATGTGTGCCTATACATCTCGAAAAGCATAAAAAGGCGGGGCAGGGCAGATTTTAGGAAATAGTATCTTGTACGCAACTTTACCCAGCGATTAGGAGAGAACAAAGTGCACTCTTCTAGACCTTTCGGTCTGTGATCCGAAGACGACCCCGGGCTGGGGTTGGGGGGCCCGCATTTTTCCCTGGGAGCCTGTTGACGCTGCTGGCGCAGTCGGCGCGGCTGACCGGCGGGAATGGCTTTGAATCACAAGGGGTTAATGAAAACCACGACGGCCGCACCAAGCGATGCGCGCGGAGACGTGTCTATCGAGGATATCGTCAACAGACGAGGTATTTCCTTGACTAAGAGCGTTGGACAGATACAAGACGGCTGAAGCAGGTACCACAGCCAGTTGGAAAAGTCAAACACGCTGTCTGACCTGGCGAGACCAAACACGGATTGCACCTGTGAGCGCGCGGAGTGTGTGTGTGTGTGGGGGGGGGGGTGAGGGGGGAGGTACAGAAATAGGAGAAAGGTGAGGGGGATTTAAGGGAGATTAAAAAGGTCTCATGGGTCTAGGGTGTCATGGAGGGTGACAAAGAAACTTCGTTTTCGTTCCTTACCTTCCGTGATTTGCTCTCATCCTTTTAATGGAGTATGAAGAAGGGCTGCGTGCACATGCGCGTGTATATGCTGATGTATGTGCATGTATGATTGATACTTATGACGTGTATGTGTATACATTGGGACAAATGTGATTTACATAGGTGTTGGTGTGTATTTAATGTGCATGCATATATGTTGGAATGTGTTTTAGAATTTGTGCTGATATATAAATGAACTGCATGTATGTACGTGCTAGTAGGTGTTGAGCATGTATGTCCGGAGAGCTATGCACTGATACATGTTTATCTATAAAACAATACACGTGTTTGTACAAATATATGTACAGTTGTGAAAGCTATAGTGGTACACTAACGATTATGAGTTTTCTTTCATTTGTTTACAAAAGATTTTCCTAAATTTTTTTTCAAGATTTAGGTAATTTTACATTTTCACTCTAGATTTATCTAAAATGTTTATTTAATTTGTATTATTTCTTTTTTTTCTTCTGTTTTCGCCAAGACTTCATTACGTTTTATCGCAACAACCTCTGGCCTCTAACTAAAAAGTAGAACAGATTTTTTGGAAGGTTTATAATTTGCATTATTGTGAACGCAAGCGCAGCACAGTTGTCTGCTAACCAAGCCTTCCTCTACAGTTTTCATTAAATTCAGCACCAGCACCAGCACCTACACCGCATGTTGCTCACCTTTACCTGCGACTCCCACCCACCCCTGCTTTTTCCTGCACGACCTGTCACCTGTTAACAGCGCTGTGATGTTTACCTTTCGATTCAGAGATGCACAGTTTTGCAATTTCGGCTTGTCATAACGAAATGGTTACTGCTCGCTCACTCGTTGGTCCACGTAACATTTTTAGTTGTTTTCATCACGTGTGTGTGCGTGTGTGCTTTAAACGGGGCACCTAGCAAGAGAATTTGAAGAAAATGTTGGCTAAATGTCAAGGTTATGTTGCCAGCCCGTATCTGGATCAGTTGGTAATCTGCCCGATTTGTTGTCTTTGCAGGCGGGGACCGCTGGCAGTCTACCTGACGAATCTGGTGAGTAGCAAGTGGAGTGCAAAGTGACGGGTAGACGAGGGGATCGAAAGCAAACAGGCTCCCATCCACCCCTACGCACACACACACCTATGTGCTCGCGCGTGCACACACACACACACGCGCGCGCGCGAGCGAGTAGGGAGGGAGGTAATATAGTGCAATCAGTACTAGGAACGTTTTGTATCGTATCTTTTTTTCGTTTCCTGCCCCATCATGTGTGCAGAAAAAGTAATTGCTGGAGCAGCGTGCAGATGTTTGGCCACGGGAAATAATAGTTTGCTTATGCACATCCCGCCCATAGAGTCAAGCAGGCGCGGTCGCCCACAGACACACGTGCACTCATGCGCCGGCTGTTTGCCATCCTTCCATCCCTCCTCCCTTACTGGCCTCATTGTCATTTATTCGTATTTTAAACAACCTGGTTAATTACATTCCCACTTAATAAATAATAATAATAGTAGTAAATAATAATTAAGATTTATATAGACATAGAGAGCAAGCTCTTACCTGTTTTTTTTACGGAACACCTCTCTGATTCAAAAACTCACTCAGACTATTTTATCTGTCTATTTTATCTCACAAACGCTAAAACACGCAGGCACACTCGCAAACGCTTGTGTCTGCCCGTGTTTCGCCGTTCGACCCTCCATTTAAGAGAACGTGCGCACTATCGCACGAGCAGAGAGGCCCCAGCTGTGCGCGATGGCATCACAGCGAACCGTGAAGGTGAGGTGGCACATTCCTGGGCGACGGTTACTGCGTGCCGGTGTGTCAGCGCTGCAGATGACGACACTCTGACAGGTGCAGTGGCGTATTGGCTTACGCCGCTAAACTGCTCCATAAACGCCTGCCTGGTCGGTTTCAATCCATCAGCCCCTCTCAGCTCTCCCTGCTGCTGTAGTGCTGCCGACACCTGACACCTTAAGTCGTTATCAACCTTTTCAGGAAATTAAAGACAAGTGTCTTTCTCCCTCCCTCAGACCTCCCATCTGTTCTCCATGCTGTATTCAATCTCCTCTCTTCCCCTAACACAACTAAACTATGAACAGTTGCATGTCTATGCCTCTATAAAGTCAAACATTCCTTGTTAAAGTTGTCCTTATCGTTTATCACCGCGGTTTTCCCGACACTGGGGACCTCGCGTTATTTGTTATTCCACATTATCACCTAAAGTAACCGATGTAAAACATCTCAAAGACAAAGCAAAACATTAATATATATCATAAGCAACACATAATGCTTAAGCCAATAATGTTACAGATTTTCGTAGAAGTAGTAGAAAAACGAGTGGGCGCTTGCTTGCATGTGTGTGTGTGTGTGTGTGAGGGAGACAAATTGTGTTCCCCACGTCTTGTCCTCTGCCTCTCAGCCCCTCAACACGTTTTTTTTCCGAGCCTTATCATTTTCTAATCCTATCTCATAAGTTTATCATATTTTATTTTATTTTGTTATTTAATGCTGAATCTTTTCAAAATGCAAAAATATTAGTTAAAAAAAGCGCCCTCGGTACCCCACGGTTGCGAATGTATCAACAGTATGCGTAAGAAACGTGAAATGGGGCTGGTGAAATCACATCACTGTGCGCGAGGATGTGAATTGGACCTGGTGACATCACGTCAAACTGTGCGCGAGGACGTGAACTGAACCTGGTGACGTCATATCGAACAGTGAGCGCCAGGGATGTAGAACATGAATTAGTGCTGGGGAAGTCGCTGATCCGTATGCGTGAGATGTGCTGCTTTCCTCTTTTTTCTTCAGTTGTCCCAATTTATGTCTCCAGTAAGAGTTGGGATACCAGTTACTTTCAAGCACATTAACCAGTGACTTCAATACAAAATAAAATAGCAACAAAAACTGTGTTGCTTGTTTGATTTATTATTGTCGTTGGGAGATGATTTACCTGCCTCGACACTAAGGTATTCTTATGAGTGTTGTGCTATGGCTGTAAGGCCTTGTGTATGATCATTACTTTAAATTGTGGACATGTGTCATTATTATTTATTTTACGCTACTCGTTTCCTGGAATGGCTTTTTTTACCGTTTCTGGAACCGTTTCCCCATGATTTTGCCCCTCACACCACGCACAGTCCGCTGCGAGGTAAGGTTTTGTGGCGGGTCATCGAGAATCACCGTCAAGTCCAACCACAGCAAAGTTTTGTTGAGAGACTTGGCTGCGGGAGGGGAGGGGACCCTCCGCGATCCTGTCGCTGGTGCTAGAACGTGACGGTCACAAACCCGGCCACGCCTCCCTCCTTGCCACGTGCGGTCCTGACTCCACCTCCGCGCTCCTGATTGACAAGCTGCATCCACAAAGCACGCAGTGAACGCGAGGGATGTCTTAGAGCAACACGACAAACAGCGGCGCGCGCGCGCGCGTGTTGGTGGACGCGAGCACACGGGTGGGGGGGGGAAGCTGCGCCACCGAAGGTAAACATCGTAACGAGGTTGATTAAAGAGCGCGCACGGCAGTGGAGAAGACAGGGTGTTACAGTATGCCTCATGGGTGTTGCTGATCAACCTTGTTAACAGTAACACGTAACATACACAATCTTCTGTGCGTTCCAGTGTTTCTTTTAATGCGTTTGCGTGGGGTGAAAGAACCTCTGTGTGTGTGTGTGTGTGGACGCGCGCATATGCATAAAAAAGATCCATGAACGGACTCAACATTTTAGCGAAATGCAAAACACATTAGTTCTTCGTTAGTCCCTACGCAGTTTACTATAGTATATATAATGAGGCTTCGTTGAAAGCCCCAGTTAGTTGCTGACGACATAAAACAACTAACCCCAGTTTAGGAATTTTTAAAAAAGAAAAAGTTCATATTTTCCCCGCAGTCGGCAGGCGCAGTGCACACACAGTCCCAACTTCAACATGTCTGTTTTCTGACACCTTACCTGCTCCCACCTGTAATTTCTACTCTTACTTACCTGTAGTAAGATGAATTGTAGATTGACTTGTTGATTACAATCCTTACCTGTCATTCGCTTTAGAGCCTGTCATCACAGTCCGCTGTTTGAGTAGCGGTGAACACACGCGCGCGCGCCAGTTTCACCCCGGTACCTGTTCTCGTCATTTACCTCGCAGCGAACCCCCCCACCTCGGAGCTTACGTCGGGGGCCGGAAAGAGAGAAGGTAGTAGTAGTGTGGGTCTGGGTGGCCGCGAGCCGGCACCTCGTTAGCACCTGTCACAAGCAGGCGACTGTTAGGCGACACAGCGCTCCGACGTATGGGCCGCCACAAGCTGCTTCACCTGACGCTTGTTGGTCTCTGGCCGGGCAAGTTGGCGGACGAGGGGTCATGGGTCTGCGATGACCTCCTCAGCCATGCGTAGAACGGTTGCCGCTCATTAGCGTTTGAAGTCTGCGGAAGTGGATTCAAGTCCCCACACTCAAAGCATCTTATCCATCAAGCGTAAATAAATAACCAAACCAGCCAATAAACAAACAGAAACAAAACCAAACAATCAAAAACCTTCCAAAGACAAATTTAAAAATCGTTCACGGGCACTGTATTGTTATATAAATGACGGGCTTGGCCTAGGCAGAGATTAACAGTTAAGGTGGTAAGACTAATGCTGTTTACATAATGCACGTCAGAACACAAAACACAAAAACATGATTATACCCAAATGATTTTTCTACAGCATTTTCTCGGCAACACCGTTTTCGTCTTTTTTTTTTTTTTTTTACTTATATACATTTGTTTTCTTCTTTTAGCTTGTAGTGGGGTTTGAATGTTTTTATACATTTGAAAAGTAGAAAGTTTTTCTTGTGACTGATAAATGAAACATGCTCGATAACGATGGGAGGTCGCGTCTGTGTGTCTTTCGGCATTGATAAAATGCCACAAATATTAATTTTTATTGAACTTTATTGCATTTATCGATCTACGTAAAAAGAAAAAAGAAATCGAGATTTAGGTGCACTTCTTCTAGGCAATGATTTTGCACTAAACCCCAATTTCCCTTTCTGTTTCTGTCCATGCAGGCATTGGAGACAGGATTCCGTATGTTGGTCAACCGAGGACTTGTGACGCCAGTCAATAACGGAGAGGTGAGTGTTGTGCAAAAACATCTTTCGAGTAGGAAGAGTTTCTTGCTGACTGCTACCGCTAGAAGAATATCCCCAAGAGTTCTACACTCTTCATTACTGGCATCCCAGCTGGGTCAGTCTTAAGAATGCTGACGGTTTTCGAGTTACATTTGCGAGACAGACGATCCTTATTTCGAGCCCGACTGTCATTATCGCCGTCAGCATCATCATCGTCGTAGTTGGAAAGTTAACCTTCTAAATACTGATAGAGGTTGTCATAGTAACAAGAAGTGAAGATGCTGAAACATCATTCGAAGGTCGTAGATGTTGATCGCTGCTGCCAATGTTGACTACGCAAACCACAGAGTCTTCCCGTCTCTGTCCAGCTGGGTCCTCCCAATGCACACAGGCCAGCTTGTGTTAATCAAGCCGCTGGCCAGGATTGACGATTGTCAGTGAAGATTGATGATTGTCGGTCAACAACTGCTGCACGTGATTGTGATAAAACGGTCGGCGAGAGCGGTCTCGTCAGTGTCTTGTTCAGCACGAGATGCTTCCATTAACCCAAACGAGGACTAATCTTTACGGTCTGCAAACAAACCGACCGTACCCCTTTCATGTCCCTCCTGCTCTCAGGCCACTGTACACTGATATTTCCAGCTTACTGCAGTTCCATTTGGCCACTCAGACCATCTTTCAAGGGCGAGTGATAACCGGAGACGCTACCCGTAAAGAACCCATTTAGCATGACAAGTGGGCGCATCACGTTTAAGGGCCGTTCCCAGCTTTCGTGCGGTTCTTTCTGGACCAAGACATTTTTAACGAGGTCGTGTCGGTATGTTTCCGGATGCTAAAAATATCGCAGTAAACACACACACACACGCACAAACACGCACACACACACGCACAAACACGCACACACACACACACAAGTGGCCTTTGCAACACAGTGATTTTCTGGGTGACGAAGCGAGTATGGCTGACGTGATCTTCTGTGCGGCTGGCGTTTCTGTCGGAATCTGTTGACATTCTTCTTACTAGAAAAATATCAGTTTTATGGGTGGGGATTGCTAGCGGGGTTGTGTGTGGAGGGGGAGAGGGGGTGTTACCGGGTTCGGCAAGTAGCCTCAGACTTCTGGACCTCCTTCTGGCTTTCCACCTTGGAAACTGATGGCTCTTGTGTGTCACGAGTCGAGCAGCTGCTGGCAGATTTATGGCTGAAACGCGGTACAAGTGGCCATCCAACCTACCCGCGCGGTAACAGATAGCCTGCCCCTCGATTTTACCTTCCTACTGTGTGTGTGTGTGTGTGTGTGTGACACTCATGAGTGAGCACGCACGTACACATACTGATATAAAGAATGTGTGGGTGGAGGGAGTGTGTGTGTGTGTGTGTGTGTGTTTGTGCCTCTGTGCGTGACACACACACACACACACACAGAGTCTCTCTCCACACACACGCACAGAGACACACACTCGCTCTCCACACACACACACACACACACACACACACACACGCACGCACAGTTTATAACTTAGTTCCTTTCTATCATACAGCGCAGTGTTAAGTTCGGTGTTATTGCGAATGGGTGCTTGATTGGCAGGGTAAATTTTCCGTAAAGTTTGCATCCGGTGGTAGTCAGCAACCCGCAAGATGTTTCTACTCTAAGCCCTTAGAGATATTGAGTGTTATTAAACAGCAGTCTGTTTGTTAGTACTGTAATATAACACATTTGCCATATCTGCATTCTCTCATCTAGTATGTCATCAACACCGAAACCGCACGACACATTTGGTGACCGCCTTCCTTGATGGCTAGAAGTCAAGAATTTCTAATGTACATCGAAAATTTGAATTAATGATCTCCACTTTTTTTTTGAAAAGAGCACGTTGATGGCATTGAGGTCTCAGATTCATAACAAACTATATAAAATATTACGGTAAAAACTGACATTATGCTGACAGAGTATCAAACAGTGTGACACTGTTATGTGTGAGGGTACTGCATTTTATCTTGCTCTGAAAGTAGTCATAGATTCTGTACTTAGTGCATCAGATCCGTGAAAATAGCAAAACTAGTGTTCATTATGTTGGTGAGTCGACGGAGCTGCTGACGTACGTATGGCGCCTGTAATGTTTTCGTTATCTCTTCCATCGTGTTTAAATGTTTCTGAAGCGTTTATGTACACACAAACCCACAGGGACAGCTTCCCGAAACAGGACAAATAGTTCACTGCACACCAGAAAAACCCGGCAAAACCACTGGGTATGTCAAAATATCAACAGAGAAATAGGGTTGATCAATCGATAAGGCTGGTGACACGTGTATCGTACGGGGATCAATCAATAGGGCTGGTGACAGACGTGCATGTAGGCGTTGCCTGAAAATTATTGTGCAATATATTTTTCTCGTTATTTGTAAATATTGATGAAACGCAAAACTCACCGGGTCTGCTCCACTAACCAAGACGGATATGTACTGCATATCAACAAAACAGGCAAAATTTCTGTATGTTGAACAGTTATAAACAGAGACATAAATGTGTGTGTGTGTGTGTGTGTGTGTGTGTGTGTGTGTGTGTGTGTGTGTGTGTGTGTGTGTGAGAGAGAGAGCGGGGGGATAGAGAAAGCCTGTTCTTTTCGTGGGTTGCAAACTTTATTCTAGTGATTAGGTTTTGCTCGGTTCCAGACTATAGCTTCTTATACTGAGTTTTAACCATTACAAAAAAAAAAAAAAAATTACTACTAGTCATTAAAAAGGATATTTTTCGAGGAAACGATAGTCACGTATGGTAGCTTTAAGTGTGATCGGAAAATCTCCCATGATTAAGCTGTAGACTGAAATTGCTGAAACTGCCGCAATAGAGGCAGAGAAACCTTAGGTAATTAACAGACCCTTGTGTAAGCATCATGTAAAGTAGACGGCCTTAATTCCCCGAGAGAGTCAAGTGTGAACACCGGCGCGCCAGGATGCAGCTGCCTGCAACGAAGGTGGGAACGTCGTCTATGGCAGAGGGCATCACAGCGGTTGCATCTGATTGCGGGACAAAAAACATCCGAAGGTAGGACGGTGAGAAAAGTAGTCTTTTCTTCTCCTTCCCGTCACCTAGGGCTAGTCACAAATCAGGTGGGATTGGTCTTCCTCTTTGTCCGCGCTAGCTGGTTGAGGTTTATTGAAGTGTGTGTGTGTGTGTGTTCGTCTAAAGTTATCCCTGGTTGAGTATCTTGTGGGGGATTAGATGAAGTTTAAGTAAGGGAACAGGTCTTTCCCAAGTCACTTCTTGGCACCTCGTCAATGCGAACAGAGCACCTGGTCAACAGTTGGCATGTCCTCAGCTTCCTTCCAACACCAATTGACTTCGAGACCGAGACTTGAACCAGGGGGACAAAGAATTGGGAAAAAGTGGGAACGCTTGGGTTAGAGAAACCAACGACAATGGCCTCTGAATCATAGTTGTGCAGAGCCAACTAATATCCTACACCACAATAAAAAAATCGAGAACGGCAACTTGGTATCGCCAGATGGGCTGGTCCACAACCAAATCGACTTCATCCTGCTGTCTAGATACTTCAAATCCAGCGTCAACAAGGCAAGATGAGGACCTGGCGCTGACATATGCAGTGACCACATACTTGTCTTAATGAACCTGAAGCCGAGAATAAAGCACTACTCACACACCCCTCAAATTCGCTTTGATTTGGAGAATCTGCAAAACCTAAACGTTGCTGAAATCTTTACAGCTAAAGATGGAGGAAGTCTGCCATTGCCGGTCCCAAACCCGGATGAGAAAGGAGGAGGGTTGGGCGTAGGACTAGCAACCTTACCCTATTAAACTCTTTCTTCGCTACAGAAACGACAGTTATGCTGTGGCCTCACGTACCACATGACACAAAGATGACTGATGATGAAGAAAGATGGAACTAAATTCTTGAAAACAACTTGAACTTGGTGGACTGCGATGTAGGTACTCAAGTGGAAGCGCAAGAAACCAAGGGCGTCAAAAGAAAAAAAAACCCTTGGCCATGAATGACATTAAAGATCTTTTTGATCAAAGGATGGCCATGAAGAGAGAAAGGAAAAGCAAACCCGAAGTTGTACAAAGAAGGGCAAATGGTCATCAGGAAATATATGAAGGCAGCTAGGCAAAACCAAAGATCGCGAGACAATGCCGCACCATAGAGGATGAAATGGCACAGGCGGAGTTACAACAAGAAGGCGTTCCAAATCTTAAAGACCCTTAGCAAGTCAGGTATACACAAGGCTTTATTCAGTGATGATTGCCTTCTCACAAAGCTCCTCCGCACTTAGCAGATGAAATGAATATTGCAAAGACCTGTAGAACTTCCAGTTGAAGACAGGTACTGACATCCTCTAGAACAACCAGACTTGAATCAGTGAACCTGTAGACCTACCATTACTACAGTAAAAGCTCAAAAGCGTGGTATGCAGGTTGAATGGAGAATAGTCATCTGGCGTTGACAACATTCAGGCTTAGCTGCTCGAACAAGGTCGGGATCAAACAATAAAGGCCCTCAGTGCTCTGTGCCAAAGAATCTGAGAAGGCAAAAACTGACCCAGAGAATGGACGTAGTCACTAGTCATACCTCATTCAAAACAGAAAAAATGAAACTGCAAAAAGTAGTAATACAGAATCGCATTAACACCACCGCGGAGGAATTGCTAGTATAAAAACAGACTGGCTTCAGATGAAGTAAGAACGCACTTGAGCAGATCTTCAACTGTCGAATCTTGATAGAGAAGCATCTTCAGCATCAGCGGGACCTCTATCACATCTTCATAGACTTTAAAAAGGCTTTTGACAGTCTTGCACGAGTGGCTATAGTACGTTGAGTCAAAAATCAGCATCGAATAGGGTCTTGTCCAAGTCGTCTAATCGCTGTATGAGAGCTCAACAAGCGCTGTACTTCTCAATAATCAAATTGAAGCTTTCTTTCAGACAACAGTAGGCCTCCATCAAGGTGTACCATATCACCTGTGGTGTTCAACATTTATTTTGGAGAACATGATGCGGGAAACTCTTCACGACCATCACACTTCCAATTTCATCGGTGGAAGCCCGATTTCCAAACTATGCTTTACAAACTACATCGACCTGATAGCAGATACTAGCAGAACTTCAAGACCTTACTAATAGATCGACAGACAGTTAAAACGTATACGTAATGGAGACCAGCACTGAGTAAAGTGATGGCCATTGGCGACAGCAAAGCAGACATCTATATGAACGGAGTACGGTTCGAAGAGGTGAGCAGCTTAAAACTGCCTGAGAGCCATCCTGTCCAAAGACGGCAGCTCCACGACAGATATCCGCATCAGGATCGCAACAGCAAGCGGCAATGGCTAGGCTTGACAAGTCTTGCACAGTCACAACATCCGGTTTACTACGAAGTATAACCTGTATAAGTCACTCGTAGTACCCATCGTGTTTTACAAACAAATGTGAAACGTGGACTCTGCTTACTGATGCTGATAGGAAAATCCAGGCATCCGAAAACAAGCTCCTGGCTTATGAAGGTGAAGGAGTAGACCTGCTCAATATTGTCCAAGACAGGCATGAGTGGCGGACCTTGTGAGCTGCCGCGTCTATCCACGTGCTACACACATCGACCCGCACCAGAATTCGCAGTACAGGAGCAGCCGTAAAACCTGCCAGAGCTAAGTTGATGTGCGTACGTATATCAGAGCCGGTGGTGATTTTAAGAGCACTGTAACATTGGAAGTGTGAATAGCACCGATGGCACTGGGACCCCTTTTAGATGAGCGATGGTGTATTGGTGCTTTTGGTTGTTTTTGTTTTGTTTTTTTCATCACATGTATGTTATTAGATCCCTTCCTTGTGTACTTTGCATTGCACGTCGTTAATCCGGGAAAGAGCAATTGTGGCACCTCGTGAGCGGTGTGGCGAGATATAAAACTACTGACCTGTGAACCCAGTTCGTAACATTTCTTCTGCAGTAACATTAACGCGAATGATAAGGGTTGTATCATAACTCTTACCCACGGGCCCAGTTCCTCGGAGCCAATGCTTCGCGTTTGACGAGAAAACGCAGGAACATTTTAACATGTATTATTTAAAAGCTATGCTAAAATTTAGCAAGTGGTTTAGCTATAGTTAAGTACCCACAGTGTTGTAAGCTGATAATCCATGTGTCAACACAGAAAAAGTGCCTGATAATGTTCGTGGTTTTGGGTGAAGTAGGAGACGAAGGAGGCGTTGTTGCCTGCAGAATGGCGTGTATGACGTCAGGGAGTGAGAAGGGAGTCAGAAGAGGGAGGGATGACGGAGCAAGATGTAGTCGCTGTCACCTGCACGACAAGCCGCGGTCCCATTGCCAAGCGCTGGCACGTGGGCCAATACACAGTGACAGGTGCGGGCAGTTGCGGGGGCCGACCTGCACGTGCTCCAGGTGTTTGTGACGCGGCTGGAAGGAAATGGATGGCAGGTGCTGGACAGTCGGTCTTGATTAGCCAGGCGTTCTTGCCCGGCTGCGGGCGGAGACGCTGCATAGGTAGCATGGCAGCGCTGCACACACGTGTGTGTGTGTGTGTGGATGTGGGCGCTTGCATGAATATAAGTATAGATGGGTGTATCTACTTGCGTATGCTTATGTTACACGTTTGTGAATTTCTCTCGGAGTTCTGCGACGGTCTGTATATTAGTGTGGATATACAGCATTCGTTTCACCGGAAGGGGTTGAAGAAGAGATTTTGAAATGAGAATCTGCGTATTTTGCTTTCTCTGATCGTTTTTGAGCGAGTACTTTCGCCAACGTACGCTGTTGCTCAGAATCATGCGTGCGAACCGAACAGAACAACTTATTTGTTGTGTCCACCTACAATTTTGCTGTGTCCGTCCACCGTTTTGCAGTGTCTGTCCATTTTGCCGTGTTTATATCCAAACGTTTACTGTCTCTATCCAGCGTTCTGCACCTACTTCATTTAGAAAGTTCTAGAGGGTTTGAATCCCACGATCGAACAGAGGTTTATTTGTTCATAATTTGGAAATTGGTATGCTGTAACCATTCCTTTAAAAAGAACATGTACTCGGGTAGGTCTTTAAGTCTGTGTGCCGACAGAAATACATTGTGCGTTTTACGTGAGACGCTTCATCAAAATGCGAAATGGACGCTTGAGCGTCTTAAAAACAGAGAGAACTCTCCATCCGACAGTGACACTTCGATCGCCAATCGAGTTTCGAAGGAACAAAGCATCTGGGACAGTAAGCGATGGTGAATGTGTGGCAGGAGGGCGCTGGGGGGAGGAAGCGGGGAGGTGGGATGAGTGCTGATGCTGGGCGGTGGTGTGATTGCGCAGTCGCTGGAAGGACGGCCGGCCAAGATGGAAGAGGGGAAGCGCGACACGGGGCCCGGCCTCGTCGGTAGCCACTGACTACTAACGCTGTTTGATGCTGGCCTTCCCAGACGGAAGTCAGATCAGAAACGGAAAAGTGGAGATTAAAGGTTGGGAGGGGGTGTCTCAGAAAAAAGAGATTTTTTTTTTCTGCGATGGCTGATGCTCGAGGCCCGATGAGCAAATCAAACGTCTGGACGCAAGCTGGGCCGTTTGAAGAAATGAACGCGCGAGAAAACTGATCAAAGGTTTTTTTTTTTTAGTACAAGTTTGGGATGGTGGGCGGGAGGGGGTAGAGAAAGGAACTGGTAGTAGGGTGAAGAGCAGAAAAAATAGGGAGGGATGGGGCGGGGAGGAGTGAATGGTGGGAGGTTCACTAGATCGGCTCCAGCGTAGAGATGCTTGCAGCCTCTATGCACGCGCCCTCTGCCTGTCCGCCCGGCACGTGCATCTTTTTTCTCACAGGAGCTAGAGCGAGGTCGATGCTCAAGCACTTGCTTGCCCCCTGGCGGCACACATATGACGTCACTACCTTTTAACTGACGGTGGGACAGCTACTTCACGAGGCAGCAGCAGAAATGGGCTTAAACTTCAGATACTTTTCTAGAAACTTCACATTTAGATTGACTTTAGAAAACAAAGCGGCCTATTGTCTTTGGTTAAAGCAGAAAGGATTGGACAATCAAGTTCCATTTCTCTAGACGTCTATTTCCCAAAGCTCTAGATTTTGTTTTGAGAGGAAAGGATTGGGGGACGGTTATTTTAAAGTTAGGGACAAGTTTGGAATTTATGTTGTAATGTTTTACTGCAAATATAAGCTTCAATAACTGTGTCCCTTTTTTACGGTTTGAGGCTTTCTTTTGATGGTCCACTACTCGTCATGCCATCAACCTCCGCTATCGTGTCTTCCCGGTGTATCGACCTCAGCTTTAGAGATGCTTGTGCTACTTTGACCGATCATTTCGAACTAATTTTTCCCCAGCGCAACATTTCCCTGGTATTTACGACTTTCTTCTTGCAGCCGCATCTAATTCAGCCGCCAGCATGCGCTCGTGCGTGCGTGCGCGCTCGCTTGCTGTACGGAATAACTCACAATTCGTTGGATGGCTGATTGGCTGGATCATTGAGCGAGGGCCTTGTTACTAAGAAAATGAAGATCTTCACCATTCTTCACCGTGTATTCCTCACTCAAAAGCGTCACCGAACTTTTAACCCTTCTTATCTACTTAATCTTTATCCGCCCCTGTTAGCAAGCCCGACAACTGGCAAGTGAGTTACTCGCTGACACACTCTGCCCGTATTTAGGCTTGGTCTGCGCTAGGCCTAAGGTCTGGGCCTTAACTACAAACTGAAATCTTTCCTAGACTGGGCCTAAAGAACTAAAATCTTGGAACTAAGCTAGGAGCTGAGACCTATAGACAACCTAAACTAGGAGCCGAAATCTTGTTTCATCGTCGTCACTTCTTTAACTGGCACCAGTCGGACACGGAGCAAGCCGCCCATCCGTGGGACAGTCCCGCTGGTACAATTCGGGGGTACCTGATTAGATGCTGCAGCGGCAAGGCTGCGCCATCGGAGCTGGTCTTGTGTACTGTTTAGCAGGTCCCTCATTGAACGGCATGTTCACTTCTTCACTCTCGCCAACCAAATTTTCTTCTGCTTACCTCGAGTTGCCCTCCATCCACGTACGCCTGGACGACTGCCTTTGATAAAGTGTCGTGTCTAGCGAACCAAACCAGTTTTTGCCGTTTGACAGTGGCGAGCAGCGTTTCCTGCGGACCCACCAAGGGTGGCGACTGGGCTGGCTACGAAATCGTTCGTTTTGCTTTCCTTGTTAAGAGAATTGGTGCATCCTTTTTAAGCATTTGGTTTCGAATGCCTGATTCCGTCTCTCTGTAAAGGAACTTGGAGCTGTACCTTCTCGAGCTGTAAATCGTTCATACTGACCTGCACTTTTCCGTGTCCATTGGTGTTCACTATTTGTTTATACTTTTCCATGCTGTTGTGCTCCATCCCGTAAGCCGAGTTTCTGAGGTCTTGTAATTTGCTGTTGCTTCCTGCCATCGATGTCTGCGTACGTTACATAGTGACCTCGTCTCGATAGAGATGGAGGTGTAATGGTCTGGAAGTGTATATCGCATAATCTCTTCGAAATGTTAAACAGCACTGGCCCATATGGTTGTTAAGGAGTATTGACCTCCTGGAATTTTGTGCAGCGCTTTGATGGTTCGCATGAGACCTTTGATACTGAATTTCCGCGTTCCAGCCTTTTGTGCCAGACTTTATCAAAAGCCTTTCTGAAGTCAATGAAGCTATGGAAGAGATCCTTATTGTGCTGGAGATGCTTTTAGAAGTTTTGAAGACCTGTTGAAGACCTGTTTAACTATGCTCTGGCCTGCTCTTCTGCTACCAGATCCTCAGCCATAGGGTTGAAGCGGTTTTGGATCATCTTCACCATGGAGCTGGGATCGGGGTTTTTGCACATTTTATCGGATTGCTTTGGACCGAGTTTTATGTTTTCTGTATCGAGGTGTCCACTGAGCTATCCATTAGAGCTATCGCATGTTTACTGTCAGCAAACTACATAATCGAACTTGCGGAAGACTGGCCTGGCTGTACTAATATACAACTTACCTGCCTTACTAACTGTCTTACCCGATGGAATTGCCCATGTAGCCGCAAAAGCACGGCTGACAAAGTGCACTTCCGCTAGGAAAACGTCATGTTAGCTGTATGAAGACCAGCTCTCAACCAAATATTATTAAAATGGAACAGAATGTGGCGAGATTTATTATTATTTTTTATAGAAATACCAAGGGCAGTCCCTTCGTCACCTGCGTTTATCAAAGTAAGAAGTGAGGAGATTAGGTTAAGGAGAAGAAATGAGAAGAACATTCCGCTACCTGTTGATGCTAGACGTCGCCCGAAAACCCCCGCCCATTGGCTGAACATATTAGCCAATCAGAAAACAAAGCCGTCGGCAGCAGTAATGGCCCCCGGCGAAAACAAGCGCAAAGGCCATTAAATCATTCACTCCATTATTGACCTTTGCATAAAAGTGCTAGTGCCGACGTCGGAAGCCGGTAAGAAGTCTTTGATTTCGCCGGCGCAGTCTGCCTGCAGGGCTGAAGGGGGAAAGGAGAAGTAAAATTGAGGAGACTGGCGTTTTCTTGGGAACTGACGCGGCGCAGCGGTCAGCTGCACACGGAAGTTGGGAGGGAAGGGATTTGCAAGGGAGAGAACTGATTTCGTTCCCTGCAGCCGGCGAGGATGCTCCACTTGGACTGCGTTTCTTGGCGTTTTTGTTTCGCCACGGCCATAGTCATTAACACAGGGGAGATCATAATTGAAAATTGACATTAAGACGGTCGTTAAGTGTCTCCTTTGTTACGAGTGCTTATGAAATTTACGATCACAGCAAGAGGGAAAGAAGGGGGTAGTTGTCGGGAGGGAGGAGAGAGAAGGCAAGGTGGTACCTGTGGGAAGTAAGCAGGCAACTCAAGAGAGGGGAAATGATGTCCGACTTCAAAGTGAGGTGTACTCAGTGTCTAGTTCCGTGGCCATTACGATGGCTTGACATCAAAGGGTGGAGCCTTGCTTTGATACTGGACCTTCAGGTTGAGGCTGCCGGCAAAGATGGACAGGTAGCGTCTTCTTCTTCTGCTGCTGCTTCTCCTTCCTTGGCGGAGGAGGTAATGGTGGCACGGCCATCAGCAGGCCTGGCAGTTTTGATCTGTCTTTACAGGCCGGAACGGAGGCACAATTACTTCAGGCTCGGATAATGTATTCAGAAATTGCCGAGACTTTTTCCTCTTTCCGCGTCCGCTTCATCCTCTACTGATCACTGCAGCTCCTGGCAGAATTGTCTCGCTCAAAATGGCTCTACTGCAGTCATTAAATTCGACTAAGGAAAGGTATTAGATTGTGCCGTCTGCTTTGAACTGCGTCGTAAAGTTTGATAGGACACAAGGTTTTAAAAAAGGGCTTGATTAGATGGGGCAAGAAATCCTAGCAAGCTTTAATTTAAGAAGAAGGAGAAGAAAACAAGACTTTGAAAAAAGCGAACACTTAAACTTTGCATAGGCGGGCTGTGTTGTAGTTTCTTTTGTTTCCCGAAAAGAGCACTTGTTAGCGGATAAGATGGCAGAAACAAAAACGGGTTTCGACGGAAAATTATTACCCAGGAGCTGCCTGCGATCATCTCGGATAGCCAGCTATTGAGGCCGCTGATTAGAGTAAACATCGCATGGTTTCTTGGTTAACTTTATTAACAGCCTCCGCATTATTTATGTATGGAGTTGGGTGTTTGAGGTGGAATGTCTGTTGGGACAGTATTTATTTTATGTTCTTTGTTGCCTGTCTCGCTCTCTTACCCTTTCACTGCAAGCTCTCACCTGAAGGCGTAAGTTTTTGTTTTTTGTTTATTTGTTTTTGTTTTTTGTTAAACCACTGCAAGCGCCAGTAAAATCTACGTACAGGTACGGGGCCCAACCACTAAACATAATATTAGAGCAATAGCCAATGCGCTGTCATGCTGATTGAATATTCGATGTCGGGGGCCAATCATACGTCTGATCATTCGTGACTCATTACATGTACATATCAATTGCTGAACCATCATCTAAAGGCCACACAGTTGGTACATTCGCTGACAGCTGTTGGGCAGGTGTAGTTGTCAAGGCTAGGTCAAATCACCAAGTGACCAGCTCGCGACAGGTGCTCGGAGTACACCGGAGTGTTACTTGCGTTACTTGAAACATGACAGGTGTCGGTGGCTTGGCCTTCTGCAGGTCCGTGCCATCTCTCTCACCTGTCCACGTCGAAGAGTGGACATGGCTTAAAGTTATCGTACCAGCAGGTGTATCGAACATAACGCACATGCATTGAGGGTGACCAGTGCCACGTTGGAAACTCGGCCGAGTGCTGGGCGTTGAAACTGCAGAGTGCTCACTGTCCTTGAACACTATGTTGTCGTCTTTTCATCCACCCCACAGTGCCCGTCCCTCTCGGGAGGCGAAATCGTACACGCAAACGTAAGCACCACGCGCCTGTCAAAACTCGGAAACATTTGCGAGGAAAAGGTTTCTGCTAATTGGAATCCAAACTGTCGAAGCATATTTTTAAGTGGGAAGAGTAAAAGGTAAAGTCGTCCCAAAGATTTGTCGGTCGTTGGGAAATGCGGTGTTCAAAACCCCGATTATTAAGGGGCCAGTTTGTATGCGTGAGGGGGTGGGGAGGGAGGTGCCCATCTCTCCCTCGCTACCTTTCGTTTCAGTCTTCTAAGTAGTCAGGCACCCATTTAACAGGTGAGTCAAGTAGGGGAAATGAAAAACGTACATAGTGAAAGCGATACCATTTGATAAATAACACCAAATACATAAGGAACTATTTCAATGTCGAGTCTTATTCGGAAGATGCAATAAACTGGCCCCCAGCGTTCGTCTGAGAAGCGGGTGGGACCGTCGGGCAGTCACGCGTAAACAGAGGACTGACAGCGGGTGTGGTCACGTGACGCGGTGCCAGAGGCGGGCAGGCGGCGATCGTTTGTCTGGGAACGGCCCCCGAGTCTGAGCCCTGCCGCCCGCTGTAATTGCTGACACTTCAAAGACAGACTGCCGACCATCCGGGCCAGCGGCCGTGCCAGAAAGATCGCCCAAGAAATCGACTCATTCACTGCTGCCCCCACCCCCTCGCGCCCGCTTTGCCATACCCCCCACACACGTTACCACGTGAGGTCCACCCCCACTCCCCGCCTCGGTCCTCTAATCTCGTCTGAAGCTGCCGATAACTTTGACACCTCATAACTTCAGTTTCGAGCGAGTGAGTGTAGAAATAAAAAAAAAAACCGCACAACATATTGAATAAGAATGAACAATATACATTTTCGCAGTCACTTTTTTCCCGCTTCTGAAGTGTGTTTAAAAAGTATTTTTAAGAAACTGTTAACCAAGTTTCGGTCGTTGAGGAAGATTATTACCATTTTGAAAGACAAGTCTGCTTGTGTTCCTAAAAGTTTAGCCAATTCAACCTGATGTAAACGTTTTGGTTTGCCAGCCTCCTCCATCCTTCGCCTTACTTTCTGTTGATCGTCTGGCCTCAAGTACATTTCCCAAGAGGCCGTAGTGGCGTCTGTGTTCTCATAACTACCGGGCAGGGCGGAGAAATAAATGCTTTTGAGACCCGGGGATATTTTTCCTTATCAGGTTTAGCCATACTTCGCTGTGTATATATAGGACACTACCAGTTGTGTCGCTGTTTATATAGCAGCGTTACTAGCGCCTGCAACAGTCGACTGTCGTGACTCCACACTCCATACGAATGGCGACTTCGTGAACTAGAAAATTAAAAACAAAACGAAACATAAAGAAAAAAACCTTTAACAACAAGTAGAGAAGCGCGTCGGGCGGGTAACAGATTGTTTCACAAGCGGCAGCTTTCTTTTGTTCTTGTGTTTGTGAGATTTCTTGTTTTTAAAACCTTTTCGCGTTTCTGGAGATGGCAGAAGCTCTGCTGACACGGTACTCAGGCTGCCTTGATAGGAAGCCATCCTCACATCACCCCCGATGGTGTTGACGATGACCGACAGACTCGGCGGGTTATCTGCCGCTGTCAGAGCACGAAGCCTGGCAGGAGGGGTGATAAGTCAGGCAAGGGGAGGCAAGTCTCTAAGGGGCCAATTTATTTGGCTAAAAGGACACGGTATATCGTTCGGGTAGTTCACTCCGGGCAAAGCCATCTTATCATCAGACGTGTATATATTGCATTTTTATCCTTACTATCGTCTCTATTCGTTTCCTTCTTTATCCATATGAGTGGGGTGTCCGCCTTAGCGCCTTAGATAGATGACTTAGTAAGACCAGAAGACCCGTTTCCTTGATCCAGACGTGTGATGAATGGACCAGCATTATAGCCGCACAAAGAAAAGAACAAAAAGATGGCAGAGCTAAAGATGTTTATAATCCTAGCCATTATGTCCAAGATTACGTTAGAAACGTGCTGGGATTCTAGCCACGATATTGAGAAATTCCTCGAATGCTTGAGTTTGAACCTTGCGGCAAAATGTTTGTACAGTTTCGCCTCTTTGACTTGTCACAATGCTTACTAACCTTAGACTTGGATACGTCTAAGCGTGTTTTATTTTACCTGCAGTCAGACAGAAGGCCAGGCCTTGATCAGCCTAATAGCTTAGTGTCAGGGTAACATTTTATTCATGGTGAAGACTTTGATCGTAATACTGGATGGATATTATTTGCTTCGTTGTTTTATTTTGCATAGCTAAGAGTAAGATCACTGTAGCTAAGGCTGAGATTGCTGTAGCTAGAAGTAGGGTCTGTAGCTAGACTAAGAACTACGTCTTTGGAAAGGGGAATTTATTTCAGGGTGACAAGTGTAATACATTGATCAGTCTTCAAAAGTTGTCTGCCCATTGTTGATTTGGGGTGGTAGTATCTGGTTGTTGTCTGCTTCTCTCCCACCTCGCTGCTTGTAATTTCTTGTAGAGTTTCCAGAAGGTTTTTTGAAGATTTCATCTCCATGTAAATGTCATTGGGATGTATCTCGTCCAAATTATATACTAAGAAAACTTTTCTGTTTAAATGCTGATTACATGCTGCGTTATATAATTTTAGTGCATGCATGTGCTTCTGAACATACGCGTGAACGTCGCTAGTGAAAAAAATGCGGGAGATTAAGTGGATGGAGAGATGACACTGAGTGGCAGGCGATGCTGGAGTTGTCGAGGCTGGCAGCTGCCAGCACGAAGAAGCTTCGTTCGCCGGCAGTTTGTTTGTTGTTGCTTCCCCTGCCAGCTCCGGCCATAGACATCCCGCACGAGCTTGCCTCGCACGTCTGTGACCCTCGCCTCGGTGTTTTTGTGACCCGCCTACCCGGCCGACTTGTTTTCCTAACCCACGTACCCCGCCCCTCAGCCTTCAGGCACACTGCCGCCACCGTGACCCCTGCCGTACCCAGTGTCCCGATGATGTTGTGTTGCCCCCCCATCTGACAGGACCTCCGCGGTCTGCAGTCCGGCCCCAAAACAGCCTCCGCGAAGTCCAAGAAAGTGCTCGGACCCTGATGAGTGGTAAGGGCGTGAAAGGGATGGCGGACTGAAAAGATTAAGGAAGGCGGAACGTGCCCCCCGCGCGACTCCGACTGACGCGGCGATGTTTGACAGCAGCCGCGCACCCCATTGCCAGAGATGTCTGGCGCGTCGCCGGCCTGGAGAGACTACAGGCGTCTGGGCCCGCAGTTCCTCCTGCTTTAGCTCAGACGGAAGGCCTTGTCATCTTTAGTTAGCCCACGACAGCAACGCTGAAGGCTGCGTCCAGATGTTTGGCGAACGAGCGGGTGTCGTGCCTGCTGATGATTGGATGGTTCTGCCCCACATTCCATCGCCTTCTCCCGTACCTACCTGCCTACTCAGAACCCAGTGCGTCCCCGCCAGTCTGGTTTCCGATTACAGGACAAGGTCAAGGACCCTCCTGGCGCCTGGCAGACCGTAGGTGGCTTCACGCGGCGCTGGGCTCAAGGACAACGGAGAATCTGCGAGCGTAATGGTCAACATATTTTGGTCAGAGATTTGTTCTTAGGCTGACGAGCGTTTGCGAGTGTGACCGGCCTACCCGAGGTTTAGTGTGCGTTCTCTCTGGCGAAATTTTTATTATTATTATTATTTACCTCTTTTGCAAGAGCTTGAAACGTTTATAAGGACTAAAGTGTATTCCGCAGGGAAGGGGTGAAAGCCGACCACTTTTTGAAACACGATGTAATAATATTAATAAACGCGTGATTTATATAGCACATGATCATGCTCGTGCTCTCAGTGGTTGTGACAAAAAACAAGACACGGACAGCACATCAAGAACGGAAGGGTGACCAATAGTGCTGACGAGACGCAAAGAGGAATATGGTGATGTGGTTTCGACCACCACTTTTTGATGGATGCCAGACTGCTTTCAAAGCTCTGGACGAGTCTAACAAGTCACAGTCTGTCACCATTTTCTCTTTTTTTATATTTCTTTACCCAGTGACCACCCTCCATCAGCGATATAACGATTCATGTTTTCAGCAATGCTGGGAGTTTTGCTCATTTCGCTCTTTGTTTCTGCGGTCAAATTCGTACGACCTTTTCAGTGATGGCAAACAGTCGACAACAAAGAGTCGGTCGCAAACAGTCGACAACAAAAGACCGGCAGCAAACAATCGACAACAAGCAGAAAGCGTATTTTCCTCAGAGAACTAGATGAACTAGAGTCGCAGTAGGCACTAATGCACAGCCGTCCGTGCAACTGTTCGTTTAGTTTTATTCCTCCGTCCAGTCCCAGGAAGCTTAAGATCAGAACTAATTAAACAGGTTGGACGGTTTTGCCTCCCCTCCCCCTGTGTTGTGTCGTGATAGACTACAAGGTAGTAGCAACGACTTTATATAATATTTACTGTCTTAGGTAGTCCGGACTATTCTCACAGGAGAGACAGAACAGAGAACTGACCCTCCACCCAATCGCAGATAGCGACACAGAATTGTCTTGTGACAAACCCTGTATCTTTTGAAAGAAGTTTTTCTGTTGCGATGACTTCACAGCCTTTTACAGGGGATGATGAGGTTAAACAGTTTGATTCTAAAGACCGCAGAAAATATTTATCTCTTTATATTTCTCTTTCTCTCTCTCATTGTACTTTGCGTATATATGTGGGGATGGGAGGTGGGGGAGGTGGTGATCGCACATCCACAGACACAAATTCACGAAAACAGTTTTTTTTATTCGTATAAGAATTGCTTTTATTTGTTCTTCATTGAAAGCGAAATCGTGATGAAGGCAGCAGATAAGTTGCTGTCACCACGACCAGTAGGCTGCCATTGCATGACAAATAGTGCAGAAAACCTCGGACACTCGCTAATGGCTTCACACCAATCGTGCACTTCGCTTCCCCTCCCAGCCGCATGCAGCTGCCTCGTCGGCAGTCCACTCCAGGCCCTTTAAGGCCTGAACGCTTGGAGAGCTCTTTAGTCGCCCTTCGACTGACGGAAGATCAGTTGGGATTTTAACGAAGAAAGTTTCAAAGCACGGTTATTATCGTTATCAGCTACATATTTTAGGGAGGTTTGATGAGGAGGGGTATTGCTTGAGGTGTGACGAATATGAAATCGAAAAGACAGGGAAAAAAGGTCATCGGATGGTGGTGTCGGGGATTTCTTAGCTTTCGCGGAATTTTGGGGATCGAGCGAGAATTTGGAAGGTCTAGGAAATCGAAGCTTTGCATAGAAACAGAAATCTGTCTGGGTACGATTAGACTGGCGGGGCAGGCCAACAGACGACTGCAGTCACAGCTATAACATCAGCAGCAGCAGCAGCAGTGTCGCAGGAAAAGGGGCGGCAGGGGTACGCGTCCCGGCGCCGTCGCGTGCAGCGCACTCCAGAGGGCTGCACGGCGGTCGAGTCGACAGATGATGGGATGTCATTTATCGCGTCGATAATTGCTCTGCGTATCACCTTCATGAACTGCGTACTTCGGTCAGGCACTTCTAGCCCCTGCTGTATCCCTCGTCCTCTCCTTGCAGCACCCCCCGCTCTCTATGTCATGTGCTGCTATAATATTTTGTTAATAATAGTCCAACTCTTGACATTTTAAGAAGCATGTAATAACCAGCGCGGACAACCTTCTGCCGAAGATCAGCAAACAGAGTTCCTGATCAAAGCTTGTGAGGTGAGACAGTAGTACACTCCTGGGATACACGCAAAGTCTGTGACAAAAAAAAAAAAAAGGCAACTGTTGTCATCGTGTTCCCCCCCCTCCGCCCCTCGCGACTTTACAGTTTCGGGTTTTGTCGAAACCTCGCACGTTGATGATTGTTCATCATATAGAGGCCATTAAAGCCCATTATAACGCTGACAGACGTCACACGTGTATACATTACTTACCTGTATGCTATGTAGTCGTATCTATTCATCATTTAATGACTTTCGTGTTCTGCGAATGTATTTTTGTTTATAAATTTATTCTGTAGTTGTGTGTCACTTACGCGTTATTCAGTCAGTATAATTGATAAATACTTCACATTATTTTTCATTGTGTGTGTGTGTCAGAGAGAGAGAGAGAGAGAAACATCAGCATGAGTGAGTGATTAAGTGAGTCATTGTTTTCCAGGTATTGTTTTCCGATGGTGTTTTAGCACTTACATAAGAAAATGGATATTTCCATGTGTAAGCCCCATAAGTTACGCATGCGTTGCTCGTGGGTAAAAGCGTCCTCAAAGGAACTAACTATATATCGGGCCCATGCAGTCATATCGGCTTTTTATGGAAGAATGCAAGAACTCGATTGTTGGGGCACTTTAGGCATTCTCTTTGGCATGATGTTGGCGGTTGTGTGCGCGAGGCAGTGCAGTAACTAGCGCAGCCGAGTGTTTCGTGTTGGGAGGAAACTCGATACATCATTTCCGCTGAGCAGAAACTTTCGCCCGCCTGTATGTCCTGGGACTGAATTTCACTCGCCATTTGCACCCGCCTGCGACTCCCGTGTCAAATCACGTTGTGCAAAGAATGTTGTAAACCGAGCAGCCTTGGGATTTTATGAGTATGATGCTGCACTGCTTTTAAATCTGCAGTCCAGTCTCATTTTCTCTTTTTTTTTCGTTTTTTTGTTCTTGTGTGTTGTTATTGGCGCACGCCCGGGCGCGTGTATGTGTGGAAATGACAATGTCATCATCCATTTCTGTGTAAAGATGGTTGTGATGATACTATGTTTGTGTGTGTGTGTGTGTGTGTGTGTGTGTGTGGTGATAAGATGTGCATAAATATGTTAAGGATGCCTATATGCATTTGTGCTGATGTATATGTGTGTGTATACATATAGGTATTTGGTTGAAGTGTACACGTTATATATATATATATATAATTTAATTCATTATAAATGTATTAAGATTTTGTATCAAACACATTGTGCACTGAAACTGAGGTCTGGATTGGACAAACGGTCTTGATTTGCAGAACTTTCTCACACTCTCTCTCTCTGAATGATTATTGGCATGTTATAGCCATCTGGGTAGCAGAATAAGCAGTGGAATCATTAATTTTTTAACGAATTCGCTGGCAGTATTAATTAGTCAGTTACTCTGTTGTCTGACGAGCGCGTGGTTGGTGGCTGACCTGCCCGCGTGGACTAGCGGAGCCTGGCTGCGGGCCCCGCCGCAATGGCCAACGTACCAGAGGCAGGGCCCGCAAAAGGAAGCCAGGATGAAAGGAGGCCTGATGACTGCGCGTGAGGGGTTAATGTCTGCACAACCTTTGGTCACGGGATGAGTCTGCGGAATTGAATAGACTCTTGTCACCGCCCTCCGTCCACGGCCGGCACTTAAAGTCTTGCCATCATCTTCTCGGGCTGATGGATGGAAATGATGTGCGAGTTATGTTCGTTCTGTTCCCCCCACCCCCACCACGGTTCTCTCTCTCTCTCTTCTGTCTTTTTCTGCCTCCCTTCTCTAATCCCCCTCTTTCTTCTCTCTTTTTTCCGTGCGGGTGTGTTGTGGGCGTGCATGAGTTGGGTATACGCATACATTTATGTAAAATTTAAAAATAAAATAGTTCGTAAACTTTCAGCTGTTGGGGAGTGAGGTATCTTATTTATAGAGATCGTGCTTATTTATAGAGCTCGTGCTTATTTCGAGACCAACATTTTTATTTGTGAGAGCATCGTCCAGCACATTTCCTTCGCTGCCTTATTTTTTCTTTTAGAGTGCTTCCCCACCACTATCACTTCAACAGCTGGGATAGCACGAGGTTTTGAACCAATTGTCATGCCTGTGTGCCTCCCACCACTGACTTTGTGCTATATAACCACCCGGCTATCCGCTTCCGCTACGTGCATGTATGCAGGAAGGTAGTTTGGTTGGCAAGTACATGTATACATGAATATATGTGTAAATGTGTTTGTGCATGTTGCATGTATGCGCCTGAGAGAGACAGAGTTATGCGGCGGCTTTCCCAACTCTTGACATTCTTGTGCTTGTTATCGCTATTTTCCTCATCTTCATTCCTCCTAATTCGTCCACAAGGTCTGCCGGTTCTCTTGATTTATTCTTGTCTTGCTTTCTTTTCGCTCTCGTAACTCTCCCGCCTCATCATCCCTCCCTCGCCTCCTCTTTCTCTTCCTCTTGACTTTCTTCTGCCCTCTACTGGCCACTCGTTTGCCTGAGTCTTTGTTGGCTTACGAATTTACATGATTGTGTTTCTGTGAATGAATCGGAACGAAGAGAAGGCAAGTTTCCTTCTGGCATTCGGTGGTCCTACGTTGCAATAATCTCCCCTTGCCGTGCAGGCGAATACCATTTGCGACGACGTCGCCAAGGGACAGCACTCGACAGCCCGGATTGCAGCGGCCGATCCATACACGTTGACAGTGTGGAAAACTAACGGTCGAGCCACAGCGTCCAAAAAAATATTTAAAAAAACTCCACTGCCGTCCACTTGACAGGCCGCGTAGAAGATGATTGGCTGCTCCATATTTTGAGGCCCGTGACGTGACCGATAAGAACTATTTAGAATTCAAATCTTCCGAGGGCTGCACCGGGGAGCCACTCCAGTGCGCATGCGCTGATCGCTGTGGTTGTAAATCATGGCCAGTAATAAGGATTGGGCATTATAGAAGATTTCAAGAGCCCCCCTCCCCCGCACCATCCAGTTTATTTGAATGAAGACGAAGGAAAGTTCTAGGAAAATGCATTATGGATGATGTGTGACGTTGCTAGTACGTTTGGATAGAAAGGTCAACACGCGGTGAGTCCATGTGCTACTGGAGGAATATTAGATTACCTTCGGCCACGTGACTACCGGTCTAGCATGCATTGTTATTAACAAATTGTATGAATATTTAATCCTTTAGTTGGTGTTTTGTGCTATGTAGTTGACTGCTTAGTGTTAGCCATCCAGCTAGCACCTGACGATGATGTATGTATCAAGACCCTACTATTGAACAAGCACCTGATGATGTATGCACCAAGCCGCCTATATTAAGCAAGCACCTGATGTATCCACCAATCCTCCTTTATTAAACAAGCGTCTGATGATGTATGTATCAACTCCCCTCTATTAAACAAGCGTCTGATGATGTATGCATCAAGCCCCTTCTATTAAGCAAAAATTAATGCCTTATGATGTACTGAATGAAAGTCCCCTCTATTAGTCTGTAGACTACAGTGAAGAATCAACTGTCAGATATAAAAAGGCTACCGGAGCCGTAGCGGTACTCAGAATAATGGGAAGGCTTTGATTGTTTCGAAAAGTAATAATATCCGCAGGACCGACTGTTCGAGACTTAGAAAAGCAGGCTCTCCAACACGAACATTTGTGTATAACGAGTAATCGCAGAGGCTATAGCGGTGGCGCCGTGGCGGGCCTGTGATCACATGGATTAACATAATCGGGATGATGGCTTCATCTAAATAATCGCCTTTATGATCTCCCGACCTTAGGTCGTCTAGTCTTCGCGCCACACATTCCTTGCGTATGAGGAGAGGATCTCCGAGGAGGTCACAGATTTTTCAGGCAACGGATTCGCACGTAGACAGCAGATGACATCTGACAGCAGGGAGGGCCCAAGAGGCAAACTATCGACACACTCCCCACCTTCAGTCGAGAGGCAAGTGTTTGTGTGTGTGCGCGCGCCTGCTCTTGAGGTCTGCTGTGACTTCACTGATTCAATTGGCTGGGCGACTGTTTCCACGGTGCGGTGAGCATGTACTGCCGAACTGGGGTCGTCAATTAGATTGAACCAAGTCAGATGGGGGACAGGACCAAACTACCGTACAATCCGAAAATAGAAAATTGTAGGCGCTCTACAGCTGAACGAAAGAAACAGAGAGAGGAAACCAGCCGACAACGTAATCATATAAAAGTGAAAGCGGCGAGATGTGAGAGTGTGTGTGTGTGTGTGTGCCCGTGCCCGTGCGTTATTCAAAGGCAGTTTTTCTCTGTCCTAACTAAATTGTGCAAGTTTTTTTTTTTCCTCTGTGGTGAAGACGTATATATATTCGATTCGTGCACTCCGCTCTTTGGAATGGAACATCTTTAACATTTTAGTGATATACGGTATTTTCAGGCATCCTCGTGTTGTGAGCTTAAAAAGCCTGAAATCCACTCACTCACAACCAGTTATACCCCCACACATACACACACGCGCGCGCGCGCGCGCGCATGGCTGCACTCACCAGACCGGGTGGGTTAAGGGGGGAGATGTGAGTTTCAAGATGTGAGTATTCTTTTTGTTTAGAGGAGGTCGTACACTATGGTCAATGGTATGGGGTTAGACCAATCACAATGAATCGAACATGAGCTGCCAGCCTCACTCAGCCAGAATGATTAAGCTCTTGAAGCATCGAAAACACAGAGAGCGAGCAGCGGAACTTGATCACACACCCATCACATCTGTTTCGCTCCATTGGCACCACGCATGGCAAGTACTGAAGTTAATATGCTTGACAAGTCGTTGACAGTAAAATTGCAGCAGAACTGCCAATTTTAAGGCCAAAGAAACGCTAGAAGACAGAAGACTTCAGTTGAAAGACAAACCAAGAAAAATGTAAACTCAAAGAAACATTAAAGAAAGAGAAGGCAGACGACAGGTTCGATAGACGCCGGGAGCTGTTTGTAAATAAAATAACTTGAGATTTAAAAATCTCGTTAAATGTAATGTGCTTTAGATGATTGGTAATAATAATAATAATAAATAAATAAATAATGAAGATTTTTATAGCGCATATTCACACTCATAGAGAGCATGCTCTTAGCGCTTAACTCGGGGAAGAGACATGGACTAAATGGATAGAACACGAGGGGCGTAAGAATAAACGACAGTACTGACGACAAACAGAAAACAAATATAGAAAACATAAAAGGCACCAAGTAACAGGAACAGAGAATATAGTGATTCTGCCGAGAAAGATGGTAGAAAAGTAGCAAGAGTGAAAGGTGGGGGGGGGGGTAGGAAGGACTACCATTGTGTGGACTGTGTTAGGAGTAATGGTAACAGACAGCTCCTCTGCGGCTTGCTGTTGTTATTAAAATCTGGACCGCTAGTTTTCATTTTCTTTCATATTTTTCTTTTCACCGGTCGAAACCCTTACAACTACACCAGTCAAAGCCCACCTGCCTGCACAAAGGTTTATTTAGTTTACGTATGGAAGTGTTCTGTGACAGCGATGTCCAGTGCTGTAGTCAGCGAGCTTCTGCAAGAACCTCTTCTTGTGTTTTCAGCTGTTGGGGACCAGTCTTCTGTCAACGGCTTGTGTTTCTCTTCGTGACCACTGAACAGTCACATGTTGTGTTGCGTGTTAAAAACGGCTTCTGAAGTCTAAAAAGCAGGCGTCAAGTGTTTAATTAAAACATCAGCGAGGACAATCTTCAGAACTCATCGATCACACATTATCAATATCCGGTGTTTGATGATGTTCGTGAGTTTGCGCGGAGCAACAATCACTTCTGCTTCACGAGAGCAAACAGAGTTATGTGATTGAAGCGAGCTGCAAGTGTACACACTTAATAGCGCAGCTAGACTTTAAAAAAATTACTAGTGGTTTTTTGGTTTTGTTTTGCTAACTAGGTGGAAGGACATGAATGGAAGAGACGGCAGAGCTTTGAGATGACGTGTGCAGGTAAACTCCATGACAAGCTATGGATGTGTAGGTGCATGCCGTCTTCTCAAGTAGGTAACGCTCACTGTGAAACTACAGATCCGTCCGATTGGTGGAACCGAGTAGTAATAGCGAGCATATTAAAAACACATGGGATATAGTCATCAGTAAAATTGAAACAAAATGGACGTTGGAAGGACTAGCCATAACGCATGGGCAAACAAAAATGGTTGGTTTTTGTCGCAAATGCCTGGACACGTGATCCCTAGCCTCCTCACGCAAGTAACCAACCAGTCTGTGCAAGGAACACTCTCAGCTTGGTAGGGGTGATAACCTGGCAGTTTCCCCGAAATCTGAGTTATTGGTGATTAACTTGAGAGTCATCGAAGCCCCGATAAACGTGGGGCCTGTGCTTTACTCAGCGTTTTATCGAGGGTTTACTTCGATAATCGTTCTTCTAGCCTCATCATTTCCGGAATCAACCAGAGTCGCAAACTAACATCCCTGACTCTGTTGTACAATAACATTAACAGCAATAATAATAGTACAGTAAGCAGCTAGTAGGTAAACTGTCGTCTGTCTTAACCCAAAGTAGCCAGCCAACCTGCAATTCTTCAGCATGCGAAACACTGACACCATGTTACTCATGCCATTTTCTTGATCAAGTGATACCTGTCAAGGTTGTGCTACTCTGTTGAACATACCTTGGCCTATCCGTATTTTTAAAAAAATCTTGACCTTGATTTGAGTTATCAAAGTTCTCGTCTTAATAAAGCTAATGTTTGGGCTTTTTCTTAACGGAGGTGGGAAAAGGAACAAGTTGGCATGGAACCTGTCTCGAGGTTCCACAAAGGTGCAAGGTTTTCTTTCCTTATTCAAGGGAACTCACTCACAAAGGTCTGCGAGACCTTTTTAGCACCCTACTTCCCTCTACCCTCTGTTCCCCCCCCCCTACAGGGCTGGCTGCCTTGCCGTGATATAGTCTTAGTTGCTGGCTCGGCGTTAAACACCAAATCCCCCTCCCCCCACCTCTGTTCCAGGGTGAACGACGTGTATAGCGCCAGACTCAGGCTTGTCTACAAACAGACTTTACCCCCGCCCCACCACCCATTTCTCTCTCTCTCTCGCCTGGCGAGTACCCCGCCCTGATCTCAACAGCCGCGGGTTGTCAGGAGAGCGTTTGGCCCAAAGTTTATCTTCAGGAAGCGGGTTCCTCTTCTTCTAGTGGCCGCCAGCTGCGGTTACCATCATCGTCAGGTTGTGGTGCAGGCTCTGGTGTAGCAGCTTGTTGATGGCGGTGCTGACAGACAACAGCAACACCGCGGCCGCGCGCTCACAGGGTGACGTGGCAGGCGCTGAGTGACAGCCTGCTGTTGTTGGGGTGCGTTTACAGGTGAAAGCGTTTTGTGTTTGCTGGCTCCCTCTTTTGCTCAGCGAAACTTACCTGAACCTGGAGTTGGAATCGCACTCCCCGGGGGCTGTAGTTATGAAGCCAGAGTAAGTCTTTTCCCCAGTACAGCGTCTTGTTTTCATTGTTTCGGTGCAGTGCTCAGATCCCGCGGACACTGCTTCGTATTTCTTTACCCCAAGGTATCTTTGCCACCGCTTTCACCGACGGCTCTAGGGGTAAAACAACTTGTGCGAGGTATACACACCGATTTATAGCTTTGGAAACAAGACGCTGGTCCTTGGGCTCTCCATGTTGCCTCAGGGCAAAGACTTGCAGTCGCTTCAAAACTACAGCCCTGGAGGTTGCGGCATTTCGTACATATTTTTTGCATCCATAGTCATCTCCCCTCGCTGTCTTCGTCATGGTTATCCTTATTATTTCTACTGTCATAAAATGGTACAGATTGTGGGTCTCATTGCCTCGTGGCCCTTGTGGCCATGAACCTCCGCCATGTTGATCCGCTGTGTCTACGGTACGGAAAGAGATCAACCCGCCAGCTTACCCTACCATTACTTTCTCGAACACTGTTACATGAATAGGGGTATCCCCCCGCCTCCGCCTCAGATACAGGCTCGAGCGGGTTTTGAACTCATGACCTTTAGCTTGTCAGTCGAGCGCACTAACTGCTCTTATCGCTGACAGGTCTGCCCAAGCCACTGATGTGATTGGTTGCGAGCGTTAAACACCGTGAATATTGACTCTGAATTGGGGAAGCAGGGAATAGCTACAAACTGACACTTGAATAAGTCCTCGGTAGTGAAAAGAATTTCGTTAACTTCGTTTCGTGAAGCAAGGTGTCATGCGATGTCGTGTAGTTAGTTTTCCTTTTATTGGTGGGTGGCCGCGATTCGCAGAGACCTGGACACGTGAAAGCCATTGAGGAAGGTGTTTTGCTGTAGGCACCCAGCCTTTGTATCGGGCGTGCTCCTACTTATAGAGTGTTTCAGACGACAGATCTTTGAAGACAGAATAGCTACCCCGAGTACAGAGAATAAAACAAGAGAAAAAAGGGGTGTGACCCATGGCGGTTGCTTCGGTGTAAGACTGGCCGGACACATTTCACAACATGTTTCATTTCATCTTTAAAAAGCGACAGACTGGAACAGATTTGAGCGTCCCTTCCCGTCCTGTACAAAAGCTTTTCAAAGGTCCTGCCGACGTGTACCTGGGCTGCTAGTTGTCGTTGACGCTGAGATGGGAGTGAGAGGGAGTGGTGGTGGTAATGGTGATGGTGGGAAATTGGAAAGGGGTTCGTGCTTTGTTCTCAAACTGAAAAAAAAGGTCTGACGCCATTTCGTCTTTCGCAACTCGAAATGCCTCGACAATGACGTCTCGGCCTAGGCGCTCTCTCCTGTTGAGGAGGTATAAACAGCTGCTTCTACTTTATGGTGGCCACACACAGCATGTTAAGTGTCGGGCCACTGACTGTTGAGGCTCGTGGTACCTAACGACGACAGCATCGCAATTTCTCTACACACACAATGTCAAAACATGAGAAGCGCCAAATTGAATTTTTAACTATTTTTTTTTCTTCTGTTTCCCCCCACACACCACCATTCTCCGCACCACCACCACGCCACCAACTCTTCACAGAGCACAGAATCTCATATGTTAGTACACAAAGGTTACAAAAGTCATCTGGTGCACAAAGCTGTAAATGGACCGAGAGACGAGAATCTCGTGCGAGAAGTACTTTACTGATATAACTGACCGTTGCATCCTCAAAAACCCAGCTGGTGAGTTATTATGAGAGAGTTTGAGTTGCAGGTACTAGAGTTTGTAGGCAGCCATACATTACCTTCACTCGACTCAACACTTGAGAATAGTTCCAAAACTCCATACAGCCTTGCGAACACCCAGTGCCACTGTCTGAGTATCGATGGTCTATCACGACTGGGGCAGCGCCTACAGCCATCTCGACCAGCCTTAGTCCCAGTCCCTAGTGGATGCACTGCCAGTGCCAGCGGCTACTGGATGCAGTTCCATTTTTAGTCGCTGCTGGATGCAGTGTCAGTGCCAGCTACTTCTGGATGCAGTGCCAATGCCAGCCGCTACTGGATGCAGTGCCAGTGCTGTTAAAACGACTCTAGAATTGGTTTGGATCGCATCTGTGTTGTCTCCGGTGCCACATCGGGTTTTCCGGCTTTGCATACTTCACTCCCTCATACCACGCAGTAGAGCTCTTGTAGGAATTCCCGATTTTTTCTCGAGCTGTTCTGAAGCCAGCTGCGCAACACATTTTTAATTTTGAAACACATTTTAAGCGTTAAATCTGTTAGAGAAACACAGTGCACAGCACAGTTTTACAACGTTTTCAATAAAATAAAACTGCTTAAGCCAGACTTTCGTTCCCACAACACATTTTTTTTTTTGTATACGCTTGTGTATCTCATTTAAAAGGCATAAGAGCAGTTTTTGAAAAACACTTCAATTTTTTATTTTTAGGCCACTTGTAAGTTTTAGAAGTCTGTTGTGCATATAGGCCCTGTAACATACATGATGTATTCATCAGGGACCGTGATGCTTGTGCACTCTTTACCTCGCTTTTTTCTGTATGCTGGCACTTAAACACACTTCCTATCGTCTCCTTTCCTCTTCTTTTTTACCCTCAGGTCCACCTCTTGATTATTAAAAATCCGGTGACTGAAGTTTCTGATTGCTGGAGGTAGATGAGCTACTTCCCTTTGAACTGATGTCTACTACGCTTCTAGTGCTGAATGTCTCCTGCAGTCTCTTTGGTTTCTTTCTGAGGTTTAGCTGAGACACAAGTTATCTTCGCTTGATGCATGCATGATCTTCAGTAAACTTTACAGTTATACGTTATCGTTGCCATCGTGATCATCATCATCATCATCATCACCGTCGTCTTCTTGTTAATTCAAAGTTCTTCATCTGTCCTACTGTGTGACCCGCCCTTTCCGGCCCTGTCATTTGAATTCCAAATTTTTCAATTTACTGATAAACATTTCGTATCATTATTACTCAATATTAAAACTTAATAAAACGCGTTAAAATGTAGACAAGTTCTGGCATTTTGTATTTGTAAAAAACCTCGGTGACGGTCTCCCCCGCCTGTCGTATAAAGATCCTCCTGCGGCACCCGTAGAGGGAGTAAGAGGGGGTGATGATGGCGTTGTCACAGCTGTCAGTCATGGAGCAACTTGTGTCAGCAGCAGCCTCTGCTGTCAGTTCTGATGGGTGCTCTCAGTTATCTCACAGCTGGTATTCGTAGACCATCGTCAGTGGTCATAAAGGCTGTCATTCTGGACCGTCAACCCTCGCTGTGAGCATTGAACTGCGGTTTTGTTTATAATTTTATTTATTTATTTTAATTCGTCGTTGGAGTCTTGGCTGATACTTCCCTAGGAATGTATGCTGCAACGCTTTCGGTGTTTCTAATCACGCATTTTGCTGTCCACATCAAGCGGAGAGCCTGCACACACGTAGCATTTTCCTTGCGGCCGCTGACTAGGCTGCACTTATCAGCCACCTGCTGACAATGGTAGGAGTAAACAACCGACACACGAGGCCGCGTGTCGAGGGCCTCTGTTTGTTTACTGACCGACGCAAACCACACTCAGGCAGGTCCGTCAACACGGACCAGCGGGCGATAGAACGCACGGCTGTTTGCTCAGCGCTTGGCACTTTAAAGCGTGTGGGAGGGGCACAATTTTACCTTTTTTATTTTGTGGGTGTTTGTTTGTGGGAGGGGCAGCATGTTCTCCTTTCTGTCTTTACAGACGAAGGTTCAGCGGGCGAAGAACAGTTGTCAGGTGAGAGGGAGGGAGGGAGGTGGAGAAGGCGTGGGTGTTGGTGTTGGCGAGGTGGGAGGGGGAAGCGAGAGTGACCCAAGCGCACCTGGGATAATCTTTACCTGTCAGACGTCACGTTGTTTGCTCTTCCACTTCTGTCTGAAGCCTCGAGCCTCGTGTTTTGCCAGCAGCTTGTCATATACAGTCTGTATACCAGGCTTTGCCTTTCCTCCCCCCCCTCCTACTATTCATTCCACCCCACCCCACCCAAACTACCACCTCCTCCTTCATGCTGCCAGCGCTATGACACAGTGGGGGAACGTAATCATAGCGGCGTTGTCTTCGTAACCGGACGAGTTTGTAGCGGAGGAGCCGACGGAAATTAATTTTTGACAGGTAGACGAGTGCTTAATGTAGGAGGCACCGCGATAGAGACAGAGAGGGTGTGTGTGTGTGGGGGGGGGGGGAGAGAGATCGTGAGACGCCTGTGAAAGCTAAAAGGGAGCTAACCCTAAATTTAATGTTTGCAAAACTTATGTCAGAGCCTGGACCGACGCACTTCTGTTTATTCAGATTTGAAAGGAGCAAGAGACATGCGTGGGAGTTGCACCTCTTGAACGCACACCAGCGTCGACCCTTCACGCACATGTTACCTCCCTTTAATGTTTAGCAACGTTGGCGCCCTGGGGCCGGGTGCACAGTCGCGCTGCTAATATTTTCTAAACATTTTAGCTGACTGCTAGGGTTAACATCTGTCTAACATGACTGTCTCGCTACAACAGAGAACGGAAAAAATAAAAGAAGGCGTGGGGGGAGGAGGCACAAACAGCTGCTATGAATGATAACTCTTCCCCGCGTCTTCTTCATATTCCTCTTTATTTTTAGGACAATAATATTGATCACTTTGTTCTGTTGGCCCTGAACAAGGATACGTCGGATATCGGACACCACATCGTCATCAGCCCCACTATCATAGATTGTGGCTGTAGCAGGATCCTCGAGCCGTTTCATTGCTTATGGGCATAGCGGAAAGTCATTTAAGGGCGTAAGACTGCAGACTCTAAGTGCAAAACTGTGTTAAACGGTTGTTTCCAAGCTCTCTGCTGTGTCCTGCTCCGTGTCAGAAACCGAAGTGATATTCGCAGTGAGACAAATCAGGAAGCTGCTGACAACTTAGCTCAAAATGTCATGCGTGTAACTATTGACATATGTTTTATAAGGTACTTTCCAGATAGTTTCCTCTTAATACAATGGGACTCAATATTCATCAGCAACGCAGTTGCATTTGTGTTTCTGATGGTAGCCAAGTCCTTTTATTAGGACATTGTCAGGAGAGGGCTCAACAATAAGCAGTGCTTATTATGGTGAGATGCTTATGGACAGTTTAAAGCATGCAGTTTAAAGAAAATTGCTTCAGGGTGGCCTGGAAAAGTGGAAAGGCATTGTTTTGTTGCATGATTGCCCGTTCTTATAATGCTGTTCATACTGTTGAAACCCTCCAGAAACACAAGCTTAATGTATGGACCTTCTTCACGAGCTGCTCTTCCGCATTTCCAAAATTTCCTGGGCCTCGTGGTTACAAGGAAGAATGGCTGTGCTCTGTGTGCCATTCTGTACAAATAATGACAGATGTGATTTGGCGGCCAGACCATCCTTTCTTTTGTTTTCAAGTGATAAAATTCTCTTAAAGCTTTTAATTTGAAAAAAATTTCCGAGACAAAAACGTTCAGTGAAGGTGTTGAGTGTATGGCAGGCCTGTTTTTCTTTTGAAAACTGTCTCAGTATTGCTGACAACCTCAAGGAATTAAAGTTTAGATCAAGTTAAAATATTATTTAATAAATGCATTCTGTGGATGTGGCATATAGTAATATAGGCCTATGTGTATCAGTTTTTGTTAAAATTTATTTTCACATGATGGTAAGTAATTTTCAAATCCAGTTCGAATTTTCAAAGTAAGATCTTTCATATATAATATATAAATGAGCCATTATTTCTTGTAAGCTACTACACCGGCCCACTAGCACTCGTTCTGGTTACAAGATGGCGCTTACGTGAATAAGGTGTATTGCCTGTATAGTCCCGATCTCGCCTTTTCAGAATAACTCCTGTCTGGTTCACTCAAGAAGACATTAAGGAATCGTCGATTCAGCTCGCACCAAGAAGTGTAGGAAGCAAGGCATGCGTGGCTCGTTGCTCACCCAAAACCTTTTTTTTTTCCCGAGGGCATAAAGGAAGCTTGTGCAAGGATGAAAGAAGTGCGTTGAAAAAGAAAGGGACTATGTTACAAATGATTTTATAACTTTTGTATTTTTATTGAAATAAAGTTTATTGCAATGTTGATGATAATTATTGACTCAGCCTCTTATATCAGGATTATAGGGAAAGATGACGTCATCCTTGAAATGATAAATGAAGGAACGAATTAATTAACAAATAAAATTTTGCATGGTTCACAAATGTCAAAAAGACTACAATTTTGTATATATTGCAGGTGATATTGTTCAGTTTGGCATCTGCCGTCTACTTGTACCTCTTCAAGTGAGTTGCACATTTTTTAATTTGTTGCTATAGTGTTTTGCCTCGATCTAAAATAGATGGACATTGAGCATAAAGTGCAGTGCATGCATCTGGAGACTGTAGACTGCGGGGCTAGTCAGCTCCACTGTCGGGTAGGTCAGTTGTTCGACCAGCCTGCTCGGAGCCGTGACTGAAAAACTTTCAGATTTCATTTATTAGCAAGTGACACTGCACGGGGAACATGTCTTAATAAGGGCAACCACTTACTCGACAAATACCAATCTAACACACTTGCAGACGCCAATATACGCACTTGCTATATGTAAACTCTCTCTCTCTCACTCACTCGGTCTCCATCACACGCGTGCGCGCGCGCTTACACTATGCACTACCCAAGTAGATGTTACGAATGAAATGTTTAGTGGGTCGAGGTCGATCCTAGCGAGCGCGTGAGCAAGTGTGAATGACGTGAGCCTCGGTGAATGACGCAAGTCTGGATGAATGACGCAAGCTTTGATGTCAAATGTTCGAGAAAGAGAGCGCATGGGTAACGTTGAGTGTGATCGTTGAAAGAGAGAGAGAAGAAGGAGTAGGTTAGAGTATTGTAGGCGTGTGTCGCCGGAGTTTCACGGTTTAGGACGGGCGTGTGTCGCCACTGTAGTTGTTTAGATTTTAGGGTATGCGTGTATTGTTGTTTAGCATTGCTCAGTCTGAAATAGAAGAATTATTTATTGTTTTGGATAACGAAACCTTCTTTGTTCCCTTTGGAAGTTGACTGCCAGTTCTCTGAACTCAACGAGCTAACGGTCGTTAATCAAGACCCGTTAGTTAACAGTAGACATGCGAGTATATGTACGGCACGCATTCGTAGACACTCACTACTTGCACTACACACAGTGCCCACAGTGCACGAAACATCTTGAAAGAAAAGTATGTTTCTATCCTTTGTTTAAAGAATATTTTAGCATCTTTTGTTAATGACTTATTTAGCAGTTGAATTTTTGCTAAAATCATTTCAGTAATAGTTTGTGTAAAAACCTGTACCAAAATATACCTGGTTGTAGATGCCAGCAGCATCTCAAGGGTATGTCACGAAAGCAGACATGAAGACATGATGTTGTGTGTGTGTGTGTGGTTCTTGCATGGTTGCGCGCGTGCATGTGTGGTCCTCTAGCATATCGTTTGAAGTTTCCCTCACGTAGAAGAGTAATATATAAAGCAGCATCTCCAGTCTGTAAAACTCGAAGAATAGTTGAGGCTTCTTCACTCTTTGTGACGTGCAATGCTGTACTGTAAGTGTATTGGGTTCAAACCATGGGAAGATAAGTGTTAAAGGCGGAAGTCCCTACTCGGCGCAAGATGGATGAAGACAGTAATGGGATTCCTCTGGTCCGCGCGATGGCTCGCAGCAGAGGTATCCCCTCGCACGGAGACAATGTTCTTTCCTCAGTCGGACGGCAGAAGTGTTTTTTTTTCCAGCGCTACACTTCTGTCGAGAGTCGACCTGTTGCACTCGCTGGCTCCTGCTTCCACGGTATAAAAACATCACTCGGATTCGCGGATTGAAATGGGAAAAGGCTCAGGTTAAGACTTAAGCTCAAGCGACGTTTTATGCCATTTAAACTTGAGTGGGCTGCTTAGGGGAAGCCGAAAACTGATGTGAGAAGTGAATCCACTTGAAGGGAAACGTCAAAATAGTGACTGTTAGGGAGCCATATTGCAACGAGCCTTTGCGCATTTTCCGGGGGCAAGTCACGAGCCCGAAGTGCGTCACTAAAAAGGCGGGAAACCGCTTGTGCTCCTCCTCAAGCCTAATTAGAACCGTCACTTCTGCCAGGAAGACCGCCACCCTTACAAACTACAGCCAAGTCTTCAGTCTCGATCTCCAGCTTATACCCCCATCTGTAAAGTGCGGGTAGTGTCGTGGAAACGGGTGAGATGACGGTGACAGTATAAGGGTGAATGGGGTCTGTGCCATGCATTCTAAAACTAGGTGTGTGTGTGGTGGTGGTGGTGGTGGTGGGGTGGGGGTGACCGTGCGTGCGTGCGTGTGTGCGTTTCTCATCCTCTTTCTCAGAAACACTATTGCTTCTGCGCCATAGCGCATTACCGTGTTCACAAACAGTTTGTGTTGCCAGATTAGACTGGTATGAGATAGGAGGGAGACTGTTTACCCAGGCCCTGCCAGCTGTGTGTGCAGGAGTTGTAGTCTGGTCCGTGCAGTGTAAATCATCTTTAATTCCTTTAATTCAAATTTTTGCGGCCAAGAGGACCTGCGCTGCTGTCTTCAGCGGCCCGGTGACGACACAGGAAATGAGGCGAACTGAGCGGCACCAAACTGACGAAACAATTATGCACACCTCACGGTGTAGCACGTCGTATCCGGCCTACAGAGCGTGATGGGAGGGAAATGACCTTAGCAAAGAGTATACGGGGTGGAGGGGAGAGAGTGTGGGATGAGGTCTCTTGTGATGGTGGTTGGCGATGGCTGGTTGTGGCCTGTTACAAAAAGGAAACGAGGCGAAAGGGAAACGACGTTAAGAATATCAGAAAATAGTTCTGGGTAAGGTTTGTCGATGCTGGGTATGTGGCATTTTGACGGGCACGATGCTCACTTACATCTCCTCATTGAACGGAACAAGAACTCGAATTTTAAAGGTCATACTTTCGACAAGCTGTGAGACCGATGTTGACTCTTCCTGTACGCTTTCACTTCCACTTAATGCGGCCATTTTTCATACAGCTAGACGAAGTAGTAAGATCAATTATTATGTAAATATAACTCGGGCAATATAAATTAGATAAAAAAGCATTATTTAATATTGGCTACCTCTGTGTAAAAGTTTCCTGTTTGTACACATTTAAAGGCCTAGCCGACTCTAAATTAAAATTAAGCTTTAAGACTTTAAGTTGTTGGCAGTTTTTTAAAGTAGGCGCTGTCATTAACTTGTAACAACGCGTTTTTATTAATTTTTCTCAAAGAAAAAGATTACGTTTTGATTTTTTTTTCACTTTTGACATCGTTCACGTCAGCAACTAATGAGGCCTCCTCCTAACACCGAGTATAGTTTCGCGACCTCCCAGGTATTGAGGTCTTGACCTTTTTCCAAAACGCATTTGAGACGAGATGTTGAGAAGCATATATCTTGTGAACAGAACAGAGTTGTTTGGCCGAATTTGTGGAAATAACATCTTTTAATGAACAATCGTTCAAAAGAAAATAAAAATATGGGACTTAGGTTGGCCTTTAAGGGCATTACCTGTCACTCTCTCAAAGAAAGCTGGAGTACACAATCCTGACCTGCTCAGGCTGCCTGAGACTGGCTGAAGGATTGCTCTTTCCAGACAAACTCCTGTGCAGAGTCGGAGAGCAAGCGGCCACAGGTGACGTGGGACTGACAAGAGAGCGCTGGGATTATGGATTACCCCTAGGTCCATCGCTGTAAGTTGTAAGTGATCTCCCCTTGTAGCGCGTTAGGGTGATGGATGCGGGAGGCTTCGCGGACCTCGCCGCCCACGTTTTTGCAGCAAGAACATGCGGCCTGGTAGACACCGCAGAGTTGTCCGTCCTTGCCGAGCTTGATGCCCCGTAACAGGGGGATGATAAGCACCTGGAATGCGAGCCGGGCAAAAGGCCTGGGCACACGATAATAGGAGGTGATGAATGAGGCGGCAATGGATTTGGATATGCCGAGAGCTGCGAGATGAAAAATGGAGGGGTTTCCTGCATTTCCAAGGACATACCTTGTGTGATCACCGACATATTGGAAAATTCCAACAAGCGAGTATACGTGTGTGTGGGGTGGGTGGGAGTGGGGGTCTTACATATATATTGGACCATACAGATACACGCACACGTACAAACTCGCACGTACGCATTAAGAAACAAACAGCAGGACAGGCAGGCACGCGGATGGTGAGGTACTGCAAACAGGCGCTCGGATGGTGACGTGCATCAAGCAGGCTAGCGGGCGGTGGTGTACAGCGAGCAGACAAACAAGGCAGTACAATGTACAGTGTACATATGGCCGCAGAAAGTGGCCGGCTCAGCAGTATTTGACTGGATGACCGACTACCCGCAGCCCACCCAGCAAGGTTTAAGACGGTGGAAGGAGAGGTTTGCATCACTCACATCAATTCGATGAACGAATATCTGCTGCGTCTGTTTTCTTCTGTGTACAGCGAAGCACCTTTTGTTGGTGACTGCTGCATATCCAGCAGTGTGCTCTCTCTTTGTGCTGCGGGGGCTCTCTCGCGGACATTCCCCACCTCCACTACACTTGTGTTATGATCACAACTGGGTAACCTTAACCATTAGCAATTCCTGAAATAAACATGGGCAATTTCTAGAAAACATCTCGAATTTCTACCAGGTGTAAACAGCAGCAGTTGCGTCAGTTGGGCAGCTGTTGATGCTGACAGTCTGCGGGGCATTTCTTTGATTGATACGCCGGCACCTGTTGATGCAGATTTGTTATGGCTAATGGGGCACTTTTTGTAGCTGTCTGACCAGAGCTTTGCTTCCATTAAAACCTTTCGACTGCTGATTTTTCCATCGATTATTACCCACTGGGACTCTTGCGGTAATGGCCCCCTCTCCCTCCGTCCCCCTTGATTTGTCCCTAAACTGGCTTCCTTACTCCCCGCAATGGGTGCTGAGTGGCAGTTGGTGATGAGAACACAGAGCCATGGTCTGATTATCGTTGAGTTCGTTCAGACCTAGATATGACCATTGTTGCTGACATAGCGTAAAACTCAACCAACCACCCAACCAACCAACCCACCCACCCACCCAAGCAACCAACCAATCTAGCGTAAAGCTACACGAAACCAAGCAAGCAACTAACAAACCAACCATTATTATTCTGGATGGAAGGCGGTCAAATAGGGTGAGACGCAGCATAGGTGAACTTACTCCATCGGGGCCGGTCTTGCTTCCGCCTGAGAATGTCGGGACAGTTTACCCAGTGGGTAAATCGGCGATAGCGATGAGTACGACTCAAGAGCTGTGGAGGTGGTAGCGTGCTGTGTGCTGATGTCTGGAGAGCACAACACGCTGTCAAGTCGTGGACTCCGAGGCAGTCTGGCGCAGCTGGCAGGAAGGAGCCTGGTCGGAGTCTGGGAACTTGAGATCGAAGTCTAAAAGTTAGCGACATTTTTTATTTTTGTTTTTGTACTGACTTTCGCAACTGTTCTAAGCATGCGCAAACAGCCGAAGACTGTTGTCTCATTTACAAACCCTGACCTGCGTGGTTGAAAGTCAGTACAAAACAATAGTTCCACAGCGTGGCCCTTGCATGGGCGAGTGACGGGCTTTCAACTGCCCGGTATGTCGCAAGCCGGAACGACCTTCTTGCCAGTATCCGATGTCATAAACGCAACTTTCTTTGAGACGTGCACCACCACCACCACCACCTATACACTGCGCACGTGCGGACCTCAACAGATCATTTCCGCCACGTGTCGGTGACTTAAACTCACTAGCCTGATCATCGTGCACGGATACTTACACATAGCCATGAGTTTTATTTAGACTTTGTTACAAACAGCCACTAACCATCATTAATTGAGGTCCGCCTATTTTGTCTTACTTGAATTGGTTGAAATACATCGGGTACTCAGAAAAACATCGTGTAATGGATTGGTTTCTTTCTTTGGTCCACGTCGGCAAGAAAACATTCTCACAGCCCTCTTATCTGCAAGTAAAATAAAGTTGTTTTGAGGGTAACTGGATAAAAATCTTTTAATAAAAATTCGTTGTTCACTTCTTTACCCAGTGGGGTGAGAAGGTAATTGGTTTTTGTGTTTGTTTCTTTATTTGGGGGAAAACGTTGAAACTGGGTAAAATCATCGTTGCAGACAATAAGACTAATTTATTCAACTAAATTTTCCAAGATATCTTCTTAGATGTCATATTATGTGATACATTTAGCTTTGGCTTGACCTCCAGTGTCTGTATAAGATGGCTTTATTGGGTACAGAACTGTTTAGGTATGTCCACAACTTATTTGTTTTTGGAGCAATATGCAGCCCAGCTTTCCTTGCTGCCTTGTGTGCCCAACCTACCCCGAAATAATAATAAGAAGAATTTCAGATCTGATTTGTTAAGAAAGCCACAAGCTGGGTGACCTCACACAGGCTTACTTCGGACCCCCAAGTCGCAGTCTACGCTCTACCGCAGTCAGTCGCCCCGTGCTTGTTCCTTGGCTCAGAGTGTAGAGTTTAATCTGTCACCATTGGGTTTACGTGAAGCTGACCTCGTGTATAAAATAGCCTGGTGGCAGTGTAACAGGAAAGGCAAGAGAAGACAGAAAACCCGCTGGTCTAATCAGCTACATCTAAAATAGACGCGGGTGAAACCAGATAGGCAAGGCTAGGCGAAAGCCATCCAGTTTTGACAAGATTATAATCTGTTTGTCAAGGGAAATTTGTTCCTGCTGCGCTGTTTAGATGGCTACACATTAATTTGCCAGAGTTCCTTGTCGGCGGGTCAACTGCTGTGCTATCAGAAATGAACACCGTTGCTCCAGCATGACGACAGATTGGCGGCACTGCGCATTCATTTCCAGAGTTTTGTCAAGTTCCAATTAAACTGTGTCTAGATCATTAAGAGGAAAGGCTTTATCCTAGTAATCCCCTCCTTGACTGAAGCTTTATTCTGTTTACATCAATCTTTACAGCAGACATGAACGTTGGTAATCAGATAAAACGTCATTATTAGAATTGCGTCATTGGTCTTGACATCATTCACGAAGCGAAGCGCAAGTGACGTCAGTTAAAGACAAAATGAAGACGAGATTTACAGGACTCAGTAAGTGGAGGAAGCAGAAGAAGAGGTTCAGAAGTCCTCATCGGCGCCGAGAATAAAGTCGTTGATAAAACAATGGACAATTTCGAACCCCGCAGAATATAAGCCGGCGTTCCGACTCTGGCTGCTTTCAACTTGCCGTCAGCATCACCCCTTCCACTTCCATCCCCGTTGCCACCCAGGCCACCACCCCCTCCTCCACCATCTGCACAGTTTCCATCACCATCGTCGTCGTCCTCATCAACACCACTGCCACCGGCGGTATCATCGGTATCTCGGTGTCAGCCATGGCAGCGTAGGATCTTTCAGCGGTTAAGGAGGTTAGTTAAATTGTGACTTGCTCCAAGTGGAGTCGCCACTCCCCTTCTCTCCCCTCAGCTTCTTGTTGCCGTGGAGATGTTGGGAGGGGGGAGTTCCGTAGTGGTGATTGTAAGCGGCTTTCAATGAGGTCTGGGAACATGTGGGAACTATGTGACATGCGCCTGCTGTGTGGGTGGTCCTTCATATCTCGGGGCGTTCCCACTGCACCAATGGACATTGTACAAGGCAAATAACACGCATTCAATTTCAACAGTGAGTTTTTTTTCTAGGGAAGTAGACAACATTTGGCCAGTTAGGTGGCTGGCTTGTTTGATTGGAAAGCCATTGACACTAGTAGTGATTTCGCAGTATGAGAAAAAGCGTAATGAGAAGAGGCGTGCCGAAACTTGAACAACTAGAGAGACAATTTTTTTATATACATACAGGTGTAGACAGGTGTCACATCCTGAAAGTGGAGATCAGAACTTAAACCTTATGTTCGTCACTGTATTGGTGGCAAACTGATCATTTTACCTCTGCGCCACCGGCATCCCTCCTTCATCTTGTACAAGGTCACTAGACTACCTTTATATAAGGAAGCCAGATTGTGTTTTACAGGGCAGCACTGGAAAAGCACTTCGCACTGAAAATTTCCTTGTCCTAAGTGCTGCTCAGCATGCCCAGATGCAAGCACCTGCTGTTCTCTGCATACTGCCTACTTAAAAAAAAAAAAGATATTGTAGCGTGTGATGCGCCGGAAATCACTTCGATAATGCTGAGTCTTTTATCCAAAACTACCCCTCCCCTCAACACCTACCCCAATTACTCTTTGATGAACATACACCTGTCTCTTGCCTTTGTAGTTTTGCCCCTTATCCCACGTCACTCTGCCTCCCTCCGTCGTCACGCCCTCCACTACCCTGTTTTCGGGTAAAATATACCCGTACCCGTAGGTCCACCCACCATCCCATCCCCTCACTCGCCCCCTTGGCTACGACCCCTCCACCCCACCTCCCATTGACTCCGTCTCCACTGGTTTGTAGTGGAGAGCGCTGTTGGAGGCCGATCCATTACGGTGTTGACGGCGGCGTCGATGTCGTGTCGCCGCCATACGACGTAGTTATCTGCTCAAGATAGATGGCGTGGCAGCTCGTTACACCTGTGCCCCTACACCCAGCGCGTGCGCAGCCACTTGCCCCCAACACCCTCGCCCCTTCCATCACTGTCCTGCTTGCAGCCAGCAAGGTAGGGCCAGGTGAAAAACGGTAATGCCAGCATCGCCCCGTGCGTCCAGGCAGCGGACAGGCGGACGCCACGTGTTGGCGTGACTGACGACAGGTGGATGGGTGTGAGGAGGGGAGGTAGCCTTGCCAGATCGTGGTGCTGAGTGGTATGGTGTTATCGCACGCGCTGTGGGAGGAAAACTGGCGACGATACAGCATACCCAGTTTCCACCCACCGCTCCACGGTGCCTTTCCACACCCCACCCCACCCCACTGCCAGGTAATCGCTTAGACTAGGTGTCAAAACGAACTGAAGTATTGAGAAACCGAAACAGGACACGGGCTGTATAAACACGCCACTACCATTACGAGCAAAGTGCTTTCTCTATTGTGTGTGTGTGCGCGCGTGTGTGTCCACATAAGTGGACTGCTCTCTCTCTCTCTTACTGTGACCTCTCCCCCTCATGTCTCACTTCCTTTGCGGCCACAACCACCTTCCCATACTGTTTAGACCCCACTTACTCGTCCATTCTTTAAACAAAAAAACAAAAAAAAGAGGGGGCCACAAATCAGGTTCAGCAAAAAGAAAAATAAATAAGGCTTTACCAGTGTGAAGAAAACCGGTCAGTGGCATGCGAGAGCTGTGTCCTTATCGAGATAGTTATGTGCGTGAATCCCTCGCTGTTGACCACGCAGGCAGAGCCAGACGAAGCAGATGTCCTTTCGTTCATTTCTTCTTTCGTCCATCCTTCCTCGAGAGACCTCGGTAAAAATGTGGCGCGCCAGTGCAGTGGAGTGTGTGCGTGTGTGTGTGTGTGTGGTTTGCAACACGCAGAAGGGATGGTGGAAGCGATGTGTTTGTTCGCGAAGACATTGCTACGAGTATCTCTTAAAATGTCGTTTTGAAACACGCATTGCGACACCAACTTACGGCAACAACTAGACTTACTAGAGTCTAGAGGACACCAGCGACGTTAGACTGATGTCACTTGTCCGACAGACCCCAGCGGCCGTGCTGTCGTGTCTTAGATTGCCTCACACACCTGCCGCCGTCCTCCCTTCGTGACGTGAGCTATGGTGTCGCGAGGAGGTGCGCAGGTGTCTAGAGTGATATTGGAACGACTGACGGAAAGATCCGTTTGCACTTTTTGGGGGGTGGGCGAGGTGGGAAACCCGGATGGTGCGCACTCTGGCCTCCGTTCCAATCTATGGGATTTTTGTGTTGAAAGAGTCTTGTTTTCCTCGTCTTTTAATTATTGTTTATTGCAAATATATTTGGCAAACTGTTCTACACGGGGTTTGGGGGGTTTTGCAACCCGTTTTATTTTCATTAATGGTTTTTTGCTCCCTTCAAAATGGCTGCCAAACCTGGGGGACTAGCTTGGAAGTTTTGAGCGAGGGTTTTTTACCCCATGTTTAATTGAACTGGGATCAGTGTGCGTCTGACAAGCCCCGTAAACGTAAACTCTGTGGGAGTAATTGTCCGCGTTAATGTTTAATCTAGTCTCTGGTTTTCCATGCAGATAACATTCTCGTCAACAACGGAATATAGTGTTTAGTTATGCCTGCAGTTTTATTTGGCAATGTTTGTTACGAATGAAATGTTTAGTAGGTCAGGGTCGATCCTAGCGAGCGCGTGAGCAAGTGTGAATGACGTGAGCATCGGTGAATGACGCAAGTCTGGATGAATGACGCAAGCTTTGAGGTCAAATGTTGGAGCAAGAGAGCGCATGTGTAACGATTAGTGTGATCGGTGAAAGAGAGAGAGAAGGTGTAGTGAGAGTATTGCAGGCGTGTGTCGCCGTTTAGTGTCACGGTTTTGGACGGGCGTGTGTCGCCACTGTGGTTACTTAGGTTTTAGGGTAGACGCGCGTTGCTGTTTTTAGCATTACTGGTTTTGAAATTGTGAGTTATTATATTTGTTTTTATAACGAAACATTCGGAGTTCCCTTTTGAAGTTGACACTGTCAGATTCTGAACGCAACGAGCTATTAACGGTCGTTTACCAAGACCCGTTAGTTAACAATGTTGTGTTACACTTCATCATTGTCATATCAGGAAACCTCAAGTCGTTTATTTAATCGGTTATATGGCGGTTATATGTCCGTGTGGCTTCGAAAACAAACAAACAAACAAAACCTGTTTCTGGAGCACATTGCTTGCCGTTTAGGAAATGTATGCTGGACAAACACGTTTGCTAGACACGTTTTTAGCGTGACAAGCTTTTAGCTTTCAAAGACTAATTCTATGGCAGCCGCGCTGTTTCACCTCACCTGACAAGCGGGGCTGCCTTAGAATTCCGAGTTCAGTCGCTGCCTGACTTTTTTTTATTATTTAACCATCAGTGATAGTTTTACCTACAGTCCTAGCTCCATCCCGCTGTCTGTGCTGCTCGCATTGGCAGTTGCTTGTGTTGCCTGTGGCTCCGTCCTGAAGAACAATTAGTGGTTAATTAATTGTCTAACAACGCTGCTCAAAACTTGAAGAAACTGAAAGAATAGTCCTGCGAGACACGATGCGGACTGTCTTGAAAGCAACCACATGAAAGCAGCCGAACATGATGAGGGATTGCGGACCTCCAGCTCGCAAACTTGCATCGACTGGTGGAGGGTGTGCGGGCCTCGAAGCGTTGAGAACATCGAAGGCGACCCCAGCGATCAAGTTCACTAACCATTTGCTACCTCGGTCTTTATCGCGCTGTTGGCAACCACGGCGACGACACTGGCTGGGGATGGCTCCCCCCCCCCTCCCCCGTCTTGGTGCCTCGCCAGTGATCTTCAGTAACGCTTCAGGTTTTTCGGCATCAAGCCCCCGACCTCCGGCCTCCTGCAGTCCACTGGAAAATCTATTGGATGGCTATCACAACTAACCGTGCGTTAGTTTACTCAGACAATCTTATGTCACCTCCTTTGGTTGCACTCGCATGACAGTGGCAGGTTTGGTGACATAATTGTTAACATGCAGCGTGCGAGTTATCTGTGTGTATGCGTGTGCGTGCGCGCGCGGTACCATCGGGATTTAGATGGGGACTTTGTTTCGGCATCAGCACGACAAATCCGTGCAGCCTCGTTGTCGCCAGTCAAGTTCCTGTGGGTGTCATCACGTGTGCCAGTGGTATGTGATTGCACATCCGTGGCGACGCAGGCGGAATCCCATTTGGCGCACACCCCCACCTATAAAGCGATCATGTGATCATTTCCATCCTTAAAAAAAACAAAAAAACCCTTCGGGGAAGCAGTTAGGCGCGGTGTAAACTCGTTCAAATTATACAAAACAAGCATGGCAGGCCTTGTTCTGGCTTCCCCCCGTTTCCAGTATTTGATTGCAGATGTTTGCTGCTGACAGGCGGCTAATCCCGCTGGAGTGCCAAGTGACGTGCTGGGAGGGAGAGGGTTGTGAGGGGAGAGAGATTACCTGCGGCACTGAGTGGTTTCCATCCCTCTTGGCAGGGTCCCGCGCGCTTTTGCACCTACACCCCCATCCATCCTCTCTTTCTCCCGGCCTATCCCCCTTATACCCTTGTTGCCGTGGCTTGTTGCTAATGAGCAGGTTGGGGTGGGAGTCGCAAGGAGGTGTGGCTGTACGGTGACGTGCTAATCCGCAACGCCAGCGCAACGTGCGAGTGGAGGGAGAGAAAAGAGCAGCAAGGGGGTAGGAGGGGTGCTAACGCTGGTGAGCGGATTGAGGGGAAGCTGGATTGTCTCCTGCACCACTACTACCCTCAGCAGTTAAAGTTGGTGAGCGGATTAAGAGGAAGCATTTTGGGTTGTCTCTCCACCACCACCATCACACTCCAGTTACTGTTACAGACGCTGTTGAACGGAATGAGAGGAAGCAGGTTGGGGGTTGTTTCGGGAGTGAGGATAGCAACGTGCGGGCTTAACGACTGGTTGGGTGAGCCATATGACAGACAAGGGAATAGTAGGGTAGGATGCGCAGCCCCGACTTCGAGTAGGTGTCGACGGATCAAGTTAGTTCTGGCTCAAAAGAACAGAACAGAGGCAGCCCACAGAGGTCTCGCTATCTGCGGCTGTTATTCGAGGCGAACGGATGGAGAAATGAAGGAGTACGTTTATAAGTCGGCATGGCCGGAATGGTGGGAAGGGTTTATTGTAAATAATCCTTAAATATTGTGGATTAACATTTCTGGTGGAGATCGGAGAGTAAAGAGCAGTTACTTTGTTATATGCAGTCGGAGATACGCCTGAGTTTGCATGGTATCTCAATCACGTGATCGTTTGAACCTAGTTCAGGCAGTTAAATTCGTTTGTAAACTGCGATCTGGTTTCGTGCTGATCGGTGAACTCAGTTTTGTTTGTTAATTTACTCTAACCCATATAACCTATACATGTATAACCCATGTAGCTGACATGTTGAATAAGCGTTCAGCTGTATAGCATCGTTCATTCTTCCATACGCGTAAACGATGGTTCAGACAGAAAGGTCAAGTTAAGACAATCATTTTTTTTATATTTAATATCACCCTTTCCCCAGCCCAACCCCTACATACGCGCGTGTGCGCGAAATAATCGAACGGACATTATAATATATGCTTGATATTAGAGTTTGTGATGATAGTTTTGGCGAAAACGGCATAAAACAACAAATCAGTGAAAGGGGGGGGGGAGTGTGGGAAGTAAACAGGACCCGAAAGATGGACTAGAAAATGCTAGAAAAGGAAGCTGTAAAAACGGAATTTTTACGAGGTCGTAGATCTCACTCAGGCCAGGATGGAAGAAGATTTCAAAAGGTAAAAACTGGTTATCGAATAATTTATCTGGCACCATTTGCGAGAGAATTACAACAAAATATGATTTTAAGCCTGCTGCTCTCTCTCGCGGGTGAGAGAGAGACAGAGATAGAGAGACAGAGAGGTGGCTTCATTTCCGGTCTACCCACAATGCTGGAGCCTGAGGGAAGTCTACGGCAGCAGGCGCAGTGTTGTCGGTGTCCAGTCGCTCGGAATGCCGGCCACCGTATCAGGCCGCGGTGGGAGTGAGTGGGTTGTGGGAGAGAGAGAGAGAGAGAGGAGCTGCCCATTCTGCCACCACACTGGCTGCTGTCGCGGCTCTTTCGCCTCAAGCCTTTGATCTGCCGCCGCCCCCAAGATGAGCTGCTCTGTCGGTAGAGGCGGTGTGGCCCTTTCTTCTCTATACCCTTATTACGCCTCCTTGTATAAAGCCGCGTCTACACTGATAGCGTTACACGAGACAGGCTGCTGATTAGAGTGACGTCCTCATCGACCCCCTTGTCAACCAATTAGAGTCGCCAAAAGACTGGCTGTACTTATTGAAATGTGTATCGTGTCTGTGCAGCTCTGCTGTCGTGTTTTTGCTCAGTGGGGTTCTTTACTTTCTTTGCAGATTGTTGGATTGTTGTTGTTGTTGTTGTTTTTTTTTGTTTTTTTTTAGGAAGCTTTGTTCTTGCAATAAGCGATGTACCCGCTTTGTAGACAGGTGACAATGTGATATGATTATCTTCACGCAAATGCCGCTAGGTCGCTGATTACACAAGAAATACACAGTTGAATTGGCTAAATATTAACTAAACGGGATAGATCGGTGCTCGTAAGGATATCAGCAGTGGTGCTGGCTAGCTTGTGATGTCACACACTTGTATTCGGCCAGGCCAGTGCGCATGTGCTGTAGAAGCAAGCTGTATGTATATTGCTAGACTGACTTCAGTTGATGAGGCTGTTTTCCCAAAGCATCCTTCCCATTCTCGCGAAACAATTGTACGACCTTCACCCTACAAAAAAAAAAAAGAGCTTGGTTCTAAATTTTGTCACTAAATTTTATGGTGCATCAACTTTTATAGGTATGTATTTTTAGCGTTTCATCAGTTTGCTGTAGTATTATTTTCACGTTAAACAATATTGTGTTCTTCTTTCTATAGGGTGAAAGTTCGCTGGTAAAAAACACATTCATTCACGCTATCGGCCCCGGTAATAATTGTCAGTTACCCTTATATGTCTCTCCTCTTTTTTCTCCCTCCCTCCCAGTATTGAACCCAGGCTGCAGCGGTCCTACCTGCTTCTACTAGACTAACTAGAGCTTTGGTCAATGCACTGACCTGCATCTAAATATAGTCAACTCGTTCTACCGCCAGCCCCGTCTCTCGCCGCATGTTGCAGCAAAACGGATTTCCCCTAGTTCTGGGTAGCGCTCACTCTTTATCTTACCACCCGCACACAAGAGTCACATTGTTTCACTATGGGAGCAGAATAGAATCCTCCTCCCCTTTGCCTCCCTTTCCTCTTTCTTTTTCTTCTTTAACAACTGTGTAATCAGATTCTCTTTCCTGCGGATGCTGGAAGACTGGTAGAGCGAGGAAAATCGTCACTTAGAGACGGGTGTTGAGGTCTACCCGTTTTGGCTACAGCTTCTGACCAGGATTGAACAGGTCTGTCGAAGGTGGGATGTAATTTTCTCGCACTGCGCTGTCTGAGATGTCTTGCTCTTTAGATGGTCACTCAGACCAAAGTAACCAGCCACTCCCCCGGGCTCCCCCGTTAAATGCGGTAGATGATGGTCTTCCGGTCTCCTGTCAGGTTTCTGACTTTAGGTCTCACTGAGGAGACTCAGTTTCCTCTGAATCTGATCTGGAAGTGTCTTCCCCCACCCCCAACATCTTTCTCCCCTCCCGCCCTATCGCTTTGTTATAAATTAACAGTCGATTGTTCTTGGTTTTGTGATTAAAAGTCTCCGTGTGAGGGAAGCTTTAGTTATAGTTGGCGATGTTGGAGAGTGGCTGGTAAGGAGCTGCAGACAAAAAATTCATGAATTTTGCTAATGAAGGGATTACATTGATTCGTGGGCTCTCCCTCCTTCATTGTGTTGGTGACTTGACAGAGACGACGACTTCGGCGTGATCTTGTGTAATTAAAGGCTGGGGAGAGAGTGACGCCCCCTGATAAAGAAGCAATTTTAGCGTGCGGACTAATGGAAGAAACGTGTGGGCAAACTGCACATCGCCACGTACGGTGCGCAGATCGTAAAAAAACCCTCTCTCTCTCTCTCCCCTCTAAGACTACCTCCCTCACTCAAATACCTTAGTGGTGTACTCGCGCAAAGTAGACGGAAACGAACAAGAGTTGCCTCCCGTTTTAGACTGCTGCTGATTCAGGCGGCTTAGCGTTTCCTGGTGTGAAGGTCTGGAGCTAGCAGGGACTTTGAGCCGGCTGGCAGTGCTAAGCTAGAGGTGACAATAACAAATGCTCCTTTAATTCTCCTTAAAGCCTCGTTGTCATCTAGCATATTCTTCTTCCGTCGTATTGTGTTCCATGCAGTCTTCATTATTTCATAGCTTTTTCTCTTCAAACTATTGCAATTTTTCGCTATGTTCTTCATTATTTTTTTTTTAAATCTTTCTTGGATGTAAAAATAAAGTGAAAAGATGATGAGTCTTCGTAGTCGTCAGGATTGGTGGTGTATAGGCTTTTTCAGGTGCTGAACAGTTCCTAAGTTAACTGCTTCGAACCTCCTGTGTAGAACATAAGACCAGAAGATGTGTACAGAGCATGGTCGCCAGCTTCGTGGGCCCTTAGGAACCTCGTCTGGCAACAGGGAAGTGGCACATGGGTCTTATTTGGACACTTCGAGGTACCTTTAGTGGACGGTCGACGTCAAGGTGGACAAAAAAAGAACTGGATGGCAAATATAAAAGAAACATAATAAAGTCTTTCCATGAAGGACTTGGTCGCTCCCCGCTTATGAGAAGCCGACGGAGTTAGCCTTTTCAGCCGCTGACATCCCACCGGCGACTATAGCTGGTCGTCAGCTGGCATCATTCAAGGGATGAATTATGAATGCTAATGATGAGATTTGAAAATTGTTAAAATGTAGAAAGATCCCCAACCCTTCACAATTTGAAAATGTCATGCACATGCTAATCATTTTTTTTTAATCTGTATTGAATGTTCTAGTTCTCATGCTTGTTCTCGCGCCATGAGAAAAACTGAGCCATCTGCCAGCGGAGGTGTGCTGATAACTAAACGAAGGGATTTGCGTGCACCTCTTGGATATTCCTCCCTATTTTGCGAACTGTCCAGGTTTTGTTCGTGGCGGCTTCAATGTGTTTGTTTCAGAAAGAGCTGACCCCACATTCGTCCAATTCACCTCCTCACTTACTTCCAGAAACTGTCGGTTAAACTCACTTTTCTTTTCTTCATTCTTTCCATTGGGAGCAATGGAGCGGAACGCCCTCATACACATCACTTGTCGACAGGTGTCTACACCACAAAACACAGATGTAGGTTACTTATGTGCCTAGTGTTGTCTATTGTATAGCCGGCGAATTTCATGGGAGACGAACAACAGGTCCAAGTGATACAATGATGGAGGCTTCAGGCTTATGGAAGGAGAATAACAGGAAGTTGGAGGCTACAGCCTTATGGGAAGGGTGAAACAAGCCTGGGGACACGGGCACCTAAACCACCCACAGAGCCGATTGCCTTCATTGTTAAAAAAGCAGGTTTCGCTAATTTGAAGGGTTTTTTACTCACTCATGCGTGGATAAGACCCGTAGTTACTGTACAAAAACATTATTTAACAGTAATAATTCTGTCAACAGCGAAAAAAAAAACTTCCTGTGAAACTTGCTTTTTAACTGGCTAAAGATCGAACAAACTGCTTTTCAGATTTTAACTGGCTATGGAACGAGCAAACTATGAATTTTTAGCTCGCTAAGGAAGTAACAAACTGCTTGTAAAACTGGCTAAGAAACTAACAGACTGTCTGTGAAACTTCTTGTGAAATTTTAACTTGCTAAGAAATGATCAAACTGCCTGTGAAACTCACTAACTCGGAAAGGAAGTGACAAACTGAACCTGGCTGTGAAAATGGCTGCTTAATTCGCAAAAGAGCTGTTCCTTATTCACCTTTTCTCTCTCTCGCGCTCTCTTTCTGTGGCGGTGGGAGTGACCTTTTCCTGCTTGGGGTCCAATTATTTAAATGAAAATTTTCGTCGAAGACATCGCAGTTTTTCCCGACGAAAGGCGATTGTGAGGGCTGTTACGAAGATTACGGTTTCTTCATTTCCTAGTTTTAGATTTGGTACAGATGGTGTTCAAAGAAAATGGGCAGTCATGTGTGGTGCAGTGAATAAAGGCCAGGACCATTAGAGAAATGAAATTTTTCCGTGGAGTAAAAAATAAAAAAAATCCATATTAAAATTAGTGCACGGTGGACGCCTCCGGTAGCAGATTAGCGCCTTTCTTGAGGTTCAGTAGGAGGAAGAAGTAAGGAAGGGGAGGTTGAGAGATAGCAAGGTATGGCAGCAAGACTTTGTCCGTAGTGACAGTCGGCGAGGGCGAGTCGTGTACTGCCGCTGTACATCATTATCCATCTCGTGTATCTCTTGTACTGATCGCCTTTTCTCTGTACACGACTGTCTCAGTTTATCCCTGTACACCACGGTACATTTCACCTCGCCCACTGTCTCAGCTGTTTATGTACATCACTGTCACTTAGTTTATCCCTGTACACTACAGTCACCTTGTCCTGCGCACCATTGTCTCAGCAATGTTCTCACCATTGTCCACCTCGCCTTGTCGGAATCCCTTGACCGTCGAAGTGTTTTTCATTGTCCAGAGATTGCTCTATGTTCGTTTTCCACAGAACTCGCTGACCTCCGCCACAGTTAGGGTCTAACGTCGATGGGAGGGGCTTAGAGGCTGGGGAAGGAGGGTGAGGACTATAAGAACAAGGTTCAGGTAATTGGAAAACCAGACAAAACTCAGCTTCGCTTCTGAACGAAGTCGTAGAATATTAAGTAGATGAATAAGGGCATCAACTACACGTGAAACGTATAGCAAATGCTTCTGACGGAAGCAACAGGTTGTACAGGAGAAAGGACTCCAGATTGTTGTCACCCATTCCTAGACTTTTTTTTTTTTTTTTTTTGTTCCCCCGCCTTCCATTCTTTCGTCCTTTTCCCCCCACTTTCATGTGTGGCTTTGGTAGAGGTGCAAAAAATAAGAGAAAGTATAAAAGAACTCAATTTGCTCTTTCTCTCCACTCGAGTCAGTTTGCCGGCTGCCGGAGACCGGCGAGGACCACCCTCAAAGACGAGTGTCAAAGACCCTGGTATTTGATTTTGCGGCGCCCACGAGCGGCGACAGACATGCTGTCCAGTGCCTAGCGAGGGATAAACGTGATTGGTCGGCGCACGGTAAAGGGTTCTCCGCGGGGCGGTAAACCTTTTGATCGCGGCAAGCCGACTGTCAAGTGTTCTTGTTCTGGGATTAGCCTTCCCCCCACCCCCGTGTTTCCTTGTAACCATAACCATACCCCCCCCCCCCAAGCTACGCATTTACTGTCGAGTTCGCAAGTGTTGACCAGGAGCTAAAGTTGCCTCGCCTTTTTTTCCCAACCTTCTTCCAAGTTCTCGCTCGGTTGCCTTTATTTTTCGTACGGTGGCCGTGATGCATTTTTCCCTTTTTTTTTAAAGTGTCTTTGCGTGCCCCCGGCGCCTCTCATATCGGGAGCTTGCGGGCCCGAGGTCCTTCGGGGCGCCTCACGTCCCTTTGACTAGCGGTCCTTGGCGTGCTTCGCCACCACTCGAGTGGCTTCCCTTGATGGCCGAGGGCTTCCACTAGTGCCAGAGAGGCTGGGTTAGCGGGAGGTCGTGACCTGTGACGAGAGCCGTCAGGATTAGCCAGAGTGGCAGCAACCTTGCATGCTTGATTGGCCCAGCGGTTGCACGGATGCGGTCGAGCATGCAGAAACGCTAATTATCGTAAGCCGCGTGTGTATGGTGGCGGGTAAGGGGGGTGTCGGTGGGTGTTTGGGTGAGAGGAAGTGGATCTCGTTGTCTGACGGCGCTGTCTGGCATCAGCTCGCCCCCGAGCTCGCCAGGCACCGTCACGCGTGGACGCGATGCTTATCAGGCCACGCGGGACCGCGATAGAGTCCCACTTCCGCCCAAAACCCCCGTCGAGCTCGCCCAGTTATCTCCCCTTCGACCTTTTAAAACGTCCGGTATTCTTGTAGCTTATTAGGCTGTCAGTGTTGTCAGACCGTGGCCGTTGTCTCCCGTGCACTACTTTCCAACCACACAGGCGAAAATTGCCACTAAGTGCGGAGAGTGACGACATTAGCATGGTCGTTGATGTTTTGTGATACAAAAAGGCTTGTGGAATAATCCACGAGTTTTCTCTTGACTTCTCTTTTTCTTAGTGATCGCAACGGAGATTGTCCCGACGCCATGTAAATTTGAAGGTAACTTTATTGAGAATTTAATCTGCGTTTGATTGCAGGAGCTTGTTGTCCAACATCTTAGATAGTTCTTAAGAAAAAAAAAATCCAACCGCAAGTCCAAGAGTTGCTGAGCAAAAGAAGAAGAAAAATACAACCACGCCGCGAAACGTGTTTATGTGTGTAGAACTATTAACAAGCACGGATGGTCAGATGACTCCAGAGATGAGTGCTAGTGAGAAGTGTCTGTCATTATTTCTCATATTGTTTATTTTCTTTCTGATTGCTCCCTTTCAGTTAAATCCACGAACTACTTCTAATGGTCGTACAGTTAGTCCGGCGTCATCATCTACATCATTTATCGAGGCTAACATCAGGTCGACTGAGTAGAGATATCAATGGCCATTGCTCTGTAATTAGTCTTCATGCGAGCATCCCTGAAAGATAAGCAATGTCTCACATCTTGCTTCTGGGCACATAGGAATAGTGAAGCCATGCAGCTGTTTGACCAGACTAAGTGATGTTTCTGTTGGGTTGAGATTGAGAGACCTTCAAAAAGTAATGTTGACGGCCTGCATACAACTGTTAACATCCTGACAGAACACATGTAGGGTGCATAAAAGGTCTCTATCAGACATCGCCCTGTTAGTCGTTTACCTGTGAGTTCACCTGTTTTTTTCCTCTCACTTTCTCTATCCTTCCTTTTGATATTATTTCTCCTTTTTCTGCCCTCGCCTATCTCTTCTAGGTGTCAAGCTTGCCTCGTCTTACAACTGGTCAATGACCGATAGAAGCAACAGCAAACTTCAGGAAACGGTTTGTAGTAGGTGATGATTGGAACTGTGAGATTTTAATTAAACTCTCGGCCGTTTGAATGGTGAATAGATCGACAGTGACAGGCCCAGGAGTGCAAGCACCGCTGGGTGCCGGTAACGGCCAGAAAGACTTTTACACCCACCCTCGGCAGGGGTGGAGGGAGCGGAAGATTGTGGAGGGTGCGTGCAGCGCCCGGCAGAAAGGCACTACTGACGACGACAGAATGGAGTCAGCGGGGTGGATGTTTTCCCATCAGGTCGCACGGTTATGTAGCTAATAGTCGCCTTTGACACCCTGACGGCGGCCGCTAAACTAGCGGCGGCAAGCGGGACATGGCGGGTCTCATGGGACGCAATTACGCTTCACAAGCCATTTCAACCGCTTGCCGCCCTTTTCGCCGGCAGGGTTAGCGGCGGCGGTGGCGGTGGTGGTGGTGGAAGGTGCAGTACAACTGCTACTGATGGTTGGTAGTAGTGGTGGTCCGGCTGATGGATAAGCAATGTGAAGCGATTACGGGCGCGAGCTAGCAATCAGCGTGAGGCGTGAGGTCGTTAGGATGCTTCGCGATGTGATTGCAATCCTTTTTTTTTTTTTTTTTTTTTAGAAACGGGGGAATCTTTATGGTGGGTGATATATGCTTGTGATCGGTTACCGGTAATTGAGCTGGGACGGCACCCGATGGATCTGCACTTGGGCGTGCTGCATGCGGGGCGGGGGTCTTCTTGGTGTGCGTGTCGCCTGCAAACTCGTCTGAATCGTAGCTAGGTAAAGCCAACGTGAGACTTCTAAAGTCTGTTCAGACTCCAGCACTGTCTGTTGGCAGCAGCTGCAGTCTGTTGTAGCCACCCTAAAATTAGCTTAAGATCATCTTGTCAGTTAAAATTATTGACAAACCTGGGTAAAAGACGGGTATTGTTCGAGACATCAGTGGGATTCCGCGTTGACTGCCATGCGGTCCCTGGCTCTTCGCTGTGCGGTACTCATTCGCCCTGAGGTACTACTACCCAGCCCTGTGCAGTGGTCTGTGGCCCCCGATACTGCCCAGCGCCATGCGGCACATTGGTGCCAGATCTTGCCCAGCGCATTGGGACAAACCTGGCCTCCAGAGTGCATGAGAAGAAGTCAACTAGAAAAGGGGAAATGGGACACAGAGGATGAAAGACCCAGGGGTTGGCAGGGATTGCAGTTAGAACCAGTTCGTGAAGTACGTGTACTTTTCCCAGGCGCCCGAAATCAAAGGCAGATAATCTACTGATCGGCAAGCAGCGCATGACGAGTGGGATGACATGCTAAGGGAGGGTACTCGGTACAGAGTTGCCTTTCTTCGTAAAGCTAGAGCATCCGGGTGCTGAGAACTCAGTCCTGTCCAATCGCTGGCTTTGTCGTCCCAAGACTGGCAGTGCGCGAGCTGTAAAGATGATCGATGCGCGTGCTGTGGCCATGCAGGAAGTGAGGGCGCTTATGGCTACACAAGGGAGGATGCGTGAACCTCAGTCGATCACTAAACTGTTTTGGTATCGACTTGAGGGTGCTACAGCGCGCTCTGGCGGTGCAGTGGTGTAGCGCTTGTCATCGATACAGGGATGATCCCAAGGTGCGGGGTTCAGACCCGGGACACAGTCTCTGGATGTGATAACTGGCTTACATGGGTTTTAACTGTACTATCGTTCGTCACACATTCACCAATACTGCACAAATCACCATTAGATTTTCCTTTCAGACCAACCGACCATAAGCAACCGTATTTCCTGGAGATACAGCATTGCAGTTTTTTGCAGTGAACGACTGACACATTATACACGTTGGTACTGATGATCCATGGAGCTATCGTGGTGTTAAAACATGTCTGTTTTCTCTGTTATATCTGCACCCATACGATTACATACACCGTTAGCACCTGTGTACACTCTCTCTCTCTCACACACACACACACACTTTACATTATCCTTTCATTTTTAACCCCTGACCAATTCTCTTAATAAAATAAACAGAATAACACCAGCTCATCTGGTTCCAGAATCCATATCGTTTTTAACAAAAATTCTGTTAGTTGGAAAAAAAGAGAAAAAAGCACGAAATATAATTGTCTCATCGTTGTCGTGCTTTAGGAGAATAATCTGTTGGGCTGAGTTTAATTTTCCATCTTTCTCATCTTATTGGTTTGTCAGTTTTGGCTGTTTTCTTTTGAATGGCAGATAAAACTAATTGTAGAAAATCGTTATCTTTGTCTTGTAATAATGATCTGCAGATAAGTAACAAACAGCCTGCCTGCTTCGAAACATTTGATTGAAATCGGGCCTGAAGACCGGAACTACACACGACTTTATTTTCCTGAACTGAAGGCTGATTGTGTTGCAGAACTCGGTGATGTGCACCCACTCGGCCTTAAAAGGGCTTTGCCGCTGCACAGTTTTAAAACTGGACGAATGATATTTTTCTTGGACATGTAACACCTCGATGGCAGCTGGGAGGGAGGGGAAGAAAAGAGTGCAAACATGCATCACTGCTGGCAGTTGGTGGTAGGGGGTTCTCTTGCAAATAATACTTGAGGATAGTAACAGGGTGTCTGTGAGTGCCTGTATGGACGGGAAGTTCTTTTTTGCTTCTGGGTCCATAACTGTTTGTCGAGTGACATTTATTGCCCAGAATGCATTTGAAGGCTCAAGATCTGGACACTTGAGGACCGCTGCTTTGGTTTCTGCCAATAAGATTTCTGTGCCGGTGTTCAGCAGGCCGGCCAGTTCACGAGGAGGACCACAAGAATCGCCTTCCTTTAGATAGAGAACAATGTGGCCACGATACCACATTTGCTGTGGACAGTGATTGTACTTGCTTCGTTGGTCGCTGAGGCTGATCGTTTCTTTCGTTTCGTGCATACTATATCCAGATACAAGACACGCTTGTCCTGAAGCATTCTTCGAAAATGCCGGAAAAAGAATGAATAAACTCTATTAGGATGAAATGTGGCATGTCAGGTTCAAAATCCTACCATGCATTCGAACAAAACTCAACCAAACGATTTGTAACAAGTTTAGTTTTACCATGTAGTTGTTGGCCTGGTTGTGTGTGTGTCTGGTTTGAGACAGTATGCAGGGTACAGCTTAGTTTTGTGTTATGTGTGTCTGGTTTGACACAGTGTACAGGCTTCCGAACTTACTGTTGGCTGATCTGACAAAGTATGCAGGCTTCGCGGCGCTGTGTTCGCTTGTCTGGTTGATGTAGTATGCAGGAGTTTTCTGTTACGCCGAGTGAAAGATGCGATGAAGCAGCACGGGGTGCGATCGACAGAAAGGCGGACAGAGATGCAGGGTGCTGGTGCAACGCAGAGAAGGGGAGTTGCAGCAGGACGCGAGCCATCTGCAGGTGCTGCCACCAGGCGGACTAGCGGCAGCGTGTCACGAGCAATCAGAAACACCTGGCCGGCTCACGTGCAAAGGTCGCCGTCCGGGAATGGAGGAGGAAAGAACAGCGGGTGGGTCAAGATTCGGGGATGGCTGGAAAGGTGTTGTATATATCGGTCTTTAATCTGGCTGCATGCCGGCTAGGTCACTTCTGACAGGTTGCGTCAAGGAAGCCTGGAGAACCAACACCAAGGGCTGACTTCCGGTTCTATTGTCGGGATGGGGATGGGGATAAGAGATGGAGGGAGTCGTGTCGCCTTTAAAGAACTTGACTATACAAAGTGAGTGGCCCACGGGTGTGCAGACTGGGTTTGCTCCTGTCGTTTTTTTCCAAGACGTCTGGCCTTTCCTCTGGCATTTCGTGGTTTGCTTTTGTGTGTACACGTACCAGCAGCCCTGTCTGGAGTCGTGTCCACAAGAAACTCGGGGCGTGTGTGCCGCCGACAGTTAGCAGCAGGTACCATGCAGCGCGCACCTGACATCTTTGTAAGAGACGTGCGAGAGTGAGCTTGCCACTGCCTTTCTTGTCAGGGACTTCGCGTCTGCTGCTGTTTTATGAGTATGTCAAGATGTTACCGGGACAATTTGTTGTTAGCATTGGAGATGAAGTGCCTAATGCGGAGAGAAAATGTGAAGGTACTGCCAGAGGCACCAGAAGATCGCCAGGAGATCACTTAGCTGGCTGTACATTTCTATGACTCATGGCCCAGCATCCCGCGCGATCTTGGTCTGTAGGACTCGCCTTGAAAGACTCGAGACTCGCTTTTTTCTCCGAGTTGCGTGGACAGCAGTGCCAGGCCTGATTCATTTCGTCTTTTCTCTAACCTGGCATCCCCAGTGTTTTTTGCTCTAGCTTCGCACTCCTGTTCACTGTGTTGCTAATTGCCGATGGCATTTGCTGCCTTGCATTTATCACCATGGCAGTGATGTTATAAATATATATATAAATCTCTTTTACTGCGGTGTACAAGTGCTGTATCAAGTTGTGCGGGAAGTTGGCGCAGAATCCACGTGTCAGCTGTGTTGAGCGCTTGGCTTGCTAGACTTCGCCTTCTTTCGAAATGGTCGAAAGTTGTATGAATTTTACATTTGACTGGGTGCTGGTGAGCTGGATTGTGTGTGTGTGTGTGTTTACTAACATCAACAGAATAGTTCGTTTAGTTTTAGTATGATCCCATCAAGCAAGATAAGAGCGGTTAAAAACACACGAAAAGACTTCAGATGATCGTATCTACGAGTTATAACACGGCATTAGGTGGCCCAAAATATGCAGTCACATTTTGCCGTCCCTCACTTGGACTAGGCAAGGCAAGATCCTCACCCCTTTACTCCCATCCTCACATTACCACAGTTTGGCGTGAGGGAGTTCGTGAGGCAGTTGTCAAGACTGGTCGATAAACGCCCCTTTCGGTGCAGTTTTCCTTAGGTAAAAGGTCATTCGCTTGAACTTCCGCTTGCTTCCCCTTCTCCCCTCAGTCTAGCAACCTTCTGTGCCTTTTGAACTGCGCTCACAGAGATCTGTCCATCAAATTGCCATTTCTCATGTCTACACCCATAACCCCTCCTTACTTCCCTCGTTTTACCTCACACCCCACCCACCCACAAGGGTCCAGTGTTTTCTTTTCCCCGACACCCTAGCCGTAGCGGCTGATCCTCTCCACCCAGCCAGTGTTGACACGCTTGCCTCTGTGGTAGGCTTTTCAGAAAAAGAAAAGGCTTAAAAATGAGGAACAGGTGTCGGGTCCCACACAGGTACCCTGTGTCGTAGGGAGAAAGGGGTTCAGAGAAGGCAGCCAATGGAAGTGTGTGTGAGGGGGTGCAGGCAAGGTGGCATGGTGATGGAATGTCTTACCGCTTTGCAGACACGGGCCATGCGGTCAACCGAGTTACATTGACAAACTCGGCATGATCCACAGAGCTACACTGGCAGACGCAGCATGATCCACAGAGCTACACTAGCTGCGAACGATGCACTAAGCTCCTTTTGTGTGGGTGGGGCGTCGATGGAGGTGGGGACAACGCCGACCGTTCCTCGGCGACTGGACGTGAACCTAACGCCGTGTGATTGACAGTCCGTCACTGGGCTTTCTCGTTGCCTGAGTGATCTCCTCTTGATTGCCAGCTCTGCGGCGGGGACTGAGAAGCGGGTTGACGGGTGCGTGCACGTCCGGCGCGTGATGGTAAAGGCGCGGAGGTGAAGCAGACGTCACTGACACGTTCAAGATGACACCTGCTACCCGTGACGTGGAGCAGATCAAGATGCCCATAACTTCCACTAAACATAGGATCGAAATTACGAAGGGAGACGTTGTCTTGCCTGCTCTCTCTCCGTCCCTGCACACCTTGGGTGTACAATGAAGCCTTTTTATATGCTTTATGTCTTAGTTTTTACCCTGTAAAATATATTTTCTTTTATCTCAACTCGTCCTCAACACCACTCATCCGACAGAATACCTGTAATTGTTGCTAGGTGATAAGCAGATATTTCTGATTACAGTAGTTTTTATTTCACAGTGCACACCATGGCCCAAGCCGAGGTCTGGCATGGCGTCTTTATTATCACAGTGCATCCTGGCCCTCAGTAATTCGGTTGTGAAAGCTAATTAAGTTGTGCAAACCAGCCGTTTGAATAGGAAGGCCGGTTACGTGGCCTTATGATCAGCGTGATCGAGTTGCTTCTAAAAATTTATAGAAAAATTAATTCAGTTTATAATGTGTGTCTGTGTCTTTTTTTCTGAATGCCAGACGAATAAGTAGAGAATGGTTATTTGCGTTTGCTGTTCGGTATACATACAATTGTTATCTCATGTGCCCACGTATCAATACACGCACGCACGCATTTTGCATGCTAAGAGCAAGGAACTGATCTTCATTGTGAGTTCGGTATGGGATGAGGGGTGGGTGGGGTGGTGGAACAACACAGGCATTAAATAGAAACGTGAGAGCGAAAGAAACAGGCGGGTGGAAGAGTGGGCTGCGCGGGTCAAGGGGTTGGCACTTTGACAGGCGATGATTTATGGCGGCAGGTAACACGTGTCATTGTACACCTGACACAGGTCGGCCGCGGCTCGCTTTTTCCCATAAGTCATTGTGACACCTTGACAGCGGACCGTTACCACCGGTCATGCGACGCCGTTGCCAGCCCGCGCGCGCGCTGACGTAAAGCCGACGTAGCCGCCAGTCGGAGACAGAATGGGGCCGCTCAAGCAAAGTAGGGGAGGTAAGTACGGGTTCATGTTTGCCGCCCGTCCTAATCCTGGCAATATTTGGTTTCGCTGAGCGTTCCCTCCCCTTGCCTACAAAAAGGTAAAAGTCCGGGTGCAAGGTATGGTGATCAGTGATTTAGCGAGGAGCGTCGGTTTAAGCGCTTGTTGTAACCTCACCCCCTACAGAGCTCGAGGGATCTCGCTGTCGGACGGGAGCGAGGTTGGTCCCTAAGAAAGGAGGGAGAGGGTTGGTGGCCTCGGCTATTTAAAAAAAAAAAACACTTTGCCGCACGCTAGTGCACACCTCCAAGGACAAACTTTAATTTCTAATGGACTGCTGACTACTGATCACGTGATCCAGCGTGTCTCAGTGCTGGCACGAGGGACCAGCCCCGTCCCGTTCTATATGCGCAGTGTAGTTTGAACTGTCAAGAGTTGATCAAATTCTAGTTGTAGCTGCCCACATTTTCTTTTCACTTGGTATTCTATAAATTTCTGTCGAAAATAAACTTTGTATTTCCTTTATAATTTCCTGTATCAGGCAGATTCGTTTTTGCGTACACGCTTACCATTAAGTGAGGAGTTTGTGGCCTCGCGCCTTGTGCTGGGGTAGAGCGATATTCAGCCCACTCACCACCCAACTCTCAGGAACAGTCACGAGTCAAAGCGCGAGACGGCGAAGCAAGAGATGGATCGCGGGATTAATCTGTGTCACGTGTACAAATAACCTCGTTCCTAACAGACGCTGTGTCACAGGATCTGCTGGTCACCAGCAGGCCTGTCAACCACATGGTGGTAGATGCTTGTCGACATTAGCGTCCGCAGCGTGAAGAAGTACCTCATTGTCGTTATCATCGTCGACATCATTTCAGCCATACATGCTCACTCATGCACATTCCACCAAGATCGTTTGTAAAGTCTTTGCTGAATTGTTGCGACTTTCCAACACATTTTGGGACGAAGAACGGGAGGGCTGGTAGGGTGACTTTTTGAGAGTTATTGGAAACAAGAGTTGAGGGTTGTGCTGATGGTGATGGTGCTGTGACCAACGACAAATTCGAAAGAGCGGGCAGACGGGTCGCCTGTTCCGCGCAGTTCGTCGCAGCCGACAACAAAGAAGGTGGCATCGAGCTGTTGTTGCCTGGCCTGGTGCCCGTCAGCAAATCACATTTTAAACCGACACCGACCTATTGAAACATTTCTCCTGTTCACAGAAAAGCAAGATGGCTATGGGGGAGGGGGAGAAAGGAGAGGTGGTAGTGGAGGAGAAACTCTAAGCATTAGTGTGTGGGGGGGCTGGAGGGTGCGAGAGAGGGGTGAGCAGGGCAGGCTGTCAACGGGGGTGCTATTGATGGCAGAATAAGAACACAACTTGTCAGAAAGTGAAAAATGGCCCCTACGTGCCTCTGCCGCCAAAAATCCTCCGCCTTTCTCGTTGTAACAGCATCTCACCGACTGCAGTCTTCGTGTACCACCTCCACCAACTCTTACCACCTCCGCCAGTGCTACAGGTACCACCACCAACGCTGCTACCAGCTGCTGCGCTCATCTCTTGTCCGGACGATTGCTGCCACCGTGCACCGGTCTGCTCAGCCGTTTGAATTATCGTCCCACCGCCCCACACTTCGCCCGTCCCCGTCGGCGTCGGTTCCAATCTCGGCTCTACACAAGTACTTTAGTGATGGTTGTTGGTATGATGAACTATCTGGTCACTAAGTTACGGACGAGGAGTTAAAGGCCTGGAATCCTCCTTTGTGACACGGCTGAGTGATCATCAACACCACCTCCAGTGTCTGCAGTAGAGACTTGTAACAGTCACATGACATGCCTTCAGTGCAGCAGTTCACGCACCTTAAGATGATAACCTTTCATTCAGTGCAGATTAAAATATATAGAAATCTTGGTTTTAAATGGTCGCAGGACTTCACGGGTGTCGGGGCTTGTGTTACACAAACATTTAATCATGGTAGGTGCCAAAAAGTACAAATGAATGAAATCGTTTTAATCATGATGGACGCATAGTGGTCTGCAGTGCGGGTTCATGTGTCTGGGTGACGAGGCAGTGGCCTCGCTGTTAACACAGGTGTGCAGTGCATGAAGCCTTTGCTTGCGATGACCTGCAACATGGAATCGTGGAGCGATGTCAATGATGAGTCGTCTGCTTAGCGCCGAAGGTTTGCGTGTCGACTGATGATGTACAAACTTCTGTTTACCTGTTGCTTTTTATTTTCTTTTGGAGAAATGAGGAGCAGGCTACGTCACGTGTCGTTAACGGGAAAGGCATAGTTAGCATTTTGGTTCTCCCTGACGTTCCCCCCTTAGATGCCGTCACTGCCCCGTCCCGCGTGCATGCCATGATGTCCCCCTACATGTATGACAGCCTGCTTTGGACCTTTTGGCATATCGTGTTCCCTTAGCATGCCACAATTCTCTTGGGTTTCCTGGCTGTCCGTCTTCCCCACCTCAACACCCCCTGCTCCCCATCTCCCTCGTGAGTTATAACCGAGGAAGCGGTTAACAGAGTGCTTAGACTTCCAGAGGCGCACCGGATTGATACTCGTGTAACAGCGAATTCCAACCCCCCCCCCCACACACACACACAGCTGACCCAGCTGTCGGGAGTAGGTAGGTACCTGACTCTCCTGTGGGTTGGGGAAAGTAAGTCAGTGAAGGAGAGGAGATAAGGGCAGAGCACCACCTTCACATAAAATTAAAAAAGTGTGTTCTCTAACACCTCACTCCCCAACGACCGACAGGTTAGAAGAGTACCGTGTTACCCAGCTACATACCATAACATTCTCTACCGCCCCCGGTGCAAGCATGCTGTGACTACCCCCACAACATGCCATAACGTCTTTCTCCTCCCCTCCTCCAGCAGACAATGACAGTCCGAGTTTGCAGATTGAAAACGATGTGTGCATGGGGCTATGTATGTGCATGCAGAAGGACTGCGCGCGCATTGAAAAGGGCGCCATGGTCCAGGGCCGATGACATCTGTGAGTAAGAGCAGAATGCGACATCCAAATGTTTCTCCAGGAGTGAGTAAAATTATGATTTCTTCTTCTGACGAGGACACCGCGGGTTTTCTAGTGAGCGCACTAAGAGCAGCCTTTGGGGGCCACCCATATAGCCGACTGTCGCCGTTATGCTGCTACCACCACCCTGCTGCCTTGCGTCGCGCATGCGTGAGTCAGGGGCCTGCTGCTCAGTGCTCATTTGCACAGTAATCTTTAGTCAGGAGAACGCCCTATCCCCCACCCCCAAACATCCGTTCTCCCCATGGAACAGCTTCTCGTGTGTACGATTCAGGGGTACGATGTGCGTGTTTGTGAAAGCGAATTCGTCCTCTCCAGTTTCCGTTTATGGTTCAGTAATATAGTGTGCGGTTTTGGTATCACTACGTCTAGCATCTCATTTGTTTCACATCTTCGCGCTGCCTAGTCAAGGCGGGCATCGATCCAGCGTGTCTCGGATATCACAAGATGAGCGCAGCTAAAGACTCGTGGAACCGTGGCCAGGCTTAAGACGGCCGCCAGAACTGCCTTCCGTTCATGAAAATTACAGCAATTATGGCAACATGAAGCAGTCGTTTGTGTGAGAACGATCTACAGGAATGAAAGGACTAATCTAGGGAAACATCAGAGATGTTTGCCACTGTGGGGAGGCCTTACAGCTGGGTGGTGAATGCGTTCTGCTGTGGAGCAGACGGTCGTTCTTTGAGGCCTGCATGGGTTTTAGTTGCACTTCCACCCACTTCATCCCACCCACACGTCCATAGATGTCCGACGAAAATCTGTAGCTGATTTATCAGGGGAAGTAAGGCTGGAAGAGGACACAGTAGACCACGTGCATGCACTGCCGCTGCACCTACTAGGCTTTGGGAGACAACATTTATTTTGGCATAGTTAGTGATCTGACTATACAGATAGGTATTGTGGGTATGGACTTGAATGGGACGTCGGTTTTAGTGTTTTCGATAGAAGTATGTGCCACTGATTGTAGAAACAGGATGGCCTGGCCTACAAGGCTGCGACATTAAAGAATTATCCCTCACTCCATCCCCTCATTTACACACACAGAACATTCTCATTTCCTCTTCATGGAATTAATAGTTGACAAGGTGCGCCACCCGACGACTTGTAGTCTGGTTTTGATGGCAGACCGGCAGCTGAAACGATGTGAGGCCAGACTGGCGAGCGACTCAGTGCGGAAGCGAGAGAGTGCGGCTGGTCAGTGAGTGATGAGGATGGCGCGTGGGGCACCGCTGAGGTGTCGCCGACTGGAGAACGAATGGCAGGGAAGAGAAACGAGGGACGCACGAACGAGGCACGGGTGACAAGGGAGAGAAGCGAAGGATGACTGCTATCGCTCTCGGAGGACGACGGGAACGGATGAATGTTGTCGCCCCCGCACGGGCGAGGCGGTGACAAGGGAGAGAAGCGAGACTGGCAGCAGAGGTCACAGTGGTGGGTCACACTCTTTCCACGTCTCTGATTGTCTCCCCTGTCCTCACCCCCGATCCTCACGACACTAAACCCCCTCCATCCCCACGCCCCACATCCTCTCACGCCACGCTTTCTCCCTCCCCACACACTCTCAGCCCTCCACCACCATTTGGACTGTCTGACCAGCTCTTTTCGTCGCACCTCGCGTTCACGCGCCTACGTGTCGCACAAGGGACGCAATCATGCAATAATCATGATGAATCGCGAGACAACTCCGTGACTTAATGCTGTAATTTCCCCAGACTCCGTCCCCATCCTCCTCTCAGCGCTTCCCGGGACAGGGCGACCTCTCCTTAGAGGCCCCCGCAACCGTCTCGCCTGATGGTGGTTTTGCATGCTGGATGCTGGTAAGCTTGCCCTGGGGACCGTACGCACCTACGATACAGTCGGCTGCCTTGCGTCACCGTGTCTGCTGCAATGCCTAGCGATACGGAGAGATGGTCACGGTTCCCAGTCGGCTCCCGTGACAAGCTTCATCGACGAAAGATAAAACAATCCCCCCCCCCTTTTTTTTTTAGAATTTTTGTTTTTCTTCCTCCTTCTCCATACTAGGACAGTTTCAATTATTTATACTGGTTTCTTCCCTCTCCCTCTCTGTGTGTGTTGGCGGTGGATATTTTTGAAATGACTAAGTGTGTGTGTGGTCGGTGGGGGCGTGGTGGGGGTGCAATAACAAGTGTTTACTTCGATACTTAATCGAGCGAAGTTAAGACGAGTCCGTGTGTGCTAGTGTCAGTCACACGCCACATTCCCATCAGTCTGCTTCTCCAACGTCCTCTCTCGTGCTGTTGTGTCTCCACAGTGTCCGGGCGGCCTCCCAGTCAGCGATGGCAACAGTGGTGTCAGGATCAATACGACGGTGACTGGCAGGCTGAGAAGCAGAACTAAGCGATGACGACATGGAGCAAGTGTCTTGACGATGGTTCAGCCATCACACGTCGACAACCTTCATTTGTGTCCCGTGACTCGCTGAGTAAACTTGAGCAGAGCACGGCACGCGGAGAAAAATGGATTCTAGAACATTCAGTTCGCTTTCCTTTTTGCTTTAAGTTACTGTTTCCAGTTATAGGAAGTTTCAGGAGTTCAAACTGTCGTCACGACTAGGGAAGCAAACCTCAGCTATTAACCTTATAAGAGTTTATCTTGACCTTTAACCTGGTCCTGCTTTGTCACGTGACGTCTGGACATCTTGCAGAGGCTCGTTGCGATTGAGTTTGTCGTTGACACTGGCCTAAAGTACAAACACGGCTGGGTAAGGGTGGACTGACATCAGCAATGAGCGGGTATTCTTGCTTCTACATACATCACCGAACCGATGGGCTGCTTGTCAGATCTCGTTGAGAGAGGCTGCATGCGTGGTCTCCAATGAGTATGTGGCAGTAATGATAGCTGCATACCAGATAAGGTACAATCAGCACAGCCATCGAGATCTCTCTCTGTTTTTGTTTTCCTCCCCCCCCCACTCCATTTCTTCCAGCCTTTCTTTCTTTGCTTTTGCTTCATTCTTCGGTTTCTTATTTCGTTTCTTCCTCCATTTTTTCGCTCTTTCCGTATTGCCTTCGTTCATATTTAATGTGACATCGATCAGTCGGGGGTCCTGATCACCCTTGTGGCGGGTTTTTCTGGACGGTTGCATCCAATCTGAAAGGGGTTTCCGTACCACCACGTCGGATTTTCCGCCGCCTGTGAGCGGTGCCCTGCCGCCCTTCAAGTCGCAGACTCTGCAACGCTATCTGACCATCAAGGGCCCGGCGCGCCCGCCACCGCCAACTGCACAGGCTAGGATGATGGGTGGTGGAGGTTTGACTTTGTCGGAGATAGTGGTGATGGTGGTGGTGGTGGTGGTGGTGGTGGTGGTGATGGAGGACTAGAGGGGAGAGGAGCGCAGGGTCGGGTGAAGAGGTGGCAAGGGTCGTCTGTGTCCTAATGTACCTCGCCCCGCGCCGCCTGCCTTCAACTGTGATATGCACGGCCTGCCTCACCTTGCTTCAGTCTGGCACCGTGCCAGGGCTCGTGGCCACTGGCCTGTGAAAAAAAAAGTTTCTCTAAGTTAAGCTTAAAGGAAATGTCAATATCTTTTGCTGTTGTTGGTGGTGATGGTGATGGTAATGACGTGGAAACAGTAGTATTATAGGAGTAATAAATTTGGGGACATCTGAGACTTAAACACATACCCTCCATCCACCCCGGGTTAAGTTCATTTTCAAATAATAATTCAAAACATATGAGTGAGTGTGGCTCAGTTCAGCAAATCTGTGAATGTCTTCCAGTCAAATGAAGAATCATCGCTCAGGTTTTCATGTTCAAGAAGCAACTTTTTGCCCAGAAAATGAAACGAATGCAGCCCTACAAGTGTGAACTTTATATAGAAGCTTCGACTGAAGTTAAAAAATCTAAAGGTCCAAACCGAATTCACTGGACAGACTGATAAATAAATCTTCTCCATATCAAAATTTATTGGGCAACAATCACGGACATTGCAGTCTACGTTGTATAATTATTGATTCTCTGTTACTAAGTGGGCGCATTTGAGTTAATTCTTCCATGTGTATTATTGTTAATAAAATATAAGCACATTTCAAATATGCGTTTGTCTCAAAAAATGTGTCTAATTTTGTTATTTGATAGTTAATTTTCAACATCACTTTTTTATTTTGTTTTATAGTTACAACTGACTTTTAATAACAACTTTTTTTACCATTAAAAGTATATAACAAAAATTTGATACATATTTATCAATGTAAAAAAACTTATTTTTCCTCTTTTAGCTGCATGCGAAATTTACACTTTACTCTCAGGTAATCCCGTTTAAGCTTCTCATACGAAAACTCAGCAACATCACATTGTGTCCTGGTCTGTTTTCTTTTACCGAAGATAGCATCTATCCCCTTCGAATTCAGCTCATCAGACGATGCTATTTTTAGAAATACTTCCCTTACGCCACTTCCTGTTTTCTCGATGAATCCAGGTGTGCTTAAGCGAAAAACATAAATATAATATTTCACGTGCCTCTTCGTCATAAAATACCACCAGAGTAGGTTTTTGTGATACTTTATGCTCTATTCCAGGGATTTTCGCCGAGGGCTCATGTTGTCCTTTAAAACATTGCGGACAACTAGAATCACTATACACACTTTTTAGTTGCTCATAATTATAAAGGGTCGTGTTTCGGGGTAGTTGGGGGGAGGGAATAAAGACTTTGGGAATGTGAGTGCTTTAAGGTTTGACCTTAGAGTTAGAATGTCAGTCCATGCTATCGATCAGTCAGAAGCAGCCACGTTATTGGCAAACGTCAACTCGTCTGACGAAAGATTAGAGTTGACGCCCCTGCCAGAGATGTGATGATTGTGGGGGCGCTGTCATTTGCGAGGCTTTCTTGGTGTGTTGCAGAAGGCGAGATGGCCTCCCGCCTGTCAGCCGCTCAATTTTCCGGTAAGAGCTTCTACATCGTAAAAAAAGAAAAGCGCCATTTCATATGATTCTTAGAATGAAGCATACATCTCTCTGCTTCTGGGGCATGTCTGTCAATCGTCCTTTCTCTCTCCCTCAGTCTTGCCTTGCCTACCCTTTGCTACGCTGACCCTCTTTACTTCAAATGAAAATGGCTGCAAGTGTTCTTTGTCTAGATTTAAGTTTTTCGGGCCCTTCAGCTGGTCATCATAATTAGAGCACTCTACAATTATCAGTCTAGTGGCGCTACAAAGAGCAATCATCGTCTAGCAGTCTTTTGACTGAGTGATCAGCAGTCTCATGTTGTCATAAAGAATTATCAGCAGCTGATAGTCTCATGCTACAAAGAATGATCATATCATGCCACTTCATCCGCATCTAACAGTCTCATGTCGTTACTAACAATAATCAATAGTCAACTAACAATAATAGTCATCTAACAGTCTCATGTGGTTACTAACAATAATAGTCATCTAACAGTCTCATGTGGTTACTAGCAATAATAGTCATCTAACAGTCTCATGTCGTTACTAGCAATAATAGTCATCTAACAATCTCATGTCGTTACTAGCAATAATAGTCATCTAACAGTCTCATGTCGTTACTAGCAATAATAGTCATCTAACAGTCTCATGTCGTTACTAGCAATAATAGTCATCTAACAGTCTCATGTCGTTACTAGCAATAATAGTCATCTAACAGTCTCATGTCGTTACTAGCAATCATCTAACAGTCTCATGCCGTTACTAACTATAATAGTCATCTAACAATCTCATGTCGTTACTAACAATATTAGTTATCTAACAATCTCATGTCGTTACTAGCAATAATAGTCATCTAACAGTCTCATGTCGTTACTAGCAATAATAGTCATCTAACAGTCTCATGTCGTTACTAGCAATCATCTAACAGTCTCATGCCGTTACTAACTATAATAGTCATCTAACAATCTCATGTCGTTACTAACAATATTAGTTATCTAACAATCTCATGTCGTTACTAAGAATAAGTCATCTAACAGTCTCATTGGTTACAAAGAATGATCGTCATCTAACCGTCTCGTGTCGTTACTAACAGTCTAGTGAGAGTACACAAAAGGATCAACTACTAGTAGTCTTGTGACGGTAGATCATCGTTAACACTGTATGTTGCTGTTGTCAAGGTTCCTGCTGGGCTCGGAGGAAAATCCAGACGCTGTCCGCGAGAACGACAGCAGCGGCGGTAAAGGAGAGGCCATTTCCACCAGTGACAACCGCAACAACAGCAGCAGCAGCAACCGACATATTTCTGCTTCTGATGACGGATGGAGAGCGTCGATCGCCAGGAGTATACCCGGGGTACCGTATCTTCGTCAGCGCGCTCTAGCTTTGCTGCAACTGATAAAGGGTACTCCTCGCCACCCGATCTGCCCTCACCACCACGGGTGCTGGCACTACGTCGTGACGGTGAGACTTACTGGAAGTACCGCTGATGACCAACAGAGGGCTTCTATATTTATTATGCGACAGTTTGTGTTGTAGCATATTTTGCTTAACTAAGGACTAGTGTATTTTGTGTCTCGGGGAGATAGAACATAAAACAGTGTATGCACACCTGCCCACAAACAATTAACAAAAATAAAAATTAAATATACACCAGAAATTGCTCGGTAACGATTTTATAAATTTTGAGTAAAAGCATGTCGTGGTGTCTGACGCCAAAAATGTCATGCAAGGGAAGGAATCGTTGTAAATGTTTCAAGAGAGAATTCACAGGACTACCTCCCATGTATTACAACGTCAAACCGTTATCACGGTTATCTTTTCTTTTGTTAATGATGGCGAGTGCTCGAAGAAATCTGTTATCTTTATCAGTCTCTTTGTTAGAGAAGGATAATTAGACATTAAAATTTTCTTTTCTTTTCATTTTTTTCACTCTTAGTGCAACTTCTGTGCCCAGAAAGACACTCCGACAACGTGAATCATACAAAAAAAAAAAAAAACAAATTACCCTACCGAGTAACAACTGTTTGGACAGAATCTTACTTCTGTATCCGAAAATAGGTAGTTTTCTTGGTAGGTTAAACAACAGTGGGAAAAGAGCTAGAAGTGAATAGAAGTTGATCATGAAGGTTGGTTGGCTGTTTGATTGATGATGTGATTGGTTGATTGATTGTTTGATTGATTGTGACGCTGGTATTAGCGGTAGGACTGGAACTGTCCCCACAAGACTGTCGTTGTGAAGAGTGACACTGATACTTGTCGTGTTCTCTTTGCTGAAGGGTTTCCTCAAGATGTTCGGTGTGGGCTTCCTGGCTCAGAGTACCATCAAGCTGATGTCGTCGATGTCGTTGTTGAGGAGAAGGCCATCTCAAGTGCTGCGATCTTTAGTCAGCACACCTAACATGGGACTAGGGGCCTTTCTTGGTCTTTACTGCGCTCTCTTCAGGGTTTGTATTAGTCCGAGGTCTTATGAGACAACGAGCAGCTTTCACCTTCTAGTTTAAAACAAGAGGAGTGTCATCTTCAGCTTAATAAAGGGGGAGGGGAAGACACGCTGCAGCTTTATTGGCCTTTGAAACTGTAAGGCGGTTCTTAACCTGACACATACGGACGAATGGTTGACCAAGTTGGGCAAAGTTTTCATTTGTTGAATATATAAAAACTTTGCCAAACTGGATCAAATGTTGGTCTGTATTTGTCCCGACAGTAAGAACGGCTTTAAGGGGAGAGTACCACGCTGCCTTTCGGTGGGGCGAGAAGCTGCCCTGTCCCGTGTTGCACTTCTTGCTTCAGACTGTTTTGTCCATTGTTATCTTTAGCCTGTATTTCATCTTAACGCATCAGTTTTGCCACTGAAATTTCTACACAATCATTGGGTATATTACACAGTATTACATACACACTCAACTGCTATTTCACGCTATTCTGTAGGTAACCAGTTGCTAATTTACGCAGTCATGTGTACACACAGGTAGTCAGCTGCTATTTCGCTGCAATATGTTCATGCAGGCAGTCAACTGCGCCCTCCGTTGGCTCCGAGGGGAAGACTCGGCCGCGCATGGCTTTGTGGGAGGCCTGACAGCAGGGGCGGCCATGATATTCTACAAGAGCATCACCGTGTCCTTGTACAGCTGCACCAAGCTGATGGAGGTCAGCGCCGTGTTGTGGCTGTTTCTAATTCTTCAGTCAAAACAAACTCCCTCACTTCAAACTTATTTTATCCTCTTTCCTAAGTGTATTTCTTTCCATTTGTATATTTTAAATTTGACCTCGTTTTTTTAAAAAAAAACCTAGGGTATTGCACAAGTGATGAGAATATTGATTACTTCTGTTGTTATCGTTAAAGGTTATTACAAAGAGTGTTATGCAGTCAGAGGAGATCGGAATGCATGCTAATTCAGCAATCTGCTTTTTACAGATCCTGTACTTTAAAGGGATTGAGTCTGGGCACCTGCCGCACATCCCATGGGCAGATGTTGTAATCTACGCCTTTTCTACAGCTTTTGTTTTCCATGCTGTAAGTTGCTTCACTGCTTATTTCAGACCCATTTCCACTTCGTCTTCACACACCGCATACACAAACAAGCAGCCATGACTGTAATCGTTCTGCCTGTTTGTACTGTCAGTGGCAGGCCAGTGAAATCTGTCTTCGCAGACCTCTAAGTTTTCGTGGATGCTGAAGGGAGGTTGTCTTGTACAGTAGCAAATATATAATGGATAATTTTAGATAAAGTATCTATAAGTCAGTTTTATAATAATAATAATAATAATAATAATGCGAACTTATAATGCGGAGAATCACGAATAAGATAGATCGCACTCTCTGCGCAGTACAATTTGATAGAAAGAAACATAACAACCAATAGACAGTGAGGTACACATAGGGACACTGAACAGCATAAAGATGAGGTACAAGTCAGGAATAGTACTTTGTAAAAAGATATGTTTTAAGAGAGCGTTTGAATGCAGCCTTAGAGGCTGAGTGGCGAATGTGATGTGGTAGAGAGTTCCACTGCTGAGCAGCACAAAGGGAGAACATCCGTTGTCCATATGTGACTGTCTTTGTGAGAGGGAGGGATAAAATGCGGGAGTCTGATGAGAAGCGAAGGTTTCGGGCAGGAGTTTTGACAGACAATATTTCATTAAAGTAGCTGGGGGAGTTTTGTGTCGTATTTCAAACTTTTTTCTTGTGTTTTATGTTTTATTTCATTCTGTTTTTGCCGTTTTCTCGCCGTATTTCATGGTGTTCCATGTCGGGTTTCATGCTGTTCTGTGTCATGTTTCAGGCTGCTTTTGTGTCGTATCCTATGCTTTCTTGTGAAATGTTTCATGTTTTTGTGTCGTTTTCAGGCTGTTTTCGAACCACACGCGCTTCGTTCTGCCTACTGGAAATTTCTTCTTCGGGTGACCGATAACAAGTGGGTGATACTCCGTTTCGTGAAATGTCAGCTTCGACGTCTTGCAAAAATAATGATAACGTTTAGCACATGTCTGACATACTGGTAACATGAAATGACATACTGGTAACATAGCATGTACTGACACACATTGACATGTATTGACATACTGATGCCATGGACTGACATGCTGTTGGAATTTGTGTCAAATATGAATGATTATATGAATGCCACCTGGATTTTTTCGGGATTTATGTCATAAATATGTCACTTGTCATAAGTGAGACATTTTCGACACGATTATCAGCTATTTGTCACAGGTTTGCTGGCATGAATCGCCGACTGCTCGACGGGTTCGGCACGAAGTCCTCCGAGCTGTACCCCAACTACTGGCCGCAGTACGACACTCGCTTCACACAGCTGTCACCAGCTACAGACCTGTCATCACTCTACAGATGACACACACACGCCCTAGTCGCTCTCAGGCAGGGTAACTGAGCCACGTCACGTGATTGTTGCCGTTGAAGAAAAAAATAACCCAAAACGAAGGAGATGACTGCGGCACAACCAACTCATCTTACCCACTACGTTTTGTTAGGTTGCGTGATGCGTGCGTGGGTGCGATTAGTTTAATGATAACTGAGATCAGCTCAGGTAACTGAGTAAGGCCAACACACCAGTCTGATTAATGATCAGCTTCTTAGTTAGCTAAGGTCACCAAACACCAATCTGTATTTTGCAGCACATACTCAATCTAAATAATGACCAGTTGCCTACTTAGTTAACTAAGGTCACCAAACACCAATCTATATTTTGCAGCACGTACTGTAGATTCTCCCTGGCTTACCCTCCCTAGCCCAACCTACCACCTCTCACTAGTTTTCTTACCATTCCAGCCGGTTCCCCACTCCCTCAAAGTCATGGATGTAAACATCGTGTGTATCAATGTATGCAAGTGCGTTTGTGTGTTTGCACTAAACCACACCTACTTATTTTTTACGCGAAAGTTAATGATGGCACAATAATTGTGATTACCTTTGTCAGATCCCTAGATCCTCTCTTTTTTTTGTGCTGTTTTTTGCGGTGGCCAGTATGGATTAGGCTGCGGTAATATGTCAGCCTGTCGCTTATTAAAAACGCTGCTGCAATCATATTTTACATGTAGTTCACTAGTTACATAATCATTAATAACTATGACCTGTCAAAGATTTTGCATTTGAGTTAACATTTGTTCCAGTTTTAAGTCATGTTTAGAAGTGTTTTTAAAGTTTTATTTCCCGAAGAATTTTGTATATTTAATAATACTTATTGTAAAACAATAATTATTTTTCTACAAAGAGGTGCCTTTACTTCAGGTCCTAAGTCAGACGGTTTGTCTCAGGGCGTTTGCCTGCATTCCAGGTTTATTTTCAGACGGTCAGACGGCATGTGAGTCTTAAATACCTCCTTGGGTTGACGAAAAGAACAATTATTTTCATTCACTTTATTTTGAAATCACTGGATGTGATATTTCAATAGCCGTATACAACACCTATCCACTCTGCTTACTTCACACGTACACGAACAGCCGCAAACGTGGGCACACGGGCACACAACATTTACATATTTTAATCTGTTCTACGTCACACCACTGGCGTTACATACACCCCCACCGTCGTCGCCACTGTCATCGTCACAGTTCTCGCGTCTGCCGCTGGTGTCTGGTTTTCCAGCTGTGCATGTCGGTCCATCCAAATGCCTCTGTCTTTAAAGGTCGACTCGCTCGCTGAGCAAAAATCGCTGGAAACAGAGCACAAAGTATCACAAAAACATATTCCGGTGGTCTTTTATGACAAAGAGGCATGCGAGATTTTATAATATTTTTCTCTTAACCACACCTGGATTTGTCGAGAAAACAGGAAGTGACGAAACGAACGTATTTCTAAAAATAGCTTCGTTTACACAAGTTGAAGTCGATGAGAAAAGATGCAATCCTCGGTAAAAGAAAACTAACCAGGACACATTGTGTTGTTGCTGAATGTTCTCTTCGACACTCAGAGGGAGTTAGCATAATTCTCAAAACAACTGACATTGTGAGGGCACCATTGATGTGCGTGATCGAAACAGCTAAAAAAGAAAAAAAAAGAATTGAGGGTGATAAATATATTATAAGGAGCTTAAACGGGAACACGTGCGGTCGAGTATCAGTAAAATAATAGAAAATTTTGCATGCAGCTAAATGAAGAAATAAGTTTTTACATCGATAAACATGTTTCAAACCATCATTATATTTTTTAATGTAAAAAATCCTTATCAGCAGTCAGTTGTAACTATTGTTGCCCATTAAATTTTGATCTAATTGACTTACCAGTCTGTTGAATGAATTCAGTTTGGACCATTTAATTATTTTTTAACTTCATTCGAAGCTTCTAAATAAAGTTCCAATCTGTAGGGCTGTATTCCAAATTCAGCTGTTTCATTTTTTGTCGGCAAAAGAAAATCGCTTCTTGAACACGACAACCTGAGTGATGTTTCTTCATTTGACATGAAGACATGCACACTCGCTGTTACAAATACTTCGATCACGTGAGAGAACTTCAGTATAGGAGAGTATTTTTGATGTTTAATGTTTGAAGGATTATATCTTTAAAATTAAGGATTATTATGTACTCATATTATGGGAATTATTATTTCAAAACGAATTTTACCCGATCCTAAAGAAATCATGTTGCGAGTGAGTTGACCTTTAAGCTGCTTTTTGCGCCGATTTTCTAAACGTTTTGCATCCGAAGATTCTTGAAATGCCATTTGTTAACCGCAACAGAATGTATCGTTCTTTTGCGACTTTCTTGCATAATCGTTCGAAAGGTCATTAACGGGTTTTTTTCGGCATGTCTAATCTTAATGTCCAGTCAAATGAATTTCCATTGGTGATAACATGATGATGATATATAAAAACAAGAGCTTTTCGGCGAAATTTATATTTTATTACTGCTGAGTTCCTTCTCGTATTTCCCGCTACCCCCATCTTGTCCATAAAGGTCTGTGTGCAGGTGTGAACGATAGGGTGTCTTTGCACGTGTCCTGATATCTTCACATGTATTTGTGTCTAATTGCCTGTCCGCTGGTCCCTGTGGTCCAGTCTGTTATTCTAATATCCTATATTTTATATCGGACTTGTACAATTCTTAACCCAAACATAACCAAGTTATCTATCCATCACTATTCTAGATGTGTACGAAACCACAAATTGAAATTGTTTGTTCATTTTGATCTCAAGAGTGCTCTATGTTTAAACGTGATAAATGCACGTGCCTTAATTTTTTTTTAATGGAGTAATAACGAGTGTGTTTTTCCGTTGCGTCTCTGTAAACTTGATAAGTGGTTCTGTAGAGTATGTGATATACCTCTTGACACCTACATGGCTCCAGTGCAGGATGCGATACGCCTTTTGAAGTGTGTTTCTGTATAGGGTGCGATAGCCTTTTAGCTTCTTGAAGTGGCTATGTAAGAGGCGATATCCATTTTCGATGGCACGGCAATAAAGTTGATTGATTCGCTTGAGATATAAAGTGGCTCTGTGTGACGTGTGCAGTTCTAGATTTTGTGAATGAAAGCGTCTGGGAGTGACGGAGGTGGGGATGGAATGGATATTATGTGTCAAGAATGCACGGGACGTGTGGACAGGTCACATACAACACACACTGACCTCACAGCGTTCTTCACGTGTCCTTTCACACAACAAAGTACAAAGACCTGCACGTGGGTTCCTATATCTCTATAATTTAAAAAAAAATCCAAATATTTTCCCACACTCAACGAATTTCAAATGAAAGTTACATCAACATTTATCGCAGCTAAATTAATGATTACATAAACCCTACTAGTATTCTAAATATCCTTTCAACAACGTAAATGTCTTCTTTCAACCTTCCACTCAAACGTCGCTCACCGTCTCTTCTCTATATCAGCTTAATTTTCTTCCAATGTTTAACAGTTTCTCAAAACGTACATGACCACTTCACACTGTCAACGTCTGATCACAACTCACGCACCCACAGATGTACACTTGCCTGTAATTCTTGAAATTATATAAAAATACACACCACTACGAATCTCCAAAAGCACAGCAATTACTTCCAATATAGAATCCACGGGCAGAAACAGCAACTGACGAATCTGTTCACACACACAGCAATACTCCAAACAACACTACAAATGCCGACCTTTACTTTTCTCGAATAATCACACACACACACACACCGGTACATTCCACTCAAACCATCTTTTGTTCTCTCTCCCCAGAAACTTCTGCGCTCTTGCAGACGACACCCCACGTCATACTCCTCTTTTACGTCACGCCTTTCAACCATAGCAAAAACCTACCCCCCAAGGGCCACTAACCCTGCTGTACAAAACAAACAAGGGAGCTAACTCCATTTCTGCCATTCATTACTGTCACGGGTCGATCCGTGACATTATGTCACGTGACTCCTAATTCCTGGTCTGTACAAGATCTTGTTAAACCGAGATATGGACAGCGGTTGATGCCTGTGCTGTGTTGATAAGAGGCGGCGGAATACGCACGCTTGAAGTTTGCGAACAGAAATTAGCAGTGAAAACAAGTCAGTACGCACACACGCGCGCGCGCGCGCGCACACACACACACACACAGTTGGTTTTTCCGTCAATATCTGAAATTCGACCATTTCTCGATGCTGTTATTATTCTCCTTCGTGGGTTTTTAAAGCGTCAGTGAGGAAATAACGAAGCTGCTACCTAAGTAAATGACCCTATTTCGTCAAATATTCAGCGCATGCGCAGTACACACTCGGTGGTCAAAGCGGAAATCGGGTACAGTCATTAGTGTTTACTACAGATCGAGATGGGTAAAAGCATGATCACTGTTGTGTTATTAACTGCCACAATCGTAGATCAAAATACAGAGAGAGAGAGGAGAAACGTTAATATTTTCTAGTATCCCCATGGGTAAAGGCCTTAAAGCTCAATAAAGAAGAAAACTGTGGCTGCAAGCGATCCGAAGAGAGAACTTTGTGCCGAAAGCGCAATCTAAAGTATGCGGTCGACACTTCGTGTCGGGATTTCAGATAAATGACCCGTCTGTCTTCAATCGACTACGTCCCAACATTACATCTTGGGTATGAAAAATCAGTGAAAATGAGGGTCACTTCGACAAGCAAAAAAGCTTATTGTACTATACTTCAGAAATTGTTGTCAGTCTTGGAGAAGACAGTCGAAGAAAGTTGTGTGGACTTGCCGCACCAGACATCGGTGCTGAAATAACAGTGGGCGGAGAACATTTTTTTCTGTCGCAAGATTCCATTAATAAATTTCTACAAAACTACGTAAACAATTCTCAGGAACAAATACTATAGAAGATATTATCAGTACATATTATATAGTACAACAATTTGGTTTTAGTATTAAGGATGCGCAGTGATGTTTTGTCTGCGTCTTATTTTTCTTTTACCATGATATGGTCATCAGAAGAAAAGTCAAATTCACCTGTAATAAAAAAAAAGCAAGGTGAAAGGAGTATGACTGTTATTGCAGTGTCTGATATCAACCAGCAACACCACACCTTTGACCTTTGTCACATCAACATGCAGAATAAGTGATTTTTTTCCACTCGGAACTTCTTTTTGCTTCAAAACTTTCTTTAGCCATAGCTGATTCTTACAGTGAAACCATGAACGTTGATCTACTGGACTGCTGACGAAATGCCGAGACCAACGCTTAGCCTCTTGCGAAGTTCTGAACCGCTAGTCTCGGCTAGCGGGATTCAATCCAACAATTCAATTCCGGAAACGGAAATCGGACTGAATCGTCTGGCCTATAGTATGAATGAGAGCCGCTCGCCACTCGTCTTGCTCTTTTGATATACCTGGCCGCGGAAGGCGAAAAAAACTTACACCAAAACATTTGTAACCTGCCCAGTGGCATTCTTCCATGCTGCAGGAGTTACCACTTCCTGGCTGTTTATATTCCCTTACTGCTGCCATTGTTGTCGTCGTTCGCTACCGGAAGCTGCTTTTTTCCGAGCCTCGTTCTTCTTGGGGAAGCGGATGGCCGAGTGGTTAGAGCGCTGGCTTCCGAACCGAGAGCGCGCTGGATCAATTCCCGATAAGCGCAGCAAACTTCCCCCAGTCGACCCAGCTGACGGGAATGGGTACCTGACTCCATAGAGGGTTAGGGAAGGTAAGGCAGCGAGGGAGAGGAGATTGGCACCACCCTCATGTAAAAGCTGGCCCCGAGAAAAGTGGGGTCTCTAACACCTCACTCCCCTACGACCTGAAAAGGTTATGGGATGACCTTTACCTTCTCGCGGCTCTCTAACTTAATTGAAAAAAATCGTCTGCTAGCAGTCCAGTAGATCAACGTTCATGGTGAAACTACTCAAAAGACCGCTACCCGACTTCCGACTAGCTGTCCGCAGTATGAAAGCTACTAAATTCTGAATGGATGTTACAGTAGGTCACCGACGGTGATGAAATACCCTCATTGTCAAAACCCGATCCAAGTCACGTGACCAGTCGCTCTGCAATCTCATTTGCCATGTTTTTTTGTTTTTTGTCCAATCGTATTCAAGCGACCTCTCCTAGAATGTTTGTGGGAGGAAACTTTTAGTCAGGCATACTTTAAACTCTCGCTAAGACGTCAGGAATTTCGTTTCCTAGTGTCAGCGTCTGTTGACCTACAGGCTTATCCAGTTATCCTCTTTCCATTCTCCATTCTCCATAATTTCATAATTGCAAGATATCGATCGGAAGATACGCTTCTGTTACTTGCAGCTCTTAAATGTCCTCTCCCAAGAGTAACAAATCACAAAGCAAAGCTGGTACACGGAGTGTCTGTCCCTAACCGAAGTGTCCGTTTCAGTCTTTATTATTATTATTTGATATATATATATATATATATTTGTTTGCTTATACAGAGCCCTGTGCTGTTGATTAAACGACCTGAGCGATCGAAAGTCCTCTTTGTGCAATCAGATGATATAAAGGCCAGAACTTACAAAGTTTGAATATATAGATAATAAAGAGTGTTAACTGGTCCTTGGTTAATGGCCGTTAGTAGCTCGTTTTGGGTCCAGAAAAGCTGGCGGTGTCAACTTCTCACTCCAGACAGTCCAAAACGATAAACAACTCTTGACTATCAGTTTGATACAAGTCAAAACACAACACTCCTGCACTAACTCTCGCCCTATTAGCGGCGACACGCGCCCGCTTCAACCTTAAAATAAAACTCAATGGCGACACACGCCTACAATACTATAAACTACTATGATGGTGACACACGCCCGTCCTAAACAGTGAAACTCAACGGCGACACACGCCTACACTACGATCACACTAAACGTTGCCCATGCGCTCTCTTGCTCGAACATTTTACATCAAAGCTTGCGTCATTCATCCAGACTTGCGTCATTCACCGAGGCTCACGTCATTCACACTCGCTCACGCGCTCGCTAGGATTGACCTAGACCCACTAAAAACATTTCATTCATAACAAAGAGCATTGTTTGTTTTGAAGTTTGTATACAAATATAGTTGACGGCATAGCTAGTTTGGTAATTCTAATGAAGTATAATGAAAATCATAGCTTAATCTGAAGTTGTAATTATACTGAAAAGCTAATATAGACTATAACTTATTTCAAAGTTTGTTTATAGGGCTAGTAAGGAACACAAAATGCTCTGAAGTTTGTGTGTAAATATTAAGACCATAATGTCACGGGTCACCCGCTGACGCGCATCCGTTAAATCAACACAACAAATGACCACTCTGGTGTAGAGCGTCCCTCCGCGAGACGAATAGTTATTAAACTCTAAGTCACAAGTAAATTACAAAAAATACACAAAAATACTTCTCTAAACAAGGTAAAAACTCAGTATGGAACAGCTTTCTTATAGGTGGTTTTGCGACGCCATAACAAAAATGGCTTACCTGTAGGCGGAGCTATGCAAATTAGTGACGTCACTATTACGTCACTCATCTGCTCTCTCTCTCTCTTCGCTAAACTCCCCTGATATCGTCTCCATCTTCTTCGAATCCTTCCTCCAATTATTCCGAGAAATAATATCCAGAAATGAACAATTTTTCCTGAAGTCGCCTACCCCATCTTCTTCGAATCCTTCCCTCCACTTTTTCCGAGAAATAATATCCAAAAATATATAGAATTTTTCCTTGTCACTTCTGCATCCATCCTAAACTTTCTGCTATACTTTCCAGACTCTGCACCTCTCAACCTTTCCTTGAATTCCACAATTGCACCACAAATTTTCACGAAATTTCCACGCACACTCGCCATCTTCAACCCTCTCGAATTTCTATCGTCTGCTCACATCAAAACAAAACTTTTCCCGCGCCAAATATCACATGACTAAAACCAGCCAATAATTTAACGACTAAAACCAGCCAATAATTTAACACGACTCCATGTCAATCACCATCACGTCACTCGACCAGTCCTCAACATTTGTCCTCTACAATAAAACCTACCCCTAACCCTGGCCCACAACCCTACTGTCGTAACCTAAGGGGCATTAGGTACGTGTGATAGACGGAGACTCGTAGTTAAAACCTTAACTACACTCTCGACGACTCCGTCATCCACGCCGACATAACTTGTGCGCGATGCACTTCCACTAAATTGCTAATTAACAAGAAACATCACACTGACTCGAGCCCCGAGCGCACACCCCCAATAAACAAACAACGCAATTTAGTGGAACACGTTAATTATTAATAATAAAGACTGCCGAGAGTTACACCAATATGTTGATAATAAACAATGTAAGAAATGTAAATTCTGTATCCTGGCTAATAGTCTAAGGCGTCCCGTTAATTCTAACTTCCTATTGCTGATCCAAATAACTAATGAGTCATAGAAACCCTATCTTTAACTACATACACATCATTCTCTTCACTCGTTCCCGTACACATTCACTCGCTCTATACATCACACATTCATACGCCACTTAGCCTTGCTGTTGCCGCGTGGAATAGAATGGTCCGTTGGTATGAACGATTGTCTTTGTTACACGGGGGGGCCCTCCCGATGCAACGTAGAGGGGATGGCGATTGATTAGCCTTTGTCCTCCTTGTCTCGGGCGGCTCTCCCTGGCACCACGACGCAGAAGAGACGGTGGCCGGCTGGCCGTTGTCTTCGTTGTCTTGAGTGGCTCTCTCTGGCACCACGACGTAGAAGAGACGGTGGCCGGCTGGCCGTTGTCTTCGTTGTCTTGAGTGGCTCTCTCTGGCACCACGACGCAGAAGAGATGGTGGCCGGCTGGCCGTTGTCTTCGCTGTCTGGAACCTCGCACTCGACGACTTGAAAGGAGTTGGAACGAGCGCTCACGCGTACCGTCCCCTTGCACGGGTGTGCACTCCCTTCCCTGTCACCAGTAGGCCTGACGCTTCCACCGATGAGACCAGCGCCTAGCTTGTGACCAGAGTAACTTATCCCCCTGCCGAGAGTTGCACGGCGACTGCAGGGATAGAGGTTACTCTCCTTGACACTCTGTTTTAAGAGTGGGCTGCACACCTCTTCACAAGTCCCTTTTACCACGTCTCGTGCCTGATGGTCGTAGACAGGTACTAGCTGACTTTACTCAAAGTCTTTCTCTCTCGCGTTGATGCGATCACTTCGAGAGTTTGGTGGCGAAGCCCCGATTCTGGGTTCCACACAAAGTTAAATTGCCGGTTTCGACAATAGCGTGGCACGCGATTGGTCAGTCACACTCACAACCACGCTCATAATTCATTTGTCCACTTAAATACAGCCAATCATGCATCACCGCTAGTGCGAGACAATGACAGTCCCCTGCCCAGCCTCTGGAATCTATCCCTACCTGAATTCACAACCCTCGTCCGATTAACAATTGCCAAGGAGTGGACTTGCCGAAATCAGAGGCGCTACACCCTCCCTCACCTGGGCTGACCAGCGTCCGCGGGTACTAAAGAGTTGGGTTACGGGAACCAGAGCTGGCGCTACACCCTCCCTCACCTGGGCTGACCAGCGTCCGCAGGTACTGAAGAGTTGGGTTACGGGAACCAGAGCGGGCGCTATACGCCCCTCAATTAACGGACTGTCTTCCCGCCCCACATTCCACGTTCTTTCGTGACACCTACCCCTAACCCCACTTCATAAATCACACACAACACCAACCAATGCCCAACCTCACACCCCTCTCAAATATCGATCATACCCGGTCTCCCCTCCCACAAAATAGCACAGCCCGCCGTGACCTAGTAAAACCACCTATATGAAAGTTCTGCCCTCAGTATTTTTACAAGTATTTAGGGTAATATGATATCATTACATCATAACAATCACTGCTAGGCTTAGCAGGAAAATACCTCACTCGAATATATTAACACGCAGCACAAGCTTACATAAAGGACATACAAGAAATGTAACAGGTATACAAAATGAACAAATGTCCTTGAAGTCGGTGCACTCACACAGCAGGGCTTCTGCTAACGCAAAAAAATTGCGTAAAGTACGCATTAAAAGTTCGGAGGACCCCTTCAATTTTCGTCAATGGGGTCCAGGGAACCCCTTCAAATTTGGGCGAAGAGCAGATAACAAAATTGGGTAACTGTAGCGTTCGACATCGTAGCCCAATCTATTGTTGTCGTCTGCTACAAGGTGAGTAACTTCCCTTGCACTGAGTTTTTTCCCTTACCGGAAAAACTTCCAAATAAATAATAATAATAATAATGTTGGCTTGTATAGCGCCAAATCCTGGCCTGTGGACAGCTCAAGGCGCTGACGTCAAAAAATAAGATGACGACAAAATAAGATGACGACAAAATGTGGGTGTGTAGCGGCCCGTCTCCTCCACGTCACAGGGCAGCGTCCACACACAGCAAGAACACAGTCCTCAGCACAAATATCCAACATGTCATACAAACCGGAATACACTCCATACAACAAATATCCAACATGTCATACAAGCCGGAATACACTCCATACAACAAATATCCAACATGTCATACAAGCCGGAATACACTCCATACAACAAATATCCAACATGTCATACAAGCCGGAATACACTCCATACAACAAATATCGAACATGTCATACACTTCACAGAAAATGCAACATCCAACAGAAGGCACAAGTTTCACTGGAACGCCAGCACACGCTCAAATAACCAATTTCCAAGATGTCGTCGACAGCGTGGTTAAAATCATCGTTGATTTTTTTTCACATTGTAAAGAGACCCCTTAGAGTTTGCCGGGGACCCCTTAGAAATCTAAAGAAGGGGTCCCTGGGACCCCAAAGAATTTAGCCTTAGCAGAAACCCTGACACATACGTATAAATACGTTAATCTAATAACAGAGCCAGAATGGGTAGCACGCCACTAGAGCCTCACACCGCCCGTGGAAGGTTTAAACACTCAGTCCTCCAGCGCGTGCTTAAATTTCTACCCACTCTAAAATTGAGGTCCAAACACACAGTCCTCCACTTAACCTTCTTAAAGTTCTGGTTTTTTTTTTAATATTTAACAATTCCCCCCGTAGGAGGTTTAAAAGAAGGACACCTTGTGCTTCACTCTACCTTAATCAAGGTCTTACTTCGTTTGGATTGTTCGTCTTGGTGTCAAATCATCGGAAGCCCATGCCTCTGCCTCACGTCAATGGTCCTCCGGAATGTACGGATATCGCCTGTAGGATATCACACCACACAAGTCAGTCATTCAGCCTCGCTGTATCGGATGATCCTCCCCACCTTGGAGATACGCGGACACCCTTTCACTCGACTTTGCCGAACCACAGGCCGTCTATACGCCAGCTCCAGCCGTCAACACCCGTAGTTTCCCACAGACTTCCTTCCTTTCGGCGTATTCCCTGAGTCTACGTCAGAAAGATTCTCAGACGCCTGCCTCCAAATTCAGCAAATGTTCTTCCTGTACTGTGCTGGTAGTAGAACAACAGACCCCGGCTTGAATACCAGCAAGTACTATGACAACTCTTGTCACTAAACAGCGGTGTAATTACCGCTCTCTCTAGCGCCTCACGTCGACATACAGTATGACGACTGGTAAGCTTGAATGATGACTGAACACCCGTCAGTGACAGCACACAGCAAGCAGCAACACACCAAGATTGCTGGAATATCAAATAACCAATATCGAATATTATCCCACTTGCTATGGTCGGTTATAATATACCCACCCTTGTTTACGTGGCCAAAGGGTGAGCTCAGCCCGCACCGCACATAAAATACTAAATAAACTGAAACTTCAAATTTCTCGTGATCCTCGCGTGGCAGCGAGAAAAAAACAAGACACCCTGACCACCTAGACAGATGGTGAGCTCTGCCCGGATCACACGTGAAATATAGTAAAAACCGAGACTTTCAATTTCTCGTGATTTCCTGCGTGGCAGTGACAAACCAAAGCACACCGTGTGTGTCGAACTTAATATACATCATACCACCCTACTGCCGCACCTCCTTGTACGCTACACATAAATTTTCCAAAGTTCTTGTACATTTTTTTTGCGGCTCGTGTTTGTCTTACACAAAAAAAGCAAAAATTGTGTAGCTTTCGTGCCTCAGGGTTTTTATGTGAGGATCTTCACAATGATTTTCTACTGTAGACATCTTCAATTACCCTTCATAGCTAACCAGTCTAGAACATGACACGTTTCTGACAAGTTAATTAAATAAAACCCAGCTCTGTCATTAACTTGCCATAAACATGAAATGCGATTTAATTTTCTTAGAGGGACGGGTGCGGTGACCTGAAGCTTGCGTAGGTCGAAGTAAACGTTAATCTCTGAGGGTCACCGAAGTTCCCAGCACCGAGCCGTTGTCATACCTGTCCGGGAAATAAGGTCGACTTCTTGGCACAATCCAGGGGAGAATTCAGAGGTTTTAGAAGCTTATACCTCATCAACGAAAAGAGTTGTTTGCTCAAACTATTTTCAGGAATTTGTTTCGTGCAATGAACTAAGCCCCAAAATTACTATTCATTACACACTGCACGCACTGTTAGCTTGAAAAGACCTGTCACCCATCAGGCATGGTGACGAGGTGAATGCGTGACATGGCAGCAGGTTGGCACATTAACATTCAAGTTTTCCATGTTAGCGAGATACCAGGTGTGGATACGCTCTCGGATGGGACTGCTGACTCCGCAATCACTCTGTCCATACGCCCCTTTCAAAAGACTTTGGTAATTCAAGTGTTTGCCAAGAGGATAGCGACACTTCCGTTTGTTGAGTACGCATGCGCAACAGCAGATTTGCCTGTCGTTGATCGATTTAGAGTCTGCTCGCGTGTTTAAGCTGTAATGCGATGGGCCTATGAAACAAAAGCAGAACATAACCTTTAGCTTTTTGTTGAATCATATACATTGAAGACTTTTTTTTACACGCTACAAAAAATTATAAATCTTGGGTTCTCTGGCTAACTGAATAATTTTGATTATAACATTCACCAACAAATTCTACTTGTATGAAACACGTTCTGAAAATACCACTTGGTGTTGAATTATTGGCACATCAGTTTTCCATGCAGGCTGCTGAAATGACAATGCGGATTCAAAAGACTATTCTTAGAGCTGAAACCGAACATGCTTGCTTGTTATTACCATGGTGTATAGGCAACTAGCATTTAAAAAAAATCCATTGGGTATGATACCACGAACCCTTCATGAATGCGCTTAACTCATTCAACACGGGTGTATGACGTATAACTGGGTGTTGAGGAGATTAGCTGTTGGTCATGTGCTTATTACAAGCATCGGCGCGCCTGTCACCTCACATCAGCGAGACTTGCTAGATCACGTGAGTATGTGACATAACGCTGACATCCTAGACTGGAAGTTATCAAATCTGCTAGCGGAACTCGTACATCAACAGAATAGGACGTTTACATCTGGAACCATAATGAGAGGATTTGTCATCAAGTGAGATGAGAATGAGTGAGATGGATAATGACAGGACCCGAAGTTTACACTCGAAACAGCGCTGGACCCAAGCATCAGCCACTGTTCCCTCTTGCTGGACGTTGCGGGGAACAAGAAGCAGACCACATGACGCCATCAGGCAACTGATTATTCCACCAAGTTGCCAGAAATCTTTTTCTACTCCCCCTCCATCTTGCATTTCTCCCTCTTTCTCTCACTCACTCGATCCATCACACACATGCACGCGCGCGTTTACAAAATGAATTCTTTTCCATTTCTGTCGAGCTGTTGGCTTGAAATCTTCGCAAGAGAGCTAATTGACGCCATCACGATATCAACGCACTGGTCGGCTTTGGCATCGATAACTAACACCTTTGTGGCTGCATTACATGTATCGATCTGTTTGTCAATGTGGCCGCACGTTATCTGCATGTTTTTCGTCCAGTCCTTTCCAAATGACCTCGCAAAGGACCTCTCCTGGGATACTCGTACGCGAGAGGGAAAAAATTTCCTCCCACTGCATGTTGTTCAGGGGACCTAAAGCAGTGAATGGTGAACTGAGAGTTGTCATTCCGAAAGAGAGGGTTTACAACTGAACAGTGGATTTTATTTGTTCTCACTGCGCGGGGTCTCTCTCTCTCTCAGTTGCCTGCCCTCTCCGTATTCATGCGTGCATTAATTGCAAGAAAAGTTATAATCCATTCACCTCGATGTCCGTAATCCATATTGTATTCACCGTAATTGTCGTATGCATGTTTAGATGGAGCTCGAACTGTGCAATTTATTTTTATATCTGGATATTTTCTCCAAATAAAAGAAAAATATTTATTATACATGAATTCACATAGCACCGGTCAGATACTTGGCATTACGCTGCGTGTTAATAGAGGCTGCAGAATACTCGCTCCGGTGCACACTGTGCAGTTGATGCATGACTGCGCATGACATGCAGTCCGCACCCGCCACTCAATTCAGCTGGCGCATGTGCCCATATATGGAGCCCAAGACCACTCAGGCTGTCAGTGCGAGGAGTAATCACCCTGCAAACTGAAGTGAAAGTTCCTCAGAAATTTTAAAAAAGCTGCTGTTAAGAGCTTTGGTGCCTTACTAAGATAATCTTCAAGCTGCTTTTCCCTTCCAATCGTCCGGAACAACAGACTTGGCGCATTTGTTCCAAAACTTCAGTTAATAAGACTTCGCTGGGATCACCTAGCTGTCACCTTTCTGCTCTGCACCCCGCTCACCTACACCTGCACCCAGCTTTGCAGCTAATCACACCTTGTGACCGTGGTGTCGACAGTCCACGTACCCCAGCTCGCTGCAAGCCACCCCTGGGGACTGCGCACGTGACGTCATCGTCTTCATTGGACACGACAGGAAGTGGAGGGGGGAGCGATGTCTCGACACGCGATAGATGTTTGAGACGAGTGACAAGTGTGATGTGACGGATTTGTGTGGGTGAGTGTAGGTTGTGGTGTCCAGGAACTCCTGATGCTGCATAGACTGATGTCTGTAGCGTTTATATGTGATCCGTGAATTACTTACATAGGTAAGATACTGTTCCGTGTGTGTGTGTGTGTGTGTGTGTGTGTGTGTGTGTGTGTGTGTGTGTGTGTGTGTGTGTGTGTGTGTGTGTGTGTGTGTGACTTTGTGTGTGCAAGCGCATGTCTTTGTGTGTGTTTTTTGAGTATTATTATTATTATTATTATTATTTAAAATGCTATCAAAATGCCTCGCGATCTTTCTTTTCTGGCCTTCATTTGTCGGACTTACAACCCAGCAAATACGTAAACCTTACCCCTTCTGTTCTATCGGCTATTTCATCGCACAAGCCATGTACATTTATTTTCCTCCCAGCGCTGACCAGCCACTTTTATACATTATTGGATGACCAGTCTCCTTCTCCACCCACCCCCAGACCCACTCAGCAGGTACTACGGTCATTTTCCGTCTAACCTGACTATGGCAGCTTCTGAGGCCTGTTTGTGATATTTGTTTACTTTAGCCAGGTATAAGAAGACAAACGATAAGCACACGTATCGCCCTTCACTAATGAGGAGTGAGAACACTGTCAACAGTGTCATGGCGCCCAGGTTGTAAGGCCACCCACCCGTTTAATTCCTGTTTTGCTGGACATGACGTCAGCTCTGGTTGTGACGTGAACACCAAGCAGTGGGTGTTGTTGACCGTGAACTCGGCGTGACCAGGGGTCACCTGTGACTATGTAAGTCTGAACACCCAGCTCTGTCCTTATGAAGGTAGAAGCTAAAGTTGATGTCAAGGGAGGCGAGTTAAAAGGTAAAAGACTCACAGCCGTAAGGCAGACGGCTGTACGTAGCTCACCTTGTTGAGCCCCTTGGTAGTTGTGTCCCAAGCTTTCTTCCGAGGCATTTTACTTAATTCGAAGTAACGATCTCTTGTCGATGGGCAAGCGACCTTCGGCCTCGAACCCAAGAGCACCAATTACAAGGCTAGCAGGCAGTAAGTAAAACATACGTTCAGCCTTTCCGTTTTTTTATGCCCTCTCGTTTCATTTCATTTCCCATTCCTCATGCAGCCTTTAGATGGTCGACACTGCCGCGTCTCTTAAAGGTACTTCCGGCTTTCTGTCTCGATGTTTATGCACGCGCCATGCGGGCGCCATTGCAGGCATATTCTTTGTTTTACCAACAGCAGGTAGAATATTCATGCTTTGATGAGTCAAATTCACAAACGCAAAGAGAGGTGCTGAGCATTTTCAAGAAGGCGCAGAGATCTATGAGGTACGCGAGCGATCATCTTCACATACCACATCAATCAACTCAAAGATGGTCGGCATGGTGCTGACGTCACGAGTGTATCAGCGCGAGGGATGTTCGTTTCTAGAGATACAGCTATTCACTGTCTGATATGACTCTGAAGAGGACATTAGCTTGTCATGTCAGCCTGGTGACTTCTCTGTGTATATGCCTTCTCCCAAACAGGAAACAGTATTGACTTTGTTCAAATGACAGAATTATTTCACACGGCACCATTTTGTTAATCTCAAATGGCAGATTTATTTTCAAGTAGCATAGTTTAAAATTATTATTTTCAAATGACGAAATGTTATTACTCTCAACTGGCACTTAAACTAGTTATAACGCTTATAGCGCGATAATAACTATTATATACAGTATCTATAACCCTTGAATAAAGTCTAAACCAATATTTGTAAATCTCAAAAGCCACTTCAAAACATTGAACAGAAAATGTTAATATGATCTGTGAGCAATATCTAGAGTAAAATCAAATAAAAACACGATTAAAAAGAGTATGCTGAAGACTGGGTAATGGTGGTCAATCTGGCAAGTGGAAGTATTGATGAAAGGCTGATAATATCACAACTGCTGATGTTTACGAACTTCGGATGTTTGAACAAACTGAGTTGGATTTCATGCAGGCCTTGCTGTTGGCGGTATGAATGTTGACTTAGTCTCAGTGTAGACCTCGGGGCCCTGTTGACCCCAGACCTGCTCCCGTCAGGGCGTGTGTGAGTGATATCTCAGCATTTTCAAGTTGATGGCGGAGTCTCACTGTGTGTGTGTGTGTGTGTGTGTGTGTGTGTGTGTGTGTGTGTGTGTGTGTGTGTGTGTGTGTGTGTGTGTGTGCACCCTCATCAGCAGGCTGACAATTTCAAGAGCTGGTCCAAGTGCAGAACGCAAAGAAGCAGTCACTGACTTGTACTTTATCAAAGAGTAGGGGAATATTGTGCAAGGTCCGCTTTCACATCTCAGTTGACTCGGTTCTAGCTCGAAGCGACTTATGTCCAAAATAGACCCTCATCTTTTCTTATTTTTTTTTAAAACTGGGTGGGGGAAGAAAAGGGAGGAGACATGTAGTGAACTCTATGAACGCAAGTTATTATGCATGTTCCGCTTGATACATTTCACTAGTATACACTTTATCTCCGATGATGTTAAGTACATCGTCATCAATGTTTGACCCATACACCTGAAACTACTCTTAACTTTCAATCCTACCCCACATCCCGAGTTTGTTTGTTTGTTTGTGTGTGTGTGTGTGTGTGTGTGTGTGTGTGTGTGTGTGTGTGTGTGTGTGTGTGTGTGTGTGTGTGTGTGTTATCGCTGCATCGACGCGAGAATGTTAGTTTCTGTTTTTGCCACTTTTTTTCAAAGTACTTTTCTTTATTCTCGCCGTAGGAGACCGCTGACGCGTTTTCATTACTCTTGTGTCAACAAGTTTCACGGCTTTGACTTCAAAACACGTCGGCGCCCACGCAAGTCCCGCACCAGTGGCCAGTGTCACAGCAGTGCGTTACCTCCATCACCAGTTACCTCTTTCCTCCTTTACCCCCCCTCACTCTCACAGAAGAAAAACCAGTGGTTGTGTAGGCATATCTCACTTTAGGTCACGAGTCACTAACAGTGGACATCAGTGGCAGACCTCACTAAAGTCAGTTCAGCTCATCCTTGATCTTTGGTAATGAACCTACTGAACCACAACTGCATCTGTTTGACCTGTGGCGATAGCAGAGTTCTTTCCAACACAAGGATTCTTCGAGGACTCGAACATTGAGGTTGCGTGTAGCTTGTCATGCCCGCTGACTTTGTGGAAACAAAACAGACTTTTGGTGTAGATTATATAATTCCCAAAGGACTTAAGCAGCGTCTGGACGGTGGTGGTAAAATGGAAGACTGCAGCCAGGTGGATCGGTATCTGAACGAGAGCAGCCGCAGGTTCCGGCAGTGCCAGGTAAACAACACTGCCCGTCGCCACTCGCTGATGAAGCGGACGTTGGGCATTGAGGTGGAGCGCCGAGTGCTGGCGGCGGAGAGGACACGAGAGGAAAAACAGCTTAGGGAACAGCTTCGGGGCATGCAGATTGACCGAGCGAAGACGACCCTCAATGTATCCGTCAAAGGTGTGTGTGTGTGTGTGTGTGTTTGTGCGCGCGTGCGTTTCGTCTTTTTTTAAAAAATTACATTTATATTTTTATGTTTTATTTCTAAAATGTTCACCAGTTACTCATTTCTGGTGAAAATGCAATATTAAATCATTTCCAGCAGTCCACAAGTAGTAAAATAATGTTGTAAAATTGTATAATTTAGTATGAGAATTTATATAACGAATTAGGGGAGATAGGTATCTGCTGCTCCAGGACTAGGAAACTATAGTTATTTCCCCTAATTTTGCCAATAAAATTGAAGGGAATAAACTCAATAAAGCCACAAGGTAAAACGAAAAAACTCGAGAACAAATTCAAAAATACTAAAAAGTTAAGATGAAATACGTAAAGAAACTTGGAAAACTCTGTGGCCCCTTACACTTTTATATTTTAAGTTAAATGTATTAAAAAAATCCTGAGACAAGGCATTTCAAATAAGAAGTATCTTTTAAAATTTTTTAAAACTTCTTTTTGTTAGACGCTTCATTGTGGGAAAAATGCTTCCTATAATCGCTACAAATTTCCCCATCAAAGTAACTTTGCAAATGTAAATTTTGTTTGTCATCCTCGCTCTTAGTATTTAATGAAATGTAGATTAATTTACATTTTGGTCCTTCTGTTGGATACTGTGTGACCATTATTACCAGGTTTCAACACAAAGTGCATTGTCGTAAACTGCCACAAGTCGCTCCGAAATGAAAAAAAATGTAAAGATCTTTTATCGTCTGATGTGAAGAGGGTTCTAACGGTAAAGGCAAAACAAGAAAATATTTACTGGATATTTTAGTCGATCAAAACTCATTTTCAGCTACAATACCATGCACTACCGTAAAATGCTCATCCTTGTCACCGTTTCTTGTTTTTAGTAACCCGAGGCAGCTCAAAGTCAAGAAACAAGCGCACGGCAGATGATTCTGAGAAAAGAATCATTCCTGTCTCAGATTTCGACCCCTATCCTGTGACCTTTGGCACCACTCTGTCTCCTCCGAGGCCACGGGCGGGCACGATGGGAGAGAAATGTAAGACGGACTAACTTATAATTCTCTTTCACTCACCCAGTCACTCTGGACAGTGAAGACACTCAAAACACCATGTATTAGATAATTTTGCACAATGAGCCAACGTGTTTTGTCTATTTACCTTCTACTCTCCCTTATAAGGTGAAATAATTTGCATCGTGTAGGATGTTTATGTTAAGGAAACGCTTTTGTTTTTCGCAGTTACATTATATTTGAGAACTAGATCTTGAGCGAGGGGCCGTACTGATGAAAATGTAAAAGTAAAAGTCGATGTTCGTTATTTATTTATTTATTTTTTTTGTAAAGGTACCTGGGAAGTAAGGTGTTAGGGACCTCACTTTTTTGGGGGAAGTTTGCTGACCACACGAGTATCCAAACGGCGCTTCCGAGTTCGGACGCCAGCACTTTAAACTTTATCCTCTCGGGGCAGGGCAACAAGGGCCAGGCAAAACCTTCTCTCGCTGCATCTATATATATATATACACAGTATATCGTAGTCTTTAGGCAAGAGTCTTGTCTCCGCAGTTAGAAAGCAGTTCCTAGCCCTTACGATTGTTGCTTTACCACTAGGGCATTATTTATAAAGCAGTGCCAATAATGTCTTGAAGTAAAGTAAAAAAGCATTATCCACGGGGTCAGGACACCATGCACTTTGTAACTATGGAGACAACACGCTTTGCCCTTTATTTCCCCACGTTTTCCCCGAGGCAATGACATATCCCCGCTTTATAACAACGGCTTTTGAAGACTCAACTTACCACCCGTATCAGAATGTTTACCAAGTCTCTTATCTCTTCTTATGCCTCGAACTGAAACTAATCGTCTTTGAATTGAGGCACACGGTGACATGTTCGATATCTCTTAAAACATGACATAAAAACTGTTTATGTCTTGCGAAAAAGATAAAAGTCAGTGTGAAGGCATGAATGCAAAGGCTAGTTGTTCGACTAGGGAAAAAGGACTTGAAACTTCGTCGCAGAATGAAATTATGTAGACCTTGCACTCTCCAGCTTTCGGTCTCTTGTGTTTAGGGAAGTAGAAGGGGGTGGGGACGGAAGGAGATGACCCCGACAGTCTGATATGACTCCATAGAAGTTGGTGGTGCTGGGGGGTTTATGAACAGAAAGTACGTCCGTACCTCCGGGTCTACTGTTGCCTTCTTATATTCGATGTACATGAAATTGTAACCGGATTGAGTAATTCAAGAAATCGATTGCAAAGTACCTTGGAAGTTTGTGAATTTGTAGCATACACATCTTTCTTTCTTTCTTTCTGGAAATGAAGCAACGTGTCGAGGCTATTGTATTGGCCAGCGAGAACTTTAAGGTACATGAAGGGTCTGAGATAATGTAGAGCACGGTCAGTAGGTAGCCACGAAAAAATACAATTTGTTAAAACGTACCGTTATTTTTGTGATTGTCTTCTCACTTCTCACTGTCTTGACTAGCTGTCTTGACTAGCTCTGTAAATGATCTTTTCAAAACCTGCTCTGACAAAGTGTATTACGAGGCTAGCAAAGCTCTCGGTAGGCCTGGCAGATTTTCCTTTTTGTTGAAATGCCATGACACTGATCTGTGTGGAATCTGATCCCAACCACACAGGGGGCCGTGATTCAGTAGCCTGCATTTTTTGTAAGGTCACCGGTGACAATGGTAGCAGGTACAATGTCGATCATGAACACCTGTGAAAAGGTGGTGACCGTGCTTAATAATGACTCCATTATGTTCGTCTGCTTCCTTCAGCAGATGTGAAAGGTATGAACATCCTCTTGCAGGAAAATGACGAACATTCTCTAGTGGCTGCGCTTTTCTTAATCACCACTGAAGTCTGTCTTCTTGTCATGTTTAAAAAACTCTAGGTACTAGAAACATTAGTCGACTGCACGTGCACAAATCAAAATAACCAGGTGGTGTGTGTGTGTGTGTAGGATGGGGGTGTGGTAGGTGACCGGCCAAGGCACATCTGTATGAAATTGTTACACCAACCCTGTCCTTAAGTGCTAACATCATCAGAACAAAAATGTTCTTACAACTGTTGAAATTTAGTCAGGCATGTCCTTACAGCCGCTGTCATCAAGTCAGCCAGGGTCTTTAGAGTCACTTACATAAAGCCAACTATGTCTTTATAGTCACAACCATTTAGTCTGCCATGTCCAAAACTTCTAAGTGGTCAGCCATAGATCTGTTTGCATTCATCGAAGGGACTTTGGGAAACGTGACACCCTGCTCATGATATACAATGAGACAAGTAATATGGGACAGGTAGTGACAACAATATTACAACATTCACAACGCGTACACAAAGCGCTGGGAACTCAGAGATCTTGTAACTATGTCTTTTTCCTTCTATAGATGTATTGCATTATTTAGTTATCCTTTTTTTTTATTTATTCAGGCCAGAAGTACGCCATCAGGCGAGGAAGGCGCCAGTCGCACGAATTCGAGGACCTTCACATGAACACGGCAACAGGTAAGCTGACTCTGCCCAGGCTGCAGATGCTGGCCGCGCGGGGCTGCAGGTCCGGCACCCCGTCCCCCTACAGTCTCTCCCCTTCCCCCTCCCGCCGCAACGTGGACCTCGGGAGTGAAAGTGACTCATACTGGGCAGGTGACCCGGAAGCCATCAGGTCGGTCAGACGCCCGCGGAAGTCGGTGGAGGAGCAAGGAAAAGACCGCGCCATGTTGAGGTCACAGGTCGCCGAGGCTCGCCTGAAGGAGGGACCGTAGCGACGTGGGACGTAGTTTCTGTTATCGTCACGTGAGGTGTTGGCCCAACAACGATGACAGAAAAATAGTTACAATATTAATAGGTGCAAGCGTGTAGACTTTTTAGTTAATGTAGATACTTCAAAATATTTAGCTGGAGATCATCACTGAATCCGTAAGGACACGGATTTTAGTTTTAGAAAATGTCATTACTGACACCACATGTCAGACACTTGCGAACAGTGCAACCTGTCTCAACCTGTCTCATGACAAATATGCATTGAGTAGTGGTCTCTTACCTCGAGGTCTCTTTACGCGGAAAACTAACTCTTTTATGAAATAAAATCAAAAAGAACAGAAACTAAAACAAACACAAACACGTTTATTGAAAATAGATACTGAACTAAGTTATTTTCTAGACACTCTACTGTCTTCGAACTGTGAGTCTTCAGTGAAACCTCTTTACGACACTGCTAGGAGGCACAGGCATGTGTTATTAATTGTCGCGGCTCCACTCGTCAAACAAAGTGTAAGTCATAGGGCTAAGCTACAGGTGTGCTGTCAGTCATGTAAATGGAACACAAGAGTTTGTCTGTCTGTTTGGACTTTGTAGCAGGGGTTTCAATTCCACTCCTCGAACCACGACAGTTTTCTCGGAGACAGCAATAAACTATATCTCCTCTTCAACAACATGAACAGAGTTGAAGACCCGACGTGTTTCTTCCCAGCTGTTGGACCGATATGTGATGTGATCCTTCTTCACTGGAGCGCCCAACCCCATCTCCTAGCATTTTTATATGAAAAATATAAACTTAAACATAAATTTAGCGTTAATTTGATTGCAAAATAGTAATTAAAATCAAAATGCTTAAAATATGGCCTCGAAATGTATAAGACAAGATAAATAAAAAAACTGTGTGTTTGATCCTAGCTCCAATTCAGTGGCATGTGAAACGAACCAGAATCTTGTGGCAGGCGTGTGCTGTGACAAACCACAAGACTGGTTTTCTTGGAATGAAAGAAGTCTGTCATTAAGGATAGTTAAAATGTCACAAGTGAAACAAAAACGGTAAAACTTCTTCCAACAAAACTCTTGAAGCTGTTTACAAAAACGGTAGATTTTATTCGTTTTTTTTTAAACAACAGCCATTGCATCAAGCTGTAATAGTTGTTCCATTCCGGAGGAAGGGAGAGAGCAGCTGGTTGGGAGGCGGGCAGAGTAAGGCAAAGTTATTTCGCTTTGTGTTTTCTGCTCACCGTGGGCCACTCGGCATCGCCTTCACCGAGAGCGAGATCGGGATCCGCGATCCCTGCCAATCTTTCATCGATCTTCTGGCGTTCCTCCTTTCCCAAAGTCATTCCCAGAATTCCACGCGCAACGTGGCCGACGTTGTCGTGCCCATCACCCTGTCCAATCCCATGATGCCTAGCAGCCAGCAGCTTACGTCTGTTGGGAACAGTGGGATCGGAGATCCTTCTCTGCTTCTGCTTCGCGGGGCTGGCTTGCTGGTTGGAAGAGTGTGCCTCAGAGGTCGCCGGGTCTTTCGTGGGTTGGGTGCGGTTGTGACCTGACCGGGCGGAAGACAAATGTAGACGACCGGAAGCGAGGCATAGGTCCTCGAACTCTATCGACTTCCGGCGCCCAGCGCGCGAACACCTGCGATCTGTCAAAGAAAGGTGGATGAGGGGAAAAATCTGGACAATATCTTGGCAAACTGAATCGTCTAGACTACAGTGGAGTCGCAAGCTTTAGCCCTTAAATAATAAACGACCAAACGAGTGTGAGAAGCATGTCGATCAGTAGCATATTTAAACAATAGAACAATCTCGCAAAGATGTTTCACGTGGATTAGATTATGGGTCGCTCGAACCCTGCCACCCATGTCGACAGGTCCTTGTATGTAGAGGCGAGTTTTCTATGTCCATTTGTATATCGCGCTTAAATATCTTGTTACTTAGAATCAAGACTTCGAAAGTGAAAGCAAAGTCATGGCGAAAGGCTGATGATCTAGTCAATAATTTTACATCGATAATTCAAACCGACTTACGCTATGGTCATGTTTACCACACCAATAGGGCTTTGCATTAAAAAGGCTACTTTCCTAAAAACACACACACACAGGCGCACGGAACGAGGAAGCCATCTTAATTTGTTACGCATAGCAAATGTTTCAGTTCATATGAACTTCAAATCGGTCGTATATCGTACGCGCAATTCTTTTGTTTTACATCCATAAAGGAAAACGAGCCAATCACAACGTGCTGAAAATTAAACCGGTTGCGTAGTGCTACTGAAAAAATAAGAGCCAATCAAAAACCACTACACAAAGTCATTTACAGCGAAAGTCTTAAGCCAATCAGAAACCACTACAGAAAGTCATGTAAGAATGACGTCAATGAGGCAGACGACGTCAGCAGTGTACATCAGAGATGACGTAGCCACTAACCGTAGGCTATCTGCATGGGCGACGTGGGGTCATACACCGGTGACCCGAACTTGGACTGCAAGATCTTGAGTGTGTCGGGTTTGGCATCATCTTCCTCCTCTTCTGTAACATAACATGGAAGCAAAGGACACTGGGAAAACGCAGTTTGTTTGCCACAAATTTAGTATTGTACCACAGTAACCGCTGTTATGACACACACACACACACACACACTTCCAACGGCTACACGGTAGGACAAAAACTCAACTAGCAGCTTACAAGAGGTCATTTCTTGCGGAATGAACGTACGTAGTCTTCTGTGTTCGTTGTGAAGGAGGAAGAGGAAAATGACTTGTCACTTGTATAGTTAACTTCTCCCCTCTTGGCAGTGAGCTCAATGTTCTTAAAGAGCAACACAAGAAACCTCTACAGAGCACAATTTACAAACTACAAAGAAGGGAATAGGAGAGGGAGGGAAAGACAGTTAACGGAGAAAACCAGCGGCTGCTGGAAGTAAACCTTCGATACAAAGTCCGCAACACTTTCGCAACTGTTAACCCCTTCTTTAATAACTGACCTCAAAACAAGGGCGAGACAAGATGGTACAACACTGCCTAGGAAACACGACACCGGGTTCATGTCCATGAGGCCAGAAAATGTCAGAGGACAATGTGGTACAGATCACACCTAGGTCACAGCGGTGATAAACGAGCTTCATAAGCTGGTATACTTCTTTTTGGCTTAACAACAAAACTCATTTATTTAACGACAGGTGCATAGGAATTAAAATCAAACTCGTAATTTAACTGTTGAGCTAGTGACAAGGTGACGAGTTCATAAGAACACACACACACACACACACACGCACACACGCACGCACACACACACACACACACACTTTCTCACAAACAACATACTACCAAACTGTCATAGACACCTCTAATTTATAATGTCTACCCGACCGTGTGAATAATTTATATAAAATATATAGAGAGCCAAATAGGAGTCCATAATTTGTCCGCATATATCCTCGTATCAATAATCTGTGTACATACATCCTGTCGTCAATACTTTGGCGCCTCTGCCTGTGGCGTCTCTTTGTTTCATCAGAAATGTGGCGCAAGCACAGCTTTTATTTTTCTCTAAAATTTGTCATTTCAAAAGAAAGTAAATAAGTAAATAAACCATACGTCGTTTTAATTGTTTGCCAAAAAAGCCTGAAAGTAGTGTCCTAAAAGAGAGGTGACTTAAGGTTTGTAAATGACAGACAAATTTATAGTAGCAGTATTTAGAGGAGGAGGAGGGACTGGCTATCACTTGCCTACCACTTGCGGCCTATTTATTAACGTCCCCTCTTTAAGTCACTTGAATACTGTCTGGGTCTGACTTTTAAGCAGACTGCAATGTATTTCGTTAATCATCAAAACTGTAAAATAGTTCTACAAAATTTTGGACTGTTATCATCAGAGTTCTTGAAACAGTTCGAATTTGTTGCGTAGTTAAAGTTAGTCAGCAGTGAAGTCCAGTTAGCAGCAACTCTTTGTGACCAGTAACATCAGCATTTAGTAGTGGAGCAATGTCTGTAATAAATGGAGTCAGCTAATAATATGGAATTGTGGCAGAAGGTAACAAATTTCCTGACAATGTAGAAAATGCCAGAGGCTAGGGAAATTAACTCACCGTTAAATTCACGCGCTTTTTGACCGCGAAGTCTTTCCAGCCGCTGCCTCATGTCAGCGAGGGTGTCTTCCTCTTGGATCCAGCTTGTTGCCATCTTTTAAAATTCCTACAAGTGTGATGCTCGATAACTTGTGAAAGTTCACGTGTCTGTCTACACCTGCAAGATGCTTATATACTTATTAAAGTTGTTTCCGTCGAGATTAAATTTCCATATCTGTGGCCGGGGGTTGAATACTGAGTGTCCTGTTCAGCTACAGATGGTCAGGTACAAGCTTACCGAAGGTAGAGCTGGACTAAGAATCCTACAGAGTCCACATCTTGGGCACATCTAAAATTTGCGATGTCAATAATGACCTAAAACAGGTCATAAAGGAAAACAACACATTCACGAAAAGATTGTCAGTCCAGAAGAAATGTACATTACTTGACAGAGCTTTAGAGAAGATGGGACATCATCATAGTGACTGTCGCCATTTTCCAGAATTGCTGTATGCCTGAAAGACGCCGGGAACACGTGAAAACAACAATAATACGGTAAGCCAGAAGTGTCAGATTAGTAATTATTCGGTTGTAACAGTGCTATCAGTCAGCAGGCTGTTGTCTGTCACAGTTTTTTCGACCAAATTACTCAAGCGGGATCCAGAGGGAAGACTGGGTGATCTGGAGAGCATAAAGGCGCCTCGAGCGGCTACGTGTCCAAACCATTGCCTGCTGTCAACTTCTTCCGGAGATCCTCCGGTCAGTTCTGAATTTAGCTCGAAGTGCACTGCCACCTCTCCACTGTTAATCTACCCCGGTTATCTCTCCATCTGATTCATGGCAGTTTCAATAATCTCACCCCAGCCATACCCAGTCGAACGCTACTGATCTTGCTGGTCCCCTCTTCACTCCCCTCCCCCATACACAGCCTGGCCACCACAGGCTTCTATAATCTCTGTGTTGTCGCCCTACAACATACCGACCTTCTTGTAACAGCCACCTCCTGCTCCCGGTAGTTCCTGATAACACCAGTCAACTTTTTCTACAATCTTTAAAGGGGTTTCTTGTCGATATCGGGATCTCCGAGACCAACGAAAGAATAAATAAAGAAGATGGATTAATGGATTGGCGATAAGCTTGAAACGTGACCAGGAACAAAACCAAATGGCGCACCCTTGGGCAGAGAAGGCATTTGATTGAGTGACGAAAGACTTAACATTTAGGCAAAAGCACCTGAGTTTTGTATCAGTTTATAGTGATTTAGTAGCAGCAAGACGATAGTGTCTAAAGGTGACCCTTTTTTCTTGTGGTGCACACAGTATTTGCGGTGGAAGCACAATATAAAAAAATGGATGTTAATACTTCAGGAGACTAATACACAAAAACATAAATGAGAACATGGGATTTAAAAAGTGTTCTTCAGCATTCCCCAAACTTACACTATCACCTGATGTTGAATCCATTGGCTAACATGTGTTTCTATTATTTATTTCATCAACAGCTGTCATAGCTTGCAGTCTGTTTTGTACTTGATTCTTATTGCAGAGTGACTACAAGATTACAAAAAAATCACTGTTTGTGTGGTAATTAAATGTATGGTAAATACTGTTTTGATCACGATGATTTTAGAAAAAACTTGTGTCATTTAAATGTTGTTAGTTGTCCACTTTCTTCTTTCTATACAGCTGTCAGTCTTCATTTTCTTTTTTTTTTCCTTCCTTGTGGTCTCTATTCTTTTTTGTTTATTTGATGGTGTCTTTCAGATCCTTGAATAACTTTGCATTAACTTCATTCCAGCAACAAAGTTTGATATATTATCTGCACACCCAAGATAAGTTTGAAGACAGAATGCCTGAACTGCACATTTATTTAATACATTAATGCATCACATTCTGCCAGTCACCAAAAAGGATTACCCGCTGATCATGTGCTATGCAGTAAAGACGACAAGCTTATGTAGGAAACAGCTCTCTGAGGTGTACAAAACAGCAGGAGATCTTACAAACCTCACATCAGTAGAATCATCCCATACTATCCCACAACACAAATGGGGAAAAAATATCAGCAAGCAGAATGAATATTATTATAAAGTGAAGGTACTGGATAAATGTTTACAAAAATTCTGCAATAAAAAAACAAACTTGAATTAAAACAGCAGGTGGCCAGGGAGCTTTGGTATGTATCCAATGGTGTGTTGAATAAAAGATAAGAAGCGTCCATTTGAGCTTTTATCAAAATATGATAGCATGAAGACGTGCCTGCTTTTATGAGTTGTATATGAGCTAAACATTGCAGAACCAGAATTTCGAGGAGCAAAACTGCAGATTATTTGTGCTCTGCACCCTTTGGAGAAATAAAAACTAAACAATCAACCAACGAGCAATGACAGTTTCCAAAACAAAATTCTTCAATTAAACATCATGACAAACTGAGGTGCATAAATACATTTTTTTTCTAGGCATTAGTTGTCAAGGTATATGGCTGCCTCTGTCCAGTCATGATATTCACAAATGATACATGTGTCTCTCTATCAGTGATTGCTGTAGCTGTTTCCTTCAGTGAATGAATGATAACAAGTTTTGTTAAGTGAACGGCAGCTGTGCCTGTATCACTAAACATGTGTACACCTATTACAAACACACTTGAACGCCTGCCTGTTTCACAAGAAAACTGAACAACAGCTGAAGTAGAATTCTAGAAAATTCCGGTATTAAACACATACAGACAAATGTTGCAGTATCGTCTATATAATAATTGATACAGAAAAGCTCAGATGTCTTTTCCAATCAAAGTCCAAATTTAAGCCAAAGATGTATAAAAACCACTTGTCAAACCTTTTTAATGCCCAATATTGCTCAGTAAATGTGCATATATAAATAGATTCACATGTAATATACTTTTAAGATATCCTTTACAACATCAATATAATATCACAAAATATGCCAGTCAAAAATATGTTTAGATAACAAATACTATACTCCTAAATATTCAAGTATTGCATGTGCATAGACATGTTGTACATACACATAAAAATGCACAAATACAAACATATGCACATGAAAAATAAATAAATATATTTTCCTGAAAGTAAAGAGTGCATGCAGACACACACACACTCACACGACCTTACAGCGGTGATTACAAGGTTTCTCAGTACTGTCACAGTAAACTCACAATAGATACTGAGCTGATAAATATCACCAGACAGACAATCTTCCTTGTTTAACTTCTCATTACAAACAATAAGCAGTAATGTAAGGTAGCAAGCAAGACATACTCTTTTACTGATCATGTTACTATACAAGATGAGAAAGTGACTACTAAAATGCATCTAGTTTATATTAAAATAATATAAATAAAAATTACAAGAACTTATTGCTCATATTATTGCAGAAAGTTTACCATGACATTTTGATCAGTCTTAAATTTTTTTAAAATAAAAAGTTGCTTGGCAGTTTTGCCACATTTCATACTATGAAACTTGTTATTGCAAAACTCTGCTTTCCCTTAAAATGGTCATTACACAAACATGCATAACACAGAAAACAAAAACTGTTCAAAGCATCACTGTGAAGCTATTATCAGAGACGCCTACAAGACAACTTTCCCATCTCCTCTCTACAAACAACACATAACACAAAGTAAATAGAAAAACAGGCTATCTAATCAAAAGGCAACGACGGTGTCTGCTGTTTTGTTTTGTCTTTTGCTAGCTGGACGCAATCTTCCATGACACAAACATTTTTGAAAACGGAAAATTTTTATGCAGTGATCACCTGTGATGGAACACTCTGAAGTAATTATATGACCCTCAGGGCTAACTGAGACAGAGTGAAAGCAACCAGTGCCATCAATAGGCTGTAGCACATGCTGTAACACTGTGCCATTGGGTGAATACAGGCTAACCCCGTGATTTAGAGTATCTATCACCAACAAGCAATCAAAGGAGTTCACACAAAAGCCCCCTGGTGCAACGTATAGGCCATCTTTAAATGCTGCTGGCTGAAACTGATGGAGAAACTCTCCCTTAAAATTGAAAAACTTTATATGAAAATCTGCAGGATCACTGACTACAATTTTCTTCTCTAGTAGGCCAATGTGTAAGGGGCAGTTACCACTTTGCCCGCAGCCTGAAATTACAGGCACAAGAAAGTGAGATATAAGAGTGCAGTCCCTTGCATGGTATAGTTCTACTAAGCGAGTGACAGAAGCAACTGCTATCTTGTCACAGTTGTCAACGGCAATAGCATAAGGTTCATTCATTGTAGAAAATGAGTAGCAGAACTTGCCTTTTTCTGAAAACACCTGTAAGAGTATGAAAGAAAATATTCACATATGGGAATGTGTGGAATTTGCCTTAAAACCATTCACATCTTTTATGGTTGTCATTTTAAAGCAAAATTATGTATGTATCTTTTTAGAATGCAAAAAAAAAAAAAAAAAAATACATGGATCGTTTTTAATGCACACACACACACAAGACAGAGAAAGAGATAACCTGTACTCTTCTGTTTTTACGGTCAGCAACAGCAAGGTTCCTATCTGGGAGCTCTGCGACTCCAGTTGGTTCATCAAACTTTCCGACATCTGTCCCATGCTGACCAAAAGCAAACTTGAAGAGACCAGATCGGCTTAGCACTTGTACCCTATGATTCTTGCTATCTGCCACAATGATGTCACCCTCCACAGTTGTACAGAGACCACGAGGATAGTTGAACTCTCCATCTTTTGATCCCTTTCCACCCAACTTGTACAAAAGTTTATCTTCCCTACATGCAGAAAAAGAGTAGAAGATGTGTATTCTTAAGCAAAGCTACACTTGACAAAGAAACCTGAGGCATACAGACACCATAGGCTGACAACATCAGAAAATATAGGTAAGACTGAGATGGTGCATCTGCTGTTCTGTTATACTAAACAACAATCATAGACAAAACTTTTGAACATAAAGACATGTAACTACTTTAAAAGGTGCTATAAGTTTACAAACAGAATGTATTATCAAAGTATAAAGTAAGATCATAGTTTTGTACAAATACTTAAACGTTGCATTGAAAACGTGAAGAAATAAATAAGATTAAAACCAAAACAAATTATGAATATGAAAGTATCAAGAAGACGATGAAGAAAAGGTCAATTTTGACATTTAAAATAAACAAAATTGCACGTCTACTTTTGATCTGAAGAAGGTGCATTGCTTCCTTTCTTATCATGGGAGTCGACAACATCACAATGAGTGGCACGTAGACCATGTGATAGGAGACATGCTTCCCACTCAGTCGGTGCTGTTAAGTTACGAACCACTGTTGATCTACAGTCATGGACTGAAATGCAAAATAGGTAGCAAATTTAGACAGCAAAGCCAGGTCATCCAAGTAGCTCAATGTATGCATTGTATGAGAATCCCACTTATGCCTGAGGTACTTAGTCTCTGCTTCCATCTTATTCCGGCCACAAAAAATGTATTTGATCAGATGCATTTTTACAGTTACTTTTGCTCATGTTTCATCCAAAAGAAGGTCAGAATTGCAGAAGTACACCCCTACACATGCATATGTTACTTGTTTTTATTTGTGTATGACTGATGTGTGTGCATCTCTATATAATGTCCATATATATCTGTTTCTGTTGAATTTAAACCTAAGGAATTGGTGTGTATCTGTTTCTATTGTATTTATACCTGGAAGATTGATGTGAGCAGGAAAAGTTTTACAATCTTGCACAAAATACTGCTCATGGTATGCACCAGACAGTTCAGGAAACACTGTAGCCTTGTAACCAAACCAGTGAATTCGCTGCTTGGACTGGAAGTCTACCATGGTTTGTCTCTGGATGATTAAAAAGTCTGGATATATATTATTTAGTAAATGCTTTTGATTATTAGTTGCAAAATTTTGCCATCACTTATTTTCAATGTTTAAGTCCAAATTCTTTGCCTATTTCCTGTTACTAACATTAAAGTCAGGTTTAAAGATTTTTCTTCCACTGGCATCTGCTAACTTCTTCAGTGCTTCTCCTCTTATTTTTTTTATTTAATTAGATCCTGCATTTTTGTCATCTTAACTGTTATCTTCTCACTTTCATTTTTTCATTGTATTTTTACATGCACTGCTCTAAATTCTTTGTTGATATGCCACAAAAGTAGTTTTAATTGTAGTGAACAGGCACTTACGTTCTTCCTGTTGTAGATCACTTTTAGTTACAAATTATCGTACTTCTTTAAGCTGGGATTGATAAGGCATTTGTTTTGCAATATCTCTCTCTCTCTCTCTCACACACACACGGGCGACCAATAAACACGTTGGCCAGTTATCTTTTTGTTTGTTTTAAGCCTAATCCATTTAATAACTTCCTCATGGAACTAAATCTTCTAACTTTAAAAAAAAACTTTAAAAATAAATCACGAATTGATACACGTCCGTGGTTAAACATAGTTTTCAGGGGAACTTTAAATATTACTGATAGATTAATCGTTATCTGTCTAGAGATTTTTGCGCCTGTCTATAAATCTGCGTGTGCACAGAAATTGAAGAATGTAATTTAACACATCTTACCTTTATTATGAAAAAACGATACAGTAAAACGTTATCCTCAACAAAAAGTAAACATCTATCCTCGTCGCCATTATACCTTACAATAGCAACCGACCTTAGCAACGGGGGACTTCCCTATTGTCGTCTGCTAGTAAATGGCGATGTCGTGAACTCGGTGCTACCAACCACAGACTTCTGTGATGTGTGTGTACCAACGTATCTTTGGTAGTGATAATAATAATAATAATAACAACGGAAGTTTATATAGCACATTTCCCTGGTTTACAGAAGGCTCAATGCGCTTTACAAAGAAATGGAGAAACACAAATTAAGACGCAAATTCACACAACCGAGACAGACTAAAACATGTCCACAAACAATGGTACAGAGATATATTAACAGAATCACGCATATGGATGTAGGCAACATAACATGCAAATATAACTGTCTATAGAAGGACAAATAGGACGATGAAACAGATGAAAGTAGAAGCACCGTGACAAGGAGAGAGTGTAGCTCGATCGCTTTCCCGCGATTCTGCACATGCGAAAAAACTTTGGTGAATTTGTCCTCATTAGCTGTTCACGGAACGTGGATGTGTTAGGCTTGCTGACACCAACGATCTAAAATATCAAAAGATTACATCAGCTGTTTTCATTTGACCACACTGGTTTTGTCACAGATCATAGAAGTCTGTGGGTTTTGTGGTTCTGTCTGCTGCGAGCACAAGACTCCATTTTGTGCGACACCGATTCGCTGCTCGTTGTCTTAACTTAGAATAAATCGCTGTCCTTAATTGCAATAAACCAAAACTAGAAACATAGGTCAACAAAAAGAACATTCTATCATATTAATCAGACAAAAGGGTTCGGTTTTTATTAGATCTAGGTCGATTGCTCCGTTGTGCGAGCAACGAAATAATTGTGTCGATTGCTAGCTCGAACCAGACAAACGCCAGAGTGCCTTGTAAGATTAATAATAATAACAAAAAAATCAGTAAAACTAACAGTGTAACAAACTGTATGTGTGTGCACGTAATGTGTTCTTGTTTGTGGAATAGATTGTTTGTGCTAGATTTATGTCCGTGAACTTCATTTACTCAGTTTTTTTTCCACACATGCCCAGGCATTTAAAATTCAGTGAAATAAATTAGATCTAGGTGGATGCAAAATTCTGTGATATATCTTTATCTTGGTAACCTTTGATGTAAATCATTATTACAATGAAAGTTCACAATGTTGTCCATAACACGAATATTTTCACAAATTGCCAGTAATTAAAAAAATAAACTACTGCCCTGATACATAAATGCACACCTTCCTTTTTGTCTGTCTTGAGAAAGAGAGAGAGACACACACACACTCTTTATTTTCTCTAGCATGTTTTTAAAATATGACATGTATCTTTCAAATGGCCTTTGTCTTGACTAGCATTGTGCATGTCTCATATTTGATTCCTACATTGTATTTTAAAATGCTTTTATTGACTTTTGGGTGTATATATATATAATGCTCATATTGTTTGTATGTGTGTAGTGATTGTGAGTTTGATTTGGTTTGATTCTCAGTGAAATTTACATTTTTATCAATATTATCAGTGCCACCAGAAAATGTCTTCATTTGAATTGTCACATCTTACATTCTAACTTTGAGAATGCAAATAGCTAAATCTCTATTATTATTATTTTTTTTTAAATCCTGTTTTATTTAAACTTTATGTGAGATCAGGGATTAATGCCTCCATTTGATTAATTTCAGTTGTCTATGCTCCTGCTTCTCATCTATATTCCCCCCCCCCAAACTCTCCCTTTTAACCTGCTGTTTTATCTCTATCTACAACGATCTTTCTCCAGTCTTCTCTTTCTGGTCTTTATTCTCTGTGGCCTCCTTTAGAACCCTATGTTTGGCATGCTAGGCTGCAACAGATTTAATCCATCATTATCATAAGCAGTGTGTGTGTGTGTGTGGGGGGGGGGAGGGAATAACCTAGAAAAAAACATCAACAAGATTAAAAAAATTATATATACATACACACACAAGGATGCAATAAGGTTCATTTTTTAATGTTATGCGCAATAAAAATAACGTACCATAAAAATTGGACAACATATACTGAACCAAAAATAGTTACTTCAAACTATTTACAGCTAAGTAGTTTATACATTTATGTTAGACATCTGTGTAGGTGTAGACACCTCCGCAGACTGACCATTTTGTGGCCTGTTTAACCCAAGACATTCTCTGGGATATAGTTTAGATGCTGAACTGCATGTGCATCTGACTGAACAGCAGCATGTAACATAACAAAGCTGTTTCACTAGGAGCTAAGTGTGGCAGTTAAAACACACAAAGGCCTAACTAAGCACAAAGACAAAATAGATGAAGTGTCTAAAGCATTAAATGTATCAAAGACTGCTACATATCAATATCTATTTACTCAACAACTTGTATCAAAAAGTAAAAACTGTGTTGTTGGCTAGGTCACAACTACAGGTTTAATCAAATGAATGATGCAGAAAAATAGGCTGTACAAAACAAATAGCTGCCTTTTAGTTAGCTCTTTCTTGAAGGTGTCTTGCAGTGACCTAACCCATCATCAACAACTAACAGAAGTACACATCTGTAAAAATTACAAATTATGTTCTGATAAAAATGTGTAAGGTGATAGATACCATAAGCATCTGGAAACTGCTCCCAAACAGAGAACAGCAGAAACCTTTTTATAAACTCAATGTTCAGTCCTTAATACTAACATTATCAACTTTAAAATATTTTTAACTAGGGCATGTGCCAAGCTGAGAATGCCATTTATTTGCACTCAGTTTTGTGCACATGTCCAAACGTTGCTTTTAAAATGAAAATTAAAGGGTTAACTGTGCTTACATTTTAGAAGTTCTGAATTGTTTCTGCTCAAAATTTTGGATTACAAATTTTTAGTTACTATCACTTCTTTAAAACAAAACCCACTGCAAGTCAGTTCTCAGAGGCCACCATGTTTTGTTGTCTTTTGTAAAGAAAAACAAACTGACCCTTATTTGTGACACTGGAGGAACCGATCAGCAAGAAAGACATCCTCTGGCACAGGCATTACTTTGCTCAGGAGACTGAAAGTGAATAAAGGTGCTAGATGGTTTGACAACACTGCTGCCTCCTTGTGGTGTCTGAGAGTTGTGTTTAAGGTGTGACTGCAACCTGAACTTTTGAGCAGAAATGATTCCGAACATCAGTATTTATCATTTATGCCCAACTTGCCATTTCCCTTAAAGCGGGCAAGAGGAATTACTCAAACTGTCCTGATTTGTCACAATATTTAGCCATTTTCTTAACTATTTCTTTTTGCAACACATCAAGGACTGAAAAGTTATTTTTAAAAAATCAAGCTAAAGTATGCTGTATGGGGAGTTATAAAAGGGAGACAATCTTTTTTCTATAAATTTTGTGAGAATAAATCTCATATACAAACAAATCTGTACTATCATGGTTTTTTTTCCATGTGTCAATTACATAGAAACTACTCTGCATTAATTATTTGAAGGTCTGACTTAGTCTTTGAAAAATTTATTTCAATGCAACATGACTTTTTGACCAGTTACTGTAATGTTTGGAGGATAGACCGCAGTGCATATGTCTAGAGGAAAGAAGCAAGAAAGAAAAACAAAAGAAACAATAGTGGGACCAACTGCACTGTTATAAACATTAGTGCACATTCACTTAACTTTCAACATTTACTTAAAGATATTAATTCTGTCACAACAAGTACAGCATTCAGTTTTAGAATGTCATGTCTGCCCATACAAGCACAGTAGGGGAACTTACAATACATTTCCATCACTGATGTTCCCAGAGTAATAATGGTCCTGCTGGAGAAGGGCTTCTTCAGTTTGTGGAAATTTCCATTGAAGTGGTCTTATGAGAGCAGTTACCCAAATGTTTTCTGGTCATTCTGCAGGTTTAAGACCATGCATCTCTGCAAGCCAATGGTCTTTCTCTTGAGTTTCTTCTGACTAGCTTTCAGAAGCTCATTATCACAATAATTAAATCTTGGATCTTCACGTTTGTTGTGTGCAAACTGGGAAAGGAGAAGAGAAAAAGGTTCTGTCATGAGAGAAAATCAACGGAAGAAATTGGAGTTCTGAAAATATGAAAATCAGTGAAGCATCTATCACCAAAATTGTAAAATCCACTTGAATTTAATGTAGCAGGTCGCAACATTACTCTGAGAGACAAAGATCAAACTCCAGTTGTAACTACATGCAGTTACATGAAAAGATTAAAAAGAAAAATTCCATACCCTAGCGATCAGATAATGGCTCAGCTCATAAAGTGCTGCCAGATATTGATGACTTTTGGCAGAACAGTGAAAACGTTTATTATTTCAAAGATAAAATAAAGAGAAATACCCCAACACAGTGCAATGCTCACATGCATACACGTATATATACTTGAAGACATTGCTATAATACAAGCATGAATGATGCTTGGTGGTACAGGCGTAAATCAATTACTGCCATTAACAAGAATTTTTGAGACAAATTTAGGAAAGTTTTGATGTAAAGAGATGTAATGATCTAATATACACTGGTCGCAGTTTCTTGTAAGAAGAGTCACCTACAAACACCAATACCAAAGAAACAATTCAGAGGGTCTGGTTACATGCAGGTAAGTGTGAACACATGAATGCAAATGTATGAAGCAGATTTGCACCAACAGATGTGAGATCAGCAGTCACACATAAATAGGTTGTGCATGTAGATGAGCTTCTTGAATCTCCCTCACAAGCAAAATGCGAGTTAACATTTTAGTCATTGTATCGACTCCTATGGGTGTAGTAGAGTACCAGACAGGACTGTCTGGCACACAGCTGCGCTCAGGTATGGGGTAGAAAATGTCACTGCGGTTCTTTATGCTCTCAGGGCTGCACACAAAGAAACCCCCAAAATGTTAATGGTCACTTTACAATGTCAGTGATACAATCATCTATTGAGATCACAATAAAATGTTGTGGCATAAACTTTATTTCTGCTTATTAGTCACTGAAATCTGCAATCTGAAGATTGTAGAGATAATGTATTGCTAGGTTAGCTCAGTAAAAAACACAAGACTACATCTCAGAAACTAAAATATAAGGTAAAGTTATGAAAAAAATCAATGGGGATCCCATAGGTGTGGGTGGTTCAAATTCTGTAAGGCAAGGCTCACCATTTAGATAGGTAAAATTCGTACAGCTTTACAGGACAGCGAAGTGGATTTTCCTGATTCTCTGTAACTTCATAAACTGGGATACCTTCCTTACTGCCTTTCTTGGTTGTACTTGTTGGTGCTGAACCATCTGCACATTCCAAAAGCTTGCTGAGGATATGTAAACATTTACAAGGCAACTCATCAACGTTTAAAATTCGTACCCAAGTTAAGCTTTTCTTGGATATCAAGTGAATAAAAGTTAAACCAGAGAACTGAAAATTCAATTACTATAAAGCTTGGATGAGATAAAGGTTGGATAGTTAAGTTATGGATATGGTAGTGCACCCCCAAAATTAAAATTTCACAGCACCAAACAAGTACACATGTACCCAACAGTACCCATTTATTCCTGCTTGTATTAGCATAATACATACGTACTTAGCAATAAACCTTTACAATGTTACACGATCAATAGTCACCTGTTGATGTGTTCACAGCTAAGCAGGCTAACTGGTACCCACCTTTTTTGGCTGTACTGACGCTGTAGTAGCGGAGTGAAACACTGCGAGTTGGCTGTCCTCCTTTACCTGGCTGTCCCTTTTTCCAGTATTTCAGGATGTGCGCAAAGGACAGCTTCATGTGGTCCTCTGGGGTCTTGAGCATGAAATACTTGGTATGGAAGTAGATGAGGGTGTTGAGAAGTACATAAGGCGAATGAGCACCCAGCTGTTTGCACTCCCACAAGTGCTCTTCCTCTATGCGACAAACCATCTGACCTATGAATCGGATATGCAGAATGTCAGTATTTAAGTATAAAGAACTGCACACAATCTGGTGATGGAAGCAACAATTCTGAAGTGTCCTTTCAAATTATTGCTGATGCACACAGTTCACATCCAGCCGATGTTTCATTTTGTTGTATGCCCTCTGGGGGTCAGGTACAAAAAAAAAAATACAGACCAGAACATCCAGCCTAAGAAAGTTTTTATGCTAATGCAGTAGCCTTTCTGAGCTTCGCTGTGGCACAAGTCAGAAATGAACACTTGTCTCTTTGGTCTCTCCTGCAGTGTGTAGTGTAAGTGAGTGCATCCATGCATGTATGTGCATGCTTGCATGTGCTTTTAAGTATGTCTATGCATGCAATCAGTGATGGAACTGAAATCCGCGTGATTCATAGGGTATGCACGTGTGTATATGTGCACACACATTAGGGTAAGCAGATGAATTTGTTTTTGTACACAGATGTAAAATACATATATTATAGTGCATGTACTGGTGTCTGCAAGTGTGTGATTAGTGACTGTTGAAAAAGTGCTGATCATTAAGGTTTGCTCCTCATGATATGGCACTAATCTTATCATCAATACATCACAAATTCTTATCTCCAGGTTTTGAGGTTTAGAATACTTTTGCACTTGACACAAGTCAAATAAAACTGTTAAGTGAACTTTCTTACCTGCTGCATTGAACTTGGGTTGACACCGTGACAAAATGTCAGTCAAGCATTCCGTAAATTTTTCATAGTACAAGTCTGTAAAGATGTTGTCAATGCGCCCATTCTCAAAAAGATACTGCTGTATTCCTGCACCAATAAAATATTACAAGAATGTTAGTGCTAAAGGACAGACATGCTAAAAATTAGGCATGCAGTTCATCAACATGATCAGAAGAGACAGATAAAAAAGTTTAACAGTTTGTATTTTCTGTGTTTTAAAGATTGTACGAAGAGCAAAAATAGTAGTATGGTAAAAAAAATTGTTAAATGGCAAAACCTTGTCAAAACATGAAATTAAGCTTGAAATGCCTTGCAGATTAATAATATAGCTCTATCGTAAGTCACAAAAATGCATTGCAATATTTTGTTATTATTTGACAATGTATAAGCAGTGTGATAAAAACTTACAGAAATACCATAAATTTTGGACTCTAAGCCATAACTTTTTTCCATAGCTTTAAACCATGCAGCTTCAATAGTGATGCGGCTTGTTTTCAGATTTTTCAGATTCAGATTAATTTTTTGATGAGCTCCATGTTGTAAAGTGTTAACTGTAAACGCTGTTACAGTGTTAACTGTTCAAATTTTAAAATCATTTAAAAATCTACGAAGCAAGCTCACCTAAACAAAGGTAGTAAATGCTGTCAGGAGAATATTCATCTCCGTTAGGCTTGCGGACCTCCTTGACAAAGAGACACAGGGAGTAGTTGAGCTCATCTGCTGTGCACTGAAGTATGTCAGTTTTAAACAACTTGATCCGGCCGCTTGCCCGCTTGCCTGCCCGTTCCAGCTGCGCATTTTTGAACAAGACCCAGTGTCTCCAGGCATTCACACCGTAGGTAAATTTGAGATGATAGTTAGCATCTGCAGGAGGAAGCTGGGGTGCAATGGCTTCTGGAGGAACAGGAGTGGAGTTGACTTCAGGCTGTGGGGCAGTGACTCTTGGTCTTTTTGGTGCTCGACTACTAGATCGTCGACTGGTGCTCCCTCGCTTGTTGCCTCTACCCCGTGATGACCGTGTTTCCATAAATTCTTGCTCTGTTCGAGACACTTGCTCTGCTGGAGATGGAGTCCGGGGCACAGCAGGTGGAGGCTCTATTTGTGGATTGAATAAAAATACTAATTCAAAGGAATCGATAAAATTTATATAGATTTTGATGACTTAGCAAATCAGACCTGCTTCTGAAACCTATTTACTGCCACATATTTTTCAATTGAATTTTATACTCTTAACTCAGCTAAGACTAGATAATAATAATTTTAATAGGGACTTTTATAGAACAGCATCACACAGTGTTAATGCTCACTGCTAGATCTAAGCAGCAATAGCTTTTTCCTAAGCCTTTTATAATCCTCAATAAGAAATGCTTTGCCACAATGGAATGAACTCTGCAGACCAAATGATCTCTACAATCACAAGAGACTTTTTTTCTATGCCCACCAGTCTCATTTATTACCACAAATTTCCTTAAGTACACCTGATAAGATTTCCTTTCATGTGTTTATGTTGCTTGTCATACAGAATATATTTTTGCTGGATATAGACATCTTAGCAAAACTGTAATGAAATCATCAAGCAATTTATAGCACTGCTGATTTCCCCCGACAAATGCAAGATTTATGTCAAGGGTTTTCTCAGTGCTGGGTACATATCTTTTTAACTTCGTTACAATTTTTACTTTATGTGTGGATATGTTTATGTATAAAAAAAAGTTGTGCTCACAAAGTTTGCTCTCAGCTTAGTACTGTAAAGCACAGATGTGGATGTTATGTATTAACACATTTGGAATAGTGCTATACATAAAAATGCTATCTTGCAAAAGTCTCACCTGTATTAATGGGAACTGCTTCCACTGCCGACTCTAAATCTGCAATAGGACCAGACATTTCTTCTGCCATACGTAGTGCCATCTGAATCATGTCTTCTTCACCCCCAACTTCTCCCTCTTTTGGCCCCGGTAATGGCATCACATCGGCATCATTATCATCATCTTCTTCATCATCATCACCACCCCGAATTGCTTTTCGTTTGGAACCTAGAAAAAATGAAACCTAATTAGTAGCTTAGTGGCTATGATACAATATAATAATATATTGAGAGTTCTGTCTCTTTACCTAACAGGCTGAGGGGATCGGCTCTCCTTTATTTTGTTTCTGTATTGTGGTCATGCTTCGATTTGGATAAAAGTGCTGGACCTTCATGTTGCATGTGCTTCTGATGCATTTATTCCCCCCTTCTGTTTTGCAGCTGGATCATGTATGATGTTATTTTGAAGTGACCTGATTGGATCTATTGGCTGGATTTCCACTCTGGCCTTCTTCCCTCACTTCAGCAGCAACCTTGAGTTGCAGTGAATAAACTGATCGAAATGACAATCACCATTTCGCAGTTTCATATGATAACATTTCTTAATATTCTCAAGATTTCTCAATATTTTCTCAGTTTGATCCTGATGTCACTAGCCCTTGTTCTCTAGAGTTGTTACAGTTAAATCTACAGGAATCACTCCCCTTTACTGGCAGAATGCACCGAGTCTTCGATTTGTTTTTTGTTCTACATCTTTGTGAATCTTTCGTGTATCTTGTTCAGTGCAGTGAGCTTGCCTTTTGGCTGCGATATTGTGCTTTATAAATACTGACTTAACGTAAAAAACATCAAACAGTGAAAATGTGCATAATTTATCAACAAGTTGTACTTGACTGTTGGGGTTCATACATACCAACTCACATCTAATATGAACTGATGAATCTCAAATTTCAGAAATATTTCAGGCTCTTCTCCTACCTCAGACAATATTTGTAAAGTGCATTAAGTCTATATGAAATCTCCATTATTATTTATTAAAACCTGATTAGCAGTTAAATGGCTATAGCAAAATCTGATTAGCACTAGGTGCTTTGTAGCTATAATAAAACCTAACAGTTTAGTGGCTATAATAAAACCTGATTAACAGCTTAGTAGCTATAATAAAACCTAATTAGTAGCTTGGTGCTTATAATAAAACCTGATTAGTAGCTGCTTTTAAGAAGCAATAATGCAAGAATTTTGTCACTCCACACTAAATATCCAAGGAATAACAGTAATAACACTTTATGAAAGATTTTGAAAGCAACCATTTATCATTAGGATTGGCTACTGCCTTGTTTCATGTGAAAAGATAATTTCTCCTGTAGATTCAATTACCTATATCTTGAAGCATATCATCATCATCTGAGTCGCTATCGGAGCTGTGCTTAGTATCAGTTGCCACAGCAGCAGCCATCATAAGAATCTCAGCCTCCAGAGGATCTGTAGGGATTTTCTCCTGGATCTCCTGTCACCCGTAATATAAACGATAATAGTAATATAAACCATAATAGTCAACCCATTTCTTAAATCACAGTAAAACTAACAAAAGTATTTATCTGCCACTGTCATGTCAGGTATTTAGTCACAGGATCAGTGTAAACTACACATCATTAAAAATCTGCATACAGGTAGGTAGGGACACACCAGTAAGAAATCTGAACATAGCACACAGATACATGCATTCTCTCAGGATGACACAGTGTATTTATGTTTCATTTACTATCCCTTGGAGTTTCATAATCTGCTTCTTTGGTTAAATTTTAATCTGATGCCATGGCAGCTGAGACAACTAATGTTGAGGCATAAATACACTAATGTATGCTAGGCTTTGATTTTTTAAAGACAATAATTGTAAATAGTGCATTGAGCTAATCAAAAGCACATTAAAAAATTTAACTACACATTAAAGAACTTCAGAGCTGGAAAAAGTTATCTGCCATCAACATTACTTACAGATTTAGACAGAAAGAACGCAACTTTTTATTAGCCATGCTACAGTGAGAAATTAGCACAAACGGAAAAAGAAACCCGTTAGTAAAGAGTTACCTTAATGTGCTTCATGATGCCATTGGCAGATCGACGGGTGGTGGGTATAAACACTGGGACTGGAATGGGAATGGGCACAAAGATAGGTGTTGGTGTAGGGGCAGAATACATGGCACAGGGCACAGGTAGGTAGACTGGCACTGGTACAGGAATCAGGGTCGGCTTGCTCTTCACTTCATCTATCAAACAGAAAATAATGATAACAAGCTCAAAGTGAATTCAACACTCAAAACTTTCAAAATTTTATTTCAAAATGCATTATTTCATAAAGTTGATACAATTGACACTGGTGTTGTTAAGAACTGTTTCCCTTATCTTCCCATGGCGACATTAATCCAATGGCAACAAGTGGTACTCCACAGTGCATTTCTGCACCTTAAAAACATGAGTTATGTTGACTAAAAAAGGTACTTGAAAAATTTTTCCAGAAAGAAAGAGTGTTACAGCAAGGAAAGAGAAGTAAACATATGACTGGTATTTTCCCAGCATTCAACCGCTATAAGACAGGACAGACACATATCCTTTTTACTGCGGTCTGTCTACCTGTATTGCTGTGACCCAGGGGACTATCAGTATCAAGCGGCTGGGAGTGTACACACTGCAAAAGTGTTAATCTATTGTGGGAAATCTACAGCTTGACCAAACACAGAAGGTTGATTTTGATAATTTTATGTCGCCCGTGAATGATCATATAAATATCCAAATGGCCCTTGGTAAAAAAAAAGATTCCCCACTCCAATGTTAGATAGAGGCCCAAAAAAAAAAAAAAAAAAAAAATCCCTTAAAATTTTTCTTAGATCACTTAGGTAGCATGGATAGCCATGGGGTTTGAACACCACCATTTGAGGCTGAAGGCATGCACACTAGCTAATTTGATACTATTGTAGCTCAGCATACTTTCCAGAGCTGAACCAGTTGTGAAATGGGTACCTGACCCTGCACAAGGTTGGAGAAGTTGGTAGAGTGACGTCCCTTCGCCTAACTGGCTTGAGGGGACGGCTCTCTGTCGTTTTTGTCGTGTTTTTGTATCGTCCGTCGTATTTTGAGTTTCGGCAACCCTTATTATGATGAAGTCGCCATCCTTGCTCCTCTACAAGACTGCTGCATGTTGAGGACGTCCACTTGGACCAGCCTGCAGCTGTTGCGGGATGGTGTTCTCAGCAGGGCCATGAAAGAGGTGTTGCGATCCGACCCCATCCACCCGGTCTTGATAGACATAGACAGCCTTTTCCCGGCACTGGACAGACGGCTGAAGAGCGTATTTCAGAAACTGGACATATGCATGCAGACAACTGGCTTGGACAATGTGCTAGTCGATGATGGCCTTTGATACTGTCTTGTTGGATTTGGACTTCATGACTTGCGCGGTGGTGTGGGATTCATGATTTCATCAGTGAACTTGAGCGTGTGCTGGCGTTCCAGTGAAACTTGTGCCTTCTGTTGGATGTTGCATTTTCTGTGGAGTGTATGACATGTTTGATATTTGTTCTATGGAGTGTATTCCGGATTGTATGACACGTTGGATATTTGTGCTGAGGACTGTGTTCTTGCTGTGTGTGGTCGCTGCCCTGTGACGTGGAGGAGACGGGCCGCTACACACCCACATTTTGTCGTCATCTTATTTATTTTGTCGTCATCTTATTTTGTCGTCATCTTATTTTTTGACGTCAGCGCCTTGAGCTGTCCACAGGCCAGGATTTGGCGTTATACAAGCCAACATTATTATTATTATTTATTAGAAGAAAAGGCGATGAAAGAGATATGATGGGCTGCAAGAAAAGTGAGGTCTCCAAACCCTTACTCCCCTGTTGATTACATGATTAGGGGACTACCTTTATATCATATCAGCAAAAGGTTTTCTGAAACTATTCAAAAGGAGTGAAAATTCTATGCAACCATCATGCCACTGATGATGTCACTGTGTTCATGAAATGCCATCACAGTCTGGGTGCCCAAATCAAACAGGATGGAGGAAGGGGAGATATTACAACATGCAGACAGGTGAGTTTCAAAGATTGACAAAGGGAATGCCTCCCTGCAGCCCATTTGATCAAATTAACATACCAGTTTGACACTCGCGTGTCTGTGTGTGAGGACGGCAGGAAGTAGCTTTGGTTTGAACATATGGTTTGCATAGCAGTGATTTATTCTTCACCACTTTTGGAGGTGGGGGCTGGATTATAATCTGCTGCTGCACTAGGCCTCCTGCTGTGCTTGCAAGACCTGTTGCCTACAGGAGAAAACACATGTTAAAAGCATTTAGATCTTTGAATTTTGTATTTCACAGAAAAAACTTGAGCTAAGATCTGTGAAGATGCTGTTTCCTGAGCAATAAACCCCCTATTCTCAAGAAGTAAAGCTAAAAACATTCCCAAACAAAAAAGGATTAAAACTATTAAAACTATTATCCTCTTCATCTTATACTTGAAGCCACTTACCACTCTAATTCAATCTCACTCTATATCCCATCAATCCTATGCTGACGACACCCAGCTATATACCAGTTGTTCTCCTTCTCAGGCTCACACTACTATCCAGAGCATCCAAGATTGTATCTCGGATATTAGGCTATGGATGACCCACAACAACTTAAAGCTGAATGAGGGAAAAACAGAAGCTTTACTTTTTTCAAAGAGGAGAGCCAGAGTTCACCCTTAACTGCCTGTTTCTGTTCGGGTAGGCAATGCCGATGTTCCTTTTGTAACTTCGGCACGTAATTTAGGTTACATAATGTCTGCTGGCATGTCTCTTGATAAACAAGTCTCTCACATTTGTCGATCTGCATACTATGAGCTCCGGAAGATCAGCTCCATTCGCCATACTCTGTCCGTCTCAATCACCAAAATTCTTATCTGCTCATTTATTCTGTCTAAATTAGACTACTGCAACTCTCTTCTTGCTGGCTGTCCTCAATACCTCCTTGATAAGCGTCAGAAGGTCCAGAACTCAGCTGCTCGTCTCGTTTTTCAGACTCGCACACATGATCATGTCTCACCATTTCTTCGCTCTCTTCATTGGCTACCAGTTAAAGCTAGAATAGACTACAAGCTTTCAACCCTCTGCTATGGTTTCTTCGCAGGTCACTCCCCCAGCTACTTTAATGAAATCTTGTCTGTCAAAACTCCTGCCCGAAACCTTCGCTCCTCATCTGACTCCAGCATTTTATCCCTCCCTCTCACAAAGACAGTCACATATGGACAACGGATGTTCTCCCTTTGTGCTGCTCAGCAGTGGAACTCTCTACCACATCACATTCGCCACTCAGCCTCTAAGGCCGCTTTCAAACGCTCTCTTAAAACATATCATTTTACAAAATACTATTCCTGACTTGTACCCCATCTTTATGTTGTCCAGTGTCCCTATGTGTACCTCACTGTCTACTGGTTGTTATGTTTTCGTTCTATCAAATTGTACTGCGAAGAGAGTGTGATCTATCTTATTCGTGATTCTGCGCATTATAAGTTTGCATTATTATTATTATTATTATAAAATACATGTATATGCTTATGTTATCAATCCTATATTCAGTGGAGAAGCTGAGACCAAATGTTAAATGGGTGTTCATGCCATCAAATTTCTTATCTCTTTCATTGAATTATGTTTGTAAATGGGTATCTCCAAAATGCTAGTAAATCATTGACTCCAGTTTGCGAAAATAGCATCTTGTACTGAACTCACTCTGGTCATTATAGAAAAAAACCCTTCCTATCATTTACAGCAAGATCTAAAGAAATCTTTAATTCACACAATCAAGACTGATGGAACCATGACAAACAAGACTGACTGAACAAACCTGACAACCAAAAGACAAAGGAACAAAGTGTGCAACACTAGTGTGTCTCTTTGAAAATGAACCACCATTAAACTGTCAAATGTACTCACTTTGACAGTCTGACTTGACCCACTGACCACAACAGGTATGCCTCCAGGTGATTTGATGTTCACTTTCTGCCCTCCTGTCAAAAACAGCAGTAACAATGTCCATCAGGAAATGTATCCACAAACTGGCAGAATCTATGCCCTTACAAGCAATAATTCACTAAAAATAAATCTAATGCCAAATTCAAAGCCCCTTTAGCTCTCAATGGATTATTGTTATCAACCTTTCTACTGATAAATATATAACTCCTTTAACTGCATTATAACACTTTGTTTTAAAAATAACAAAATAAATATATATCAGAATCTCACAACAATGAAATTGCTCCATATTCCTCCTGCTCTTTTCTTTTGCACATATAGCAAAACTAAAGAACTGGCAAGTGTTTGTTATTTTATAGTACACTTGGTGTGCTCATGAAAGGATGAGTTACCTTGTGCAGCTAAAGACACAACGTTAGAGATGATTGGAAATGAAGGCTGATTCACTGTTTGCTGTGTATTGCCTAAAAAAACAAAATGAAAACATTTGGTCAGCAGAACAAGCACAGACTGTATATCTTATCAGTATGTATCCTGGCAGTGTTGAAAGAATATCAAGTAATATACACACTTGTATTCCTGAAGTATTAAACATAATACCATGCTGACCATCTCACACTCTGTAAAGTGGAACTTTGTAGTTTGCTGTAAACAATACAAAAAAACTGACCCAAACACATTGATCTGAAACTAATGGACAGACCTTGGCTGGCTCTGCTCAAAGCTCACAAGCTGCCAGATTCACATACAGCAACAGTGTCAATAAAAACTTTATTAATGGTGCCCAATTCTCAGAAATAACGAAGGGAAATATATTTACTTATTGCACAGCACACACCAAGGTTTGCCACAGACATCAATCTCACGAAGCCAAGTTTCAAAATTTCTTTTTGCAGCATCATCTTCAAGATGCCATTGCCACCTCCATTTATTGGCAGTATCGTTGACTTTGAGAGCTGCGGAAAAATCTTCTTTGTTTCCGCAAGGGACACAAGAGTGATATCCATTACTACTGGGGTATAGTATTGTTCACAACACGAATTATCGCTTCATGCTTCATAGTCCCTGGCCCTTCGTTATCAGTAAAAAATTTTAATTTTACTTTCCATCCACAGGATGGAGAACTCTCAACCCTGGTTATCTGCTTTTAATTTCAAAACTGAGGAGGTTGGATTAGTGTCAATCTGTTCATGTTCATGCTGGTTTATATGACAATGTGAGTCGTAAGATGGCTGCTTGGTGGCTTCAGCAAGTTCTGTTCTAGTAGTTTTAGATCAGTGCCCAAGAAACACTGTCTTAAATTTTAGACAATTTACAGGAATTTCTTTCCTCTCCTGCCTACACCAAGAAATTTTCATTACCTTCCTACTTAACTCACATGCAGGCTTTCACTTACATCCCCTCTTACATGCACTTAAGAAAAAAAAAAAAAAACACAAACGAAACAAAACCACCACAAAACAACTAGCCTCTTGTGTTATGCCGATGTTTAGCAGCTGCCTGGTCAGGGGTTGACTTTGAAGGAGGAGGAACACCTTTTGATGTAAATTGTGACTGAAAAGCCATAACACATGTGTACGAGCAGAAATTCCGAACTGAGGCATCACTCATAGTCAGATGGTACTGTGCAGGAACAAACTTGAGACACTGGTCGCAGGTCACAGACTGATTTGACTTTGCCTGCATAAAAAGTAGTAAGAGATCTTCCAGTTAATAAACTTGTTTTCATAACTTGATGGCTAAAACACATTAAAAGCATATTACAGTTTAATATTTCATAAATTATACAACACGGGAACCACTCTTTACCACATTGATCCTGCGTAAAGCACTGTGGTGACAAGAAAAAATATCAGACCACATTACTACAGTCACATAAGCTCCAAGAAGAGAGAAGCAAAATGGCCAGAACCCTTGAGAGAAAGAACAAGCAAAATAAGGCTATAGCTGAATGAATGCAACATTTCATAAAAACCGAACACTAACCTTTCACAGCTGATTCAAATATGTTAAAAAAAAAACAAACAACCTTCTAAACTGTAAAGAGTTAAGAGAAAGACCACAATTCCTTTTATCCTTTTCCTTGGTCTGCTTAATATTTTGTTAGAACTCACAATCACAACACCACGAAAATATAACAGGTAAAACTTTACCTGTAGATTGACTCTGTATAAAGAAAGGCAGTTTAAACTGCAAAAGAGCTGGAATTTGTTGTTGGAGTCAAGGCGCTCGATCATATCAAAGTTGGACTTTTTGGATCCACACCATGCACAAGGAGAGATCTTCCGATTCACAGTGCGGAAAGAATTGACACAAGTATCTGAGCAAAAACGCTTCTGCTGGCCTTCAAACTGCACAAGGTGTGGTGATGATTCAAGAGTAGTGCACAATGTGCCACACTGGTCACACGAGTTCATGTCAAGCTTGTTGGCATACTGAAAAGCTGACAAGCATGGGTCACTGCAAAGATGATGGATCTGACCTCCATATTTCATCGTATGCTTGGATATTTCAACCTGGTCAATTGAAAGAATGACAAGTTCACAATTCTTTCTTAAATCCAACAACAAAGTTATTTTTAAACTCTACCTTAAGGACAAAAATACTAATTTCCCAAATATAAGCAATCTTAACTCCACCAGAGCCATTTTATTTTATTCACAAGTATCTTCAAGATTAGTGTTAATAAACTGTCATGCACTAGCTGCAAAAGTTTCAAAAATTGTATGTAAGATTTACCAGCTCAAAATATTCTTTTCCTAATAAATGATTTAGCCTGTCTGGTCTATGGCAAAGTTTCATAATGCAAAAAATGTAGTTATTTTGTAATTTTGTAGCTCACCTTCTGACACACAGAGCATTTATTGGAGGGTCTTGCTTTGCCCTGCTCTACTCGAATAATTTCGACATCACTACTCAAAAGGTCCTCATACTTTTTCATGCAGCCTTGGCTGCAGAAATCCTTGAAAGCACCGTCAGAACCAACAGGAGCTGAGAAGGAGTCAGAGGCAGAAGACAAGTCTTTCTGACAAAAGGCACACAGACGCATACGCTGTTTGTAATCTGAGTAGCACCGATGACTGCAGAAAGGCCGCACCTGCACACATACATCAGAGTGCAGGAATAAATATTTCTTTGCATGCATCATATTCATGACCTTAGATAGCTATATATGTTTTATAAAATAAATGTCAAAACCAATTTTACAACATGAAACTGTTTATTCAGAATGCAGTCAAGTGCAGAGAAAATAAATTTAAAGAAAACACTTCTATTTACTATCACTGACATTTTCAAATCAAAGGGATTCTTAATTATCTGTTTACCCCTGGGATGTTTAACCTTTAATCTCCCACCCCCCACCCAAAAAAAGGCACGCACAGCGAAACCTCAATTTTTTCGGTGAAAAATTTGTCTTCAGTTTTCGTCAGTTGCCTTGGATTTCGTCAGCATGCATATTTGACCTTACTGCTAATTTTGCAAAAACAAAGGATGACCCACGCATTCCCCTGCTCAGTGTGGCATTGTTTCTCATTGTGTGAGCATCACCCATTGCATCTAGCCAAACAATTCCAATGCTTTCCAGTGTTTCTGTATTTTTTTTAGTTGATCGCGAGTGCTAATACTACAATTACATGTACCATAAATTTCAGTCTCTTGAGTGCACCTGTTTATAAACCAAGCCCTCAAAAATTTTTTTTAATCAATTTTTTTTTTGTACAAATAAGGAGAACTGGTTTACAAGCCACAAATATATACAACATGAAAGTTGCATCGTAGACATTTCATCTCTTTTTCAGCATGAGGGTTTGTGCTTTGGCAACGGATCCTAATGCTTCAATTGTATGCGGCTTTGATTTAAAAATCTGAACAGTTAACACTGTAACAAAATTAACAATCAACACTACCCTAACATGTTATTAACACTTTATGAAGCTCATGGAAAATTAATCAAAACCTAAACAATCCAGAAAATTCCACAAACAAGCCACAGGGCTTGATACAGCTGGGGAAAAAAGTTGCAGCCTACAATCCGAAAATGATGGTAAATGATGACAGTGTATACAATATTCAATGTAATGTGTTTATTTTGCATTTTCAAAATGAATATTAAATACCATATTTATTCTCAATAAAATGTGTTTTTGGTATTTTTTTTGGAGTGTCTAAAATGAATGATTTCGATTTACATTGACTCATATGAAAATAATTGCCTCGGTTTTCATCGGTTTCAGACTTCCCTGTTTTTGCACGGATTATCGACGAAAACTGAGGTTTCACCTTAATCCCATGAAAACCTCTAATCTTAATTCTGTGTCTTTACCCAGTTGCAGATCAAACTAACATGTTTTGGTTTTAGTTTTAACTCTGATAATTTCTTGTAGTGATTATGGTAAACACACAGGTGTAAACAGGTCTGAATTAACAAAAAAAAAAAACAAAAAAACTATTTGTCTGTTGCAAGTAAAAATTAGCCTTAATCATAATTTGTTTGTTGGTTTCAGCGAATTTTAATTTTTAAAACAGGGGACTGTAATGAAGTATTTTTTAATATTCAACTGTAAAAGCCATGAGAGAGTTGACACACTCTGTATTCACCTCACTTCCAATGCGTAAGCAGTTGTCTGATCGGGCAGTAAGGGGTATGTAAGTTGTGCACATTGCACATGATGTTCGCAAGCTAGCTTGGAACTTTCCAAGACAATTCTCGCCACAGAAGTCCAACCCTTTCCACATACAGAACTGCCCCTGGGTGTTAATATTCATCAGCTGACACACTACACATGTCTTGTATCCAGCCTGTCCACCCTTTCCTGCTGTCGGAGGTTGGGCGAGAGGTGCAGGGGCAAGAACAGGCTCTTTCTTAAGAGTTCCTTTCAAGTACATTGTGGGATTTGTGCGAAAACGTTGAAAACAGGTGTCATCACAAAGATGTTTGATGTCTCCATTACGCACAATGTTGTACTTGCATTTGCCCACCTGCAACAGATCCACAGGTAAAGATGGCTACTTTAGTAGCGGATGCTAATAACAAGCACTGTGACAGAAAAGTAAAAGCTTTTACAAATCATTTGCATTAAAGTATTTTTTATACGACATATCTAATATCAGTTTTAAAAAAACAAATGGCTAATTTTATATCTTCTGTGTTGCATTAACTTGATTTTACATTCTCTCGGGACAAAATTTAGAAGACTACCTACCCTTTTGCACACTATGCATGTCTGTGTTTTTGGCCCAAGCTTTTTGCCAGTTGTGGAAGTGCCTGTCAAAGAGAATGATATTCTGGATAATGTTTTCTCTCTGCATGAAGTAAATTTTGAAATCTTATATACATTAATATACTATAAGATTACAATAATGCAATTCAAAGAATGAGATAGCAATATTTCTTCAAGTTCACTTGTATAATGCTAACTAACCATCAACCTAATTACAGTTTCATTTTTTCAACACATTCAATTAGCATGTATGGGGAACTTTTGTGCCACCTTAAACCTAGTCTGTGGTTATGCTCAAACCAGGATTTGAAGCGCCCATTCTTCCTAGATGAGAATGAAACCAAGATCAACGTTGATCTCTGATTTTCCTGAGCTTGGTTTAGACTAAGAACATTCACTCAATTAAGATATGGTTCATCTCTGTCAATTCAGTTGTCAATTATTAAACTATCAAAAAAACAAAAAACTCCATCAATTTACTTAATGTCAAGGCCAAACTGCTATGACAGGTGAGAGAAGGAGGCAAGAAGCACATATGATGCTGACTACCATGACTGTATGTTTATGGTAATACTATTACTATTTAAATTTTTGTGAGTTGTAAAGCGCATTGATAACTCCGCCTGGAAACCCCCCGGTAACCTGCCGGTCCCAAGCCCGGATGAAGGAGGAGGGTTGGGAGTGTGGTTAGCAACCCCACCCTGTAAAACAACCCTTGCTACAGAAACTACAACTACAACACTACCACAACGAGAGCCTGGACGGGAAGATCCCTCTTTGGAGGGGTCTATGACGCGTGCTGGCGAAAGCCTTCGGGAAGTCAGCTCGCCGACCTATCTTCTTACGGCCAAGGCAAAAACCAGGATAGGGACCTGGAACATCAGAACCCTATACGAGAGAGGAAAATCAGCTCAGGTAGCACAGGAGATGAAGAACTATGGCATCAAGCTCCCTGGCCTGTGCGAGACCAGATGGAATGGTAGCGGTCAGACCAGACTCTCGTCAGGAGAAACTATCATCTACTCTGGACATGAAGACCCTGACCATGACCACTCACAAGGAGTAGCAGTACTGATGACACAGGAGGCTGCAAGGGCACTAATATCATGGGAACCAGTTTCGCCACGACTTATGGCAGCTCGGTTCAACTCCAAAGGAAGAAAGATGACCATCATCCAGTGCTATGCACCTACTAACGCAGCAAAAGAAGAGGAGAAGGAGGACTTTTACAACTCCCTACAAGCGCTGGTTGATCGTACTCCAAGACGAGACCTGAAGATCATCATGGGCGACATGAATGCCAAAGTTGGAAATGAAAACACGGATAAAGAACACATAATGGGAAAGCACGGTGTGGGCAACTGCAATGAGAATGGTGAGCTGTTCACAGACTTCTGCTTGTTTAATGACCTTGTAATCGGAGGCACAGTCTTTCCTCACAAAACCATCCACAAGACCACCTGGACTTCACCAGATGGAAAGACAGAAAACCAGATCGATCACATCACCATTAATCGACAGTTTAGAAGAAGTCTGCTGGATGTCAGGGTAAGGCGTGGTGCAGATGCAGCCTCAGACCACCACCTGCTTGTAGCAACTTTGAAGATAAAGCTGAGGTCCTTCCATGAGTCATCAGACAGACCACACCACAAATTCAACGTGCAGTTTCTTAGAGATCGCAGGAAGCAAGATGAGTTCAACTGTGAAGTCAAAAACAGGTTTGAGGCACTGGAGGGACTCTTTGAAGAAACAGTGGCCAACCACTGGACAGGATTACAGGAGACCTGGAAGGCCGCCTGCAAACGGGTTCTGGGAAAGAAACAGAAACAACACAAGGAATGGCTGAGCATAGGGACCTGGAAAAAGATAGAGGAAAGGAAAGAGCTGAAGCAGAAGATCAGCCAGTGTCAAGACCAGCAGGAAAAAGAAGAGCTCAGAGCAAAGTACTGGGAGATGAACCGAGAAGTGAAGAAGAGTGCAAGAGGCGACAAGAGACAGTTCGCACACAGGATGACAGAAGAGGCAGAACAAGCAGCTGGGCAAAATAACATGAAAAGACTATACGAAATTACAAGAACTCTGTCAGGACGGAAAAACATCAATGCATGCAGGCCAGTAAAAAATAAAAATGGCAACGTCATTACTGGGGATGCAGAACAAAGATCTCGCTGGGCAGAACATTTTAAAGAAATACTGAACCGGCCACCACCAGCAACAATTTTGGACATTGCCCCAGTCACCGAGCAACTCCAGGTGAACACCAAACCACCAACCAAGGCAGAAATCAAAGCCATCAAGTCTCTGAAAACTGGTAAGGCGGCAGGCCCAGATGGCATTCCTGCAGAGGCACTCAAGGCGGATCCAACAGCCGCAGCAGAGATGCTACACCCCCTGCTGCAGAAAATTTGGACGCAGGAGCAAGTTCCAGCAGACTGGAAACTTGGCTATCTGGTAAAGCTACCCAAGAAAGGTGACCTTACCCAGTGCAGCAACTGGCGTGGGATTATGCTACTGTCCATTCCCAGCAAGGTGCTGACCAGAATCATGCTGGACAGACTGAAGAATGCCCTAGACAAGAGACTGCGGCAAGAACAGGCAGGCTTTCGGCAGGGTAGATCATGCACAGACCATATTGCTACACTGCGAATCATTATTGAACAGTCCATCGAATGGCAGTCCCCACTATACATGACATTTGTGGACTTTGAGAAGGCATTTGACTCCGTAGACAGAGAGACCATCTGGAAGTTGATGCAGCACTACGGATTTCCACCAAAGTTCATTGCCATCATCCAACAGCTGTATGAGGACTCGACATGCCAGGTGATCCACAATGGGAAGCTGACGGACCCCTTTGCAGTGAGGACTGGAGTAAGGCAAGGTTGCATGCTCTCGCCGACAATCTTCCTGATCGTCATAGACTGGATCATGAGAAGAACAACCTTTAACAGCAACACAGGCATTCAATGGACCTTTGCCATGCAACTTGAAGATCTCGACTTTGCAGACGACATCAGCCTGCTGTCCCACAAGCAACAACATGCACAGACAAAGCTCACTCGGCTCTCAGAAGAAGCAGCGACAACTGGCCTGACAATCAACATCAAGAAGACAGAGGTAATGCGGATCAACAACAAGCAAGAAGCCCCACTTCAACTACACGGGGAATGTATCACAGAGACTGACCGCTTCACCTACCTAGGCAGCATAGTCACCAAAGATGGAGGTGCTGATGAAGATGTAAGAAGCAGAATAAATAAAGCCAGGCAAGCATTCCACATCCTGCGACCCATCTGGAATTCCAAGGCACTATCTCAACATACCAAGATCCGCATCTTTCATACGAACGTAAAATCTGTCCTTCTATATGGGTCTGAGACATGGCGTGTAACAAACAACATCACCAGGAAGATTCAAACATTCATAAACAGATGTCTGCGGCACATTTTCAACATCAGATGGCCCGAGAGAATCTCCAATGCATACCTGTGGGAGAGAGCCAACCAGAAACCTGCCAGCCAAGACATCAAGAAGCGAAAGTGGGGCTGGATCGGCCACACCCTGCGAAAGCCGGCCGAAAATCTAACACGACAAGCTCTGGACTGGAACCCACAGGGGAGACGCAGGGTTGGGAGACCCAGACAGACGTGGAGAAGATCGGTCCACGGCGAGGCGGAGGCAGCTGGAATGACATGGACCCAACTGGGGAGGGAGGCCCAGAACCGGGTTCGCTGGCGTGGTGTAGTTGCAGCCCTATGCTCCACTGGGGGCGAAAAGGAATAAGAAGAAGAAAAGCGCATTGATCCCATGAAAACAGTTGTCAATGGGGAGTGTTTGAAGAGTATTTCAAAGGGGTGAGTCTTAAGTACCCACTTGAAGAGACAGCCTGGTAGAGCTGCAAGGGAAGAGCGTTCCAAGCAGAGGGACCAGTGTCTACAAAGGCTCACTAAGCAGAGTATAGTAGAAGGTATGGATAGTTGGAATGAAGAAAGGTAATCAGAAGCCCACCAAGACATTTATAGCAAAGACAATCCAGTCTGTGACAGGCAGCCAGTGAAAGAAGAGCATGTTGACATAATCACTTATATGCCCAGAGCACCAGACAGGTAACAGTGTGCTTAATAGGTGGAACAGTGTGGCAGCCAGAAAAATGGAACTGCAGCAATCCAGGTGTGAGAAAATACAGGAAACAGCTAGCTTGATGGTGAAATTAGTGCTCAGTGACAGAAGGAAGAAAGGTGATGGACACTGAAAAAAAAAGGTTTTCACTAAAAAGTAGATGTGAGGCTGCATGGAAAGGGTCCAGAATGACATCAAGACTCCTTAATACTGGACAATAATAATAATAATAATTCCTTTTATTTGCCAAGTGACATAGCACGAGGAACTTGACTTGATAATGGCCACATTTTACCAACAATAGCTCTCCCATACACACAGATATACGCACAGTAGACCCACTCCCATTCACACAATCACTCTCTTGCGTCCACTAGGTATGCTAGTGGTTGCGATCGAGCAGTCCCACAGTCTCTTGCAAGAGTGGACAGGGGTGCCATACAATTGGAGACTAAAGGAAGAAACAGTGAAAAAGGGTCTATCTAGTGATGATGATTATTAATAGGGTGCACTGCCAGGATACATAGTGATTCTCACATAGGAAAAACATGCAATACAGACCTAATCATAAATGAACTTTTACCCTCCTCTCCTTCGTCTCACTCGTGAATGCGCAAACACATACACACAGAACACAAAAAAGCCTGAAAGAAGTAGGCTGATGGATAGTTTGTTTCAACCTGACAATGCTTGATCAGAAAAAGATCTCCATTCGTAAGTTTTTGTCTTAGCCAATGGAACTCAAAGAACGGATCAACTGTGCGAAAGTATAGATGTGAATGAATTCAGGTACTGAGGGCCAATGCCTAAGACAGCAAAATAGGCAGGTGTGAATAGTTTGTAGACTATATGGTCAGTAACTGTCTACCAGTGAAAAGAGCAAATAATGGATATGTTCAGATCAAGACAATCAACAGATCTGATAAGCTGCACTGTTCTGAATTCTATCAAGAAGATACTTGAAAATGCCAGCTAAAAGAATTACAATAGTTCTTTTTGAGTGCACAAAATAACTGACTAGCATTTTGACTGTATCAGTGGTGAGATAATGACATATGGAACTAATTCTTCAAAGTAACTGAAGACATGAAAATTATGATGCCAGAAAGTCAAACTCTAATGAAGAATGACACCTAAATTGAAAGAAACAGAGAAAAGAATTGTGACGGTCAGGGTAGAGAGGGGATGGGGGTGGCATAGCCAGCCCTGGGTATTACCCCTCTACCATGTAAAAAGCGTGAGTGCCAAGCAGTGCTCACCCCTGGTGTAGTGTGACAGGGGTGTATTAATAGAGGACTGAAAAATGCCAAGGGGGGCTGTTGGTGTGGTTGGAAGCTGCTAGCTGGACGGGGTGCATTGCAACGGTTGTCGGTCGTGGACTACTGAGGGGAGGCTCTGCACAGCCTTCAGGAAACTAGGAGGATACCTCAGGACTGGAGACTCTACACTGTCTTCAGAGAATTCTACTGCTGTGTGCGGAGAGTGAGGCACTGGGCTCGAGACAGCTGGGTTTGACAGCTGGAGTCGGCGCGACGACGACGACGATACCAGCACGACAGGAGCAGCACAACTCAGAGGATGGTGGTTGAGTAGTGGAACTCCCCGCATCTCCTCAAGCAGCCAGAGAAGGGTCGGTCCAACAACTGGAGCACCGGGAGTAAAGGCCTATCTTCAGAAACTCTACTGCAGGGAGCGGTGAGCGAGGACGGCTGGAACCGGCGTGGACCTGACTAAAGCAGAGTGGGTGTCAAGTGACTGGGCATCCTCGTCAGCCAAGTAGCAGTAACAGTAAGACTTTCCTACTCATTAACTGATTTATCAGGGTAAGGGGAAAGGTTCGAACTAATCAAGAAGACCAAAAAACTGTGTGAAACGAACCCATATAGTGGGGCTTTGTATTTTGCTGTGCACCCTGAGTATTGTATTTAGTAGCGGTGCTGTGCACCCTGAGTATTGTACTCAGAAGCGGTGATGTACCCCTGAGTAATCTAGCCACGACTGTGTTTTCTTGCTGGCTTTGGGGAACAGTTGACTGGACATTTATGCATTGATTTCATGCCATTTCAGAATTGTTAATTGTAGTGAAGGAAGAATACTTTTTGATTTATTGAGGATATATGTATGATAACACCTTTTGTTGTATACACCTTTGTGGACCAGGGAATAATACCTTATTGATATGTATGCTAACCTGTGGTTTTGTGAAAACCTGTAGCATGGAACGTTTGTATTTGTGAGCGGTGTGGTACACTATGAGTTAAGCAAGCCATGTGACTGTGTGGGGTTAGCTGACTTTGATGATAACGGATTCACCTATGTATCAATGTACTGACTCCATGTTGTCTAAGTACAATGGCAATTAAGGAAGGAAACCTTTGATTTGTGTATGATATATGACCATTTGCTGTCTACGTGGCAGTATCTTTGTGTTGACCAGTGTGCTGGGACTCCTCGCGTGATTTCAGAGAACGTTGGAGTCCGTACGGTAAACCGACATGTAGCCCATGGACAGATCTTTGTTATCTTGTGAAAAGAATGCGCATGGACGTGTTGTGTGTGTTGCTCTGGTGAGCGTAGCGTTTGTGGCAAGAATGGACAAATTTGTTGGAAAAAGAAGTAGGAACAGAAGGATGACTAAATTCAGCTGTTATCATTTAGTTGTAGTCTGTTCTGGGTCACTCAAGTCTTTACATCTAACATGCATTCCTGTGCCCATGTCATCCCTCTGTCAACTTCAGCTGACTGATAAAGTTATCACACTTGTGCTAATTGCCTCCATCTGGCCCAACAACAATCTTTGCCCTCCTCTCACCTGATCAAACCATCCTTTTCCTGTTGTAAAGTAGAAGTTCAGCTTTCAAGGAAGAAACTCTGAACTATAAAAGAATTTAGGCTTAACACTTAAGAAAAATATCTTACTATTATTTGTAAGTTTATCTTAAGGATGCTTCTTACCACTTGATTCTTTCTTCATATCAGCTGCTGCAGCACCAAATGTTCCATTTTCCTGGAAAAGAAAACTGAAGATACTAAATAGTTTTAATTACAAAATTATCAGTACATTACTAAAACTACTAATAATGAAATAAACCTATCACTAAAATTAAATGCCAAGAAAATGTGAAGGTCTGTTTACTTACAAAACATTTCTGATACTTTTTAAGCTCACTTTTTTGTTTAGCTGGATGATGTTTCACACAAATACATGCACACACATGAAAAAACACACACACACCAACACATTAACTCTGACCTAGCAACCAGCTGTACTCTACAACAGGCATGTCAAAGATGTGGCAGTTTGCAAGCATGCCTACAGCTTGCACAAAGGACACTGTACACGTGTACGGCCCTCAACACAACACAGATATGACCCTTGCAGGCCTTGGGGGACTCTCAGTTTGACATGACTGCTCTACAACACTATTACCATCAACAAAAGGTGAAATGTAACATGAAGATGTATGCACAATGCCTTTGCCATTGATTAGGCAATGCCTCTGTCTCTTTCTGTGTGCATGTGTGTACAAGAATGTATGCTGACTCTAACCGTACCTGTTTCGAAGGCTCTTCTGCCAAATCATGAAGTTCATCAACACCACCACTGACAGACTCTATTTGAATGCCCATGTCGTTGCTGCTGTTGAAAAGAGCTGCTGAATCTTCAGTCTTATCCAAAATTTCTCTCTTCACAGGAATACTCGCAGCATTTGTTGAGGCTATGGTTTCATCATCATCGTCATCATCAAGAACAACAACATCATCATCCTCTTCAGGTGGGGCTTGCACAGAGGTTTTGTTAATAGATGCATGCAGCTCATCATTTACTTGTATTTCTTTTTCATCCATGGTTTCACTTTTCTGTGAGACATTTTCTGAAGCTTCTTCTTCCTTGTCTTCTGTTCCTTTGATAGGCTCATCTGTTTCCATCACTGCAGATTCATCCTCGCTGGACTGAACATGTGTCTCTGTATCTCCCACTTTCTCTTTCACTGATTCTGCAGTTTTGGTCTCCTCTCCTTCCACAGTAGATATCACCTCACCTTCATTCTCTGGCAAAGTTTCGGCATCACTTTCTTGGTGCCCCATTTCATCTGAATGAGAAGGTATCAGATCACTTCTACTTGTGTCTGCATCAACTGCTTCATCCACCATAATGGACTCACTGGTTGTGAGTTTTTCTTTACCAGCTTCAATGCTGAGGTCCCCAGCCACTGGTTCTATTCTATCACCTGTCTCTTCCTGGGCCATTCCGTCCGTTGCTTTTTCTCCATTGTCACTATCACCACGGTCCAGACTCTCCTCTGTTTCTTCCACTGAAGCACCAAGTGACTCATCTCTTTCACCTGAGTCTTCTGGTGCTGGATCATATGTATCTATACTCGTCTCTTGTTCTGCTTTCTCCTGTTGCCCTTCTTCTCCTTCATATACTGCAAGAGGAAATTTGGTATCATCTGTAGTAGTTTTCTCATTTGTTTCTGTCTGTTTAACGTTCTCTGTATCCTCTTTTTCTGTCCAGTCATCTTCACTGAGGAGGCGACGTTCTTCTTCTGCAGTAACTAAAGAATCCTCTATCTGTCCAACTTGTCGCAAAGCAATATCATCTTCATCCATATGTTTATTGGTCTCCAACTCTTGGTCTATTTCCTGTTCACTCTGAGCACCATCTTCCCCCTCCTCAGATAAGTCAGTTTCACCTCTGCTAGGAGATGCAGCTATCCCTTTAGAAGACTGCATCTCGATACCAATGACTTCAGCATCAGTGGACTCAGGGTTAATACTTTTATCATGGTCCTGCAGCGTTTCCACTTCAGCTTGATCACTGATATCTTTCTCTGGCTCATCATCTTTGAATTCAACCACATTCTCTGATTCCTCTTTTGGACTGTCTTCTGGCGAAAAAGCAGCAGATTCCAAATCTGTTTTGTCCTCTGTCTCCCCTATTGTTTCTCTTTCTTCTCTCTCTTCTTCTGCAGGAGTTTCCTCTTTATCGCTGTCATCTACTTCTATTTCACCAGCATCTGCTTTCGTATCTGAAAATTCTGTGTCAATGTCGTTTTCTGCAGCAGTAGACATATCTTCAGGTAACGCAAAGGCCTCATCTGCATTTCCTCTTGTTGACTCCGACATGCTCTCTTCCTCAACTTCTGACTCTGGCTGATCAGTGGCATTAATGCTTGAGGCATCTTTTTCTCCTTCAGTCACATTTAAATCAACAGATTTAGTCTCTTCATTTACTTCTGTTTCCATACATTCCTCTTCCTGCTCTTCTGTATCATCATTAACACCACTAATTTTAGAGGGTAAGCTTGAATCAGCCAGCAGAGAATTGCTTCTATCTGCAGCAGAGCTGGCAAGACCACCTTGTGATTCCATGACTTTGTTAGAATTATTTTCATTTTCAATGATGGCTGACTCATGTTCATCTGACTGGGACATTGTAAGATCCTGCAGATATATATATATATATATCATAAAAAATAAAATACTAAAAGTGCTGATATCCTTAATATACCTTAAAAATTGCTTTCTGAAACAAATGTCCAAAGAAAGATTTTTAATTTTTTTGACATATCTTACCAGCCAAAACCATCATTAACACATGGAATGAGGGCTTTTATTGTATAATATGGGCTGCTATTGCATTAATGAACAGAACAATAAAGGTCAGATTTTGGCTATAGGTGAAAGCCAGAGTGAACATGCTATTTTTTTTAATTCAAACTTTGTAATTCTAAATTCTACCCCGAACAATCATGTATGCAGTAAATAAACATATTTCCTTCCAAACACAAATGATGACATATTTTTCTGATACATTTCAAAGAAAAGGCGCCAGACATGTATATGACAAATCCTAATCTCTTATCAATAATCTCAAATAATAATTACCTCCAAAGCTTAATGTGCGTTTATCATGTATTTTATTTTTACTGGGGGCAGCGTTTGTGCTGTTTTAACGCTTTGAGCCTATGCGGAGAATTCCTATAACAAATATGATTTATTATCATTATTGGTAGTGCCATTGTTTACGCTTCTTGCTCGAAATAAAGACAATGTGATTGTGCCTGTGCTATTTGATTTCCGCTAGCAAACGACTACTGAACTAGTTTAAAATTGTAAAAACAAAATTACAACAATGAAATGTATGTTTTTCTGTAAGTTAAAGAATCTTTTTCTCGTGGTCTCCAATTAACCCATTGCCAAAATATTCTTAGACTGCTCCTATCCTCATTTAGTCACAATCAATCACATTTAAAGGGAGATAACCTCCCACGAAGTGATCCTAGTTTTAAAATAGTTGCCTAATAGGAGGGCATAATATTATAATATAAAACAATTACACACGTTACATTAAAATTTTTATTAAGAAAGTAGTTTGCAGTACTTGTTTGAAATGTCTCGACTTTCCATACTCAGGCGTATGGAAAGCGATTAGTATACTGCTAACAGAGATAAGGTTTTTGCACGAGGCGGCCATCATACATCGATTTCTTTACAGGACTATACTGAAAGACTCACATAATCTGTGGAAGCAATTTAAAGAAATACAGACACGATGAACTAAGTACAGCAACTATGTTATATGCATTTGAAACAGTCTGAAATAGTTCATGTTTACCTCGATGTCCCAGATTTCCCGCGAACACTGGAGCCTCGTTTTCAATTTAGGTCACTGGGATTTGCACCGGCCCTTTAAGAAAACGCGAATTAGCGAGATTTCTATTATAAAAAGAACTTTTATTAATTATTTATAAATAACAAAGCTTTAACTGAATATATTTCTGATTATCCTAGTCAGGTGAATTTTTACATTTAATAATTCAATATTTTTGAACCTCATTTGCTGTATGAGGTGTCGCCATATTGCCAGTGACGTCGGGTGAGAAGGATAAAATAATTTTAAAATGTCGAAAACATCGAGCAAGAACTCGGGAAAAATGGACAACAGAGATCATAAAAGAGAATCTGGTGGCGGCAGGAATGATAAATCTCATAGTAAGTCTGATTCCAGTTCAAAAAACTCCTTAAAACAAGATGAAAAAGACACAGAGTCTATGCTGGCTTCAGAAACTAACTCTAAAGACAAAGACGGCGATTCTAAGGGCGCTGAAGAAAAAAAGTTTACTGGCAGATGCAGACTGTTTGTTGGAAATTTAACCCCAGATGTCACCGAAGATGACTTTAAGAAGATGTTTGAGCCCTACGGAGAGATATCAGAAGTTTATGTTAACACAGGTCGTGGATTCGGCTTCATCCGTTTGGTGAGAAATTTGAATTCTATTGTAATTATGTTTCAAGTTTACCGACGATTGGTTAGTTACTAAAATTGTACTTCATACACTGCTCGACAGACACCCGTAAAAATATCAGTTGTCCCTTGCCTGGCACCTGGCGTTGGGGGAAGCACAAATATATAAATAAAATGTACATAAAGATGGCTATAATTTGAACGCCAGGTAATATGATAACTGATGAATTTAAAAACATGCTTTTTATTTTGTAATGACAAGATGAAATCTTAGCAGAATTGATACAACATAGGTCATAGTTATGATGCCAGGTGAAACGTTATCCCGGGGAAAAATGGGGAAACAAGGGCAATGTTTTGTCTTCGAATTTCAGAAGCGTTTTGCAGACGCTGTAAATATTGCTTTACCCTAAAGCGTAGTTGATGCTGCTTCATAACTATGGCCTTCTGGATAAACCAACATCTCTTTCTGGATATGGTTTATAACTACAGAAACAAGACACCCTTTATTTCTCCAAGGTGTCTCGAGATTGTAGACCATCCCTGACAAACTGGGTATAGTCATTGCATGTATGGGATTTTAATTTCTATCACTGCAGGAAAGAGTGGTTTGAATCAAGACAGGGAGGCGAGGAACATGCAGTGCTGGCTACCCTAGCAGTCATTCTTTGCTGATTGCTTATATCTGGCACAAGGAGAACCTTGTCCCTCTGTTAGATCAAATCCATTCTTAGCTGCCAAATAGTGGAAGTTCAGCCTTGTAACCCTCTTTGCATGATGAGCCACGATTGTGGCTTTGCCGGGTAGTACGGTTAAGGCAATTTTCATTACTTTTATTGGAAAGTTTTCTCTTTTCCAAAAATGTATAGTTTTCATGGTATAATGTTTATCAGCAATAATAAAAAGCAAACCACCCACTGTCATCTTCACAGTCTTCAGTTATGGGCCAGTCATTGTAATTTTGCATTTTTATGCAGTGCTAAGAGGATTAAGTGCGAATGAGTGCCTGGAGAATAATAAAACATCTTATGTCAATCTTTACGCAGAAGTAAACCTGTGGCTTGAATCTCCATTCAACAGCACAGCATAAGCAAGTGTCTCATCATATGTTTGAGAATAGAAAGCCATTCATGCATGGGCATCTGTTAATTAGCATGTGAGGGACTACTGTAAATTTTGGTCAATTGAGCGCACCTGTGTATAAGCCAAAACCCACTAAAGTAAAAAAATTTTTTTCACAAATAAACCGATTTGGTTTACAAACCTCAGATATATACAATATGAAAGCTACTTCGTTGGCATTTTGTCTTGTTTTCTGCATGAAGGTGTGTGCTACAGCAACTGATCTGAATGCTTCAGTTGTATGCGGTTTTGATTTTAAAATGTGAACAGTTAACACTTTAACATGGAGTGGGAGGAGCAGCAGCTTATAGTCCAAAATTGACGGTACTGTTTAAAGGTCCACGCATGCTCGGACTATACCCAGTCAGTCTGATGCCCAGACATCAACAGTTGTGACACCCTTATAATAACTGCAGTTTATGATTTCTTTATTTTGTTTATATTTATGCTGCACATAAGGATTTTCATATTCAATAATGTTTTTCAACCATCTGTTGATGTTTTATGACTTTATATTGCTTTGTTTTAGAATTCCACTTTTCTTCCTAATTGCTTATAGGGTTATTGCATCCTTGAACTTTGTCTTTAGAGGTGCATTCAACATTCTGAATTTAAAAAGACAAGATATTTTTTAAATGCCATATTTGGTCATATCTTGATCGGTTGTAATTTAGAGTTTTTGCTAACTTGGAGATAGATGCATGCCAGCTAGTCTTAAAATATGTCAGATATGAGCTGGTGGAAACAAATGGCCTCGATTTAGATGTCTTTTAGAGAATTGTATAAAATTTATGAAGAAAGATAATGAAAGATAAAATAGCATATAAAATAATAATTGTTTTCTGTTGTTCACATTGAAACTTAGTGATTGCCTAGGAGTTGAAGTAAATTATTGATAAAGACTAAAGAGTAAAAATTGTATTAGTAAGCCAATAACAGTTTGATAAACATTCTCATTCAAATTTTTATATATATATATATTTTTTTTTAAGGATTATCGACAGAATGCTGAGGCTGCTAAAGCTGCTTTAGATGGCCTTCAGAGAAAAGGCCGTATTCTGCGTGTGCGCTTTGCTACTCATGGTGCAGCGCTGCGTGTGAAAAACTTGCATCCGTATGTCTCCAATGAGCTTCTTGAACGTGCCTTTTCTCAATTCGGGGAACTGGAGAGGGCCATTGTCATTGTTGATGATAGAGGAAAGCCTACTGGTGAAGGGCTGATTGAATTTGTGCGCAAACCAGGAGCTCAGCAGGCTCTTCGGCGAATAAACGAAGGGGTCTTTTTGCTTGGCATGTGAGTATTTTGTTATAAACTAAGAACTCTGATGAAAATTTACTGGAATCAACTGAAAAACTTTCAAAGTGTTATATGAATGAAACTCTATGATTTCACGTGACTAACTCCTTTTCAAAAAACAAGCATGGGCTAATTGTACAGCAAACTTATTATAATAATAATAATAGAGGTTATTTATATAGTGCTATATGTTGTGTCACTGGCCCCAGATATCTGTTGCATTCGCTTCTATGTTTCATATGAGAAGTTGTGGAAATTTATCACTGTTTAATATGGATATCCATTTTATGTTATTTAAGCTAAAAGCTAAATGATCACCTGATAACCAGATCACTTGTAGTTCGAGATTTTAGCAGACTTTTTACCATTTAGTAAATCAGAAATTGTATAGCATTGTCATAAGTGTTCTTTTTTACTTTTTATGCCCATTTAAAGCGAAATTAGACATAACACCACAGTTCATTTGTGGTGTAAATTGTTTTAAATATGATTCGATAGGCTGTTTTTAAAGGCTTATTATAGATTTTGTGACTGCAGTATTTTTATCGTTACAGAGATCCAAAGCCCATTGAGGTAGAACCCTTAGAACAAAAAGATGAAGAAGATGGAATGCCTGAAAAATTCTTACCCAGAAATGAACAGTATAAAAAGTAAGCTACTTTTATATTTTGTAAGGTATGAGTCAATCTTAAGATAAATAGACAAGTCTGTGTGTGATTGGTAGAGGAGACACCAAACACAATTATTGCCTTATTCTTCATGTATGTTTAGTAATTTTCACTCAGAGTACAATGTTGATTAATTTTTATAGAGAGAGAGAAAAAGAGCCACGATTTGCACCACCAGGATCTTTTGAGTATGAGTTTGGCATGAGATGGAAACAGTTGGATGAAATGGAGCACAAACGAATTGAACAAGTCAAGAAAGATACCGAAGAAGCACGTATTAAATTGGAGGATGAGATGCAGAATGCTCTTTATGAATATCAGGCTGAGCAGATTAGACAAGGTCTGTTGTTACCAAACTACCACTAACTTATGGTGTTTTATTTCTTGTACACTACTTAATTGCATTTTTGCCTAGACATTTTTGTCATTTTCTTTACTATTTACATATTTAATTTATGTGCGATTAAAATTATGTCCTACTGGTGATTCTATCATATTGAGTGTGTAAAGATTTTTTTAATAGGATGGTCAGTTTTATTGTGATTTATTTAGATTTATATATAGGCTTCCTTTTTGTTCACAGTGCTCAAGTTTACCAAGGCTAATTTTAGAATTGTATTTTTCACAGATCTCCTGAGGCAGCAAGAAGAGTTACGACGCCTGGAGGAACTTCGCAACAAAGAACGCATGCGTCGGCAACAAGAGTTAGAGATGAGGTGAGTCTTAAAAAAATACTTCGGTTTGTGTCATGAAAACAATAGTTACTTTATGTACAGTCATTATCTTTTCAGTGGCCATGGTCCAACTTTCTTGATGTTAACAAGGACAACTCTCTTTATTGACTAGAGGACATTCACTGTAATCAGCAGCCTGCTTCATTGGTATTGACGTAATTGCCATTTCGGTCTTTGGCATAGCCAGGACTCTGATGGGACTGCTTGTTGTTGGCTTTTTGTTTTTGGTTTTTTTTGGCGGAAAATTTGTTTTCAAAGCATATTGAGCTCACCTACAGGTGGGATGATAGTTTCGTGCAACATTACAGACGACAAGAAGAGGAACGACAAAGACAAGCAGAAGAGCGAAGACGACAAGAAATGATGATCCGGCAGCAGGAAATGTCTGGACGTCGTGGAGTCCCCCAAGGCCCTCTGGAACCTGGTATGAGAGGTGGCCCAGGAGGTCCATTGGAACAGGGCTTGAGAGGCCGTGAGGAAATGATGGTAAGTGATAGATCTGCTCCTTTTTATGTTGTTTTTCTTTAAGCAACTTAAAAGTGACTGACCAAGTTGTGAGGGTTTGCGAGCAAGAAGGAAAGGGCACATAAATTTGGCAAAAAGTAATAATGATGGGATTTATATAGCGCATTTCCCCATGCGGAGGCGAGCTCGATGCACCTTACAGGAGACCAGGGGCAGTGGGGAAAGAGGCCAAGAGAGATGTCACAATTGAGTATACAGAAGCGCAACATAATACACAAACATGCACCGATTAATAATTTCAAGAACATGAAGGAATAATAAGTAGCAATTTCGCTGTGTGGAGAGATGGAAGCAGGTCATTCCAAATACAGGGGTTGGAGAAGGAGAGAGAGCAACAGCTGAACGTCTTCATTCTGATACGTGGAATAAAGAGAAAACCAGCATGGGCAAAGTGAACACTTGTGATGCTGGTATGGCAACACAAGCTCAGACAGATTGGGGCAAGGCCCTGAACAACACAATAGCAGAGCATGCCAATTTTGAATTCAATGCAAGCCTGAACTGGCAGCAAGTGGAGATCATGCAAAAGTAGTGTGACATGGTTGGCCTTCTGCTTATGGAATGCAGTGCAGGCAGCATTGTTCTGAGCTCTCTGGAACTTGTCAAGCAGGTGGCCAGGAAGATCTATGAACAGAAAGTTACAGTAGTCAAGACTGGACAACACAAATGCTGATATAAGCTGCTTAGTGGAGGCAACAGAGAGGAAATGTCTAATGCAGCTGATCCTGCGAAGTTCGAGAAAGATGGATTTGCAAACTGAGTTGACATGATTCTGGAAGGACAATTGTGTTGAAAATAACTCAAGAGATTTTCTGACAGACTGGTAGAAAGTGATAGTGAATCCGGAGAAAGTGATTTAGATGGAGGCAGGTGTTTGAGTGTATGTGCAGAGGCAGTTTTCTCCCTATTGAGCTTTAATTTGCTTGCCATCATCTAGTGCTTGACATTCGAGGGTTTGCAGAGTACTGGTGAATAGACTGTGGAGTTGGCAAGCAAGGCCGAATGCCAGGAGCTATCATCGACCTACATGTGAATCTGCTAGCGAAAGTGCCAGATCACATGGCCAAGTGGCTGAACAGTAGTAAACAGGAGAGGCTGAGTAGTGAACCTTGTGGCACTCAGTGATGTGGAGCCGTGGACACTGACAGACTGGCTGCGAGCAGACAGAAGTGGAACCGACCTAGGACTGTGCCTGAGGCCAAAGGTAGTGCGAAGCTGCTGGAGGAAAATGTGGTGGTTTAACAGCTAGGGTGTTAGAAAACACCCATTCACACTCAGACATATTGAGATTTGGGTGGTGATTTAGCATTAGCTTTTCCCATTAAAATTATGTAACCAACACCACTTTGATGGGTACGTATGGGATGGGTTAGCTGCTGTACAAGAACACACAAGATGGAATTGGCTGCGCACAGTAGATTTTATTAGCTCACTTGGCGTCTGGCCTGCTTCTCTCTTCTCTCACTTCTCAAAGCACACAGAGCGCAACCACTAGAAACTACACTATTTATCACTCATCAGTCGAACTTTCTAGCAACCATCCCTTTGTCTCCCACGGCTTCAACCTATCCCTGAACCATCGCGGGCATTGTTCCGCCACCCGCTCCCAGGGTCTAAGGCCAGACTTCATAGTTTACTAGGTGTGTCCACGCTTGGTGTTATTGTGTTTGAGAGCATGTTTATGTGTGTGAATGTTGGTGCACATGCATGTACATGCGCATGTGTGTATGCATGTGATGACCGCATGTACGTCAGTCCCAACGGTTCACTGTTTGGTCAGGGCCTTCCTAAGTGGGTCAGGCGACCTTGCGACAGGCAATAACAATTACAGGCCAGGGACAGGTCAGGGCTGGCCAATACGCAGCCAGCGTGAGAAAAAGGGACAGTGTGGTGGCTGTCCGACCTCTACAAAAGTAAAAATTAACTAGACTGCTAGTTACTTTAGTGGCTGTGTGTTCAGTTGCAAGAAGTTATAGGTAATCCTATGATGTGCTGACTTGTGCTAGTGCTAGATTTTTTTTAGGAATCTGAGATGCACTGAAAAAAATGTATGCTGCAGGGTGGATTGCGAGGTGAAGGAGGTGGATTTCCTCAGGGGCCTGGCATGCGTGGATCAGGATGCAATGTTGCAGGAGGAGAACCTGTTGGCATGCGTGGAGGACGAGGTGCCCCACCACTGCAGCCACCTCCAGCACCCCCTGCTGGCATGGGTCTTGAACGTGGAGGGCCCTTGGGTCAGGCCAGTATGGGAAGAGTATGTTTCATTTTTCATAGTCTATTTTTTTCATCCAGTTTGTTTTAAAATTCAGAATGCTTTGTTTGTTTTTTGCAATTGGATTCAGATTTTATTTTGGGTATTTTTATGACTAGTGCATTAGTTATCTGCAGTTCAAATTGGCATTTTTTTCAGCCTTTATCATGCGCAGGATTAATATCACTGTTATACAGGTTCGGCAGTTTTTTATGAAGTAGCTCTGGTTATGAAAATTTTTACATTTGCAAAACACATGGACTAAATGTTTTTCTAAGTCTCAAGCCAGTCGATAGAATAAGGATAAAGGTTTTTCTTTTTCCTTAAGACTTGTATTGATACATATTATTTCTATTATCAAAAAACCAATTTAAGTGTTAAATGGAAAATATAACCATCTTTTAATATTTTTCTACATGTAACTTTAACATAACTAAAAGCACAAACTGCACAAAGGACTGAAACCTCATAAAAGAGGTCATGGGGGAGCATGACCTATTCATGGAGTGCACCATCCTTTTGGGCAGCTCGTCATTTGCCAATTCTCAATAACAGGATTATTTAGTATAAAAATTATTTAATAATTAGAAAGTTAGGACAGTGCAGATTAATAGGAATAATCTTAAAGAAGAAATAGAAATCAGCTGACGTCACAAGTAAGAGAAGGGAACCTGAAATATGCATTATTTTCCTCATTATCATAAAGATGGCATTTTTGGGAATGCCTCAGTGCACGTTGACATGAAGAATTAAAGACCATTATCTTTACACTACCTGTGTTCTGTTTCTACGATTTGGAGTACTTCATACTTTATACCAGATTTAGAAAATCATACAATGAGTCTGTTATTGCAGATGCAGGCTGGGGGTGGCCCTGGTGTAAATGCTGGTGGAAACTTTGCTGGTCAGGGTGCAAATGTAAACCAGGCTGGCCACCCAGGGATGGGAGGGGCAAGTCCAAGTAGTGGAGGGCCTGGAATGGGAGGAAGTCCTAACATCAACAACATGGGAGGGCCTAGTGGACCTGGCCAGCAAATGGTGAGTACCCGTATATTGTTTGGGAATGCATGACAGGAATGCTTGTGTGGGTCTACAGATACAGCAGCTGATACATGAGAATAGTGGTAGTTTTTCTTCCTCTGTCTCTCTTTATCCATTGCTTTTTTATGTTTTGCAATGATAACTAATGTTCAAGGGTATTTGCTTTATCTTGGATCTGTATGTGATTAAATTTGCTTCGTCATAGCGGTGGTTTCAGCAGTCCAGAGACATTTGGTTAAGGTTGCTGCTGTTTACTTGTATACTGCTCTTCATGGTTGTTATGAGATCCAAGTATTTGAACTGCACTTAATCTTTTCCATTGCCAGACTGCTGTTTGCCAACATTTGAACCCATGCACTTTTGTTAATTCGGCTGTAGAAGTCAGTGTAGGATATAGCTCATTTTATTCTTTCTGATAAAATGGGCATATGACATGCAGGATTAGGCAGACACTGGTTTGGCATGTGGCCCTTGGCATCCTTGAAATAGAGGACCTTACTGTGTATAGTAGGATTGGATGGGCTGGGCAAGTATTCACTGGATTATTTCTGCTGATCACAAGTAGTTTTGTGCTCAAATTATAGATGAGCTGTCTGTGTTGCTGAAATTTATGAGGAATGGTAAAGTGTCTTCGATAATCTGAATAAAGGCCAGTAACTTAAAACAAAAAACGGATTGCTTTGCTTCCACTCATTAACACTAAAAAGTAGAGACCCAAAGCTTAATACGCGTGGGAATTTTGGTGTTGATCTTATTCATGTTTATATATTTAGTCGGAAATAACAGCACAAATTGCCTACAGTCTCTGTTCCTTAAAAGGCATTGTTAGAAATTATGGTTTTGTAAGAATATAAAGTATTCAGTGCATGCACAGAATGTAATCGCTGGTGGTCAAAGCAAAATTTCGGGATACAGCTGTTAGCCACTTGCAGTTACATTTAAGTGAGACATACGAATGTAGATTGGTAGAAGAGATCATTGTTTTGTGCATCTGGTTTTCCTGTGGATAAATGCCTGAAAGCTTGTAAAATAGAAATGGTGTGGTTGCCAGTGATACAGAGAGATCTGTGTGTTGACAGAAAACTTAGCAAGCATGTGGTCGACATGTCAGGATTTCAGATCACCCATGCTTAGTCAGCTAGATCTCAGCATTACATTATAGGCATGAAAGTGAAAATATAGAAGTTCATGATTAACAAAACTACCAATGTAAGCACAAACATTGTTTTTCTTGGAGGAAAGTTGCAAGGTGCTGCATCAGACATTAATTCCAAAATTACAGTTGGTGGGATGAGCCTTATAAGTGAAAATTTTCACAATAAATGTTGTTATTACAGGAACAAATCTTTGCAAAGATTATTTTTACTGCCTTTGATTTTCGCCAAGATGATTTTAGTACATAAAAATATTGTGCAGACAAAGAAGTGATGAATGTTTTTTTATATAGGGATTGTTTTAATCTTCTTAGTCCTTTTTGCCCCCAGTGGAGAGCATAGGGCCGCAACTACACCCCGCCAGCATAAGGGATTGTTTTAATAGGTCTTTATAATTTTTAAATGGGGCATACAGTTGACCTGATTAATATTATGTTGCTCCCCATGATGGGAAACTGTTGGATAGAGTTGGCAACTGTGAAAACGACTTTATCCACTCTAAACTTCTCTTTGATTGAAATTTCTCTTAATCCATGGAAAGTTTAAATTGTGTAGCTTTTTAATGCTTACAGTCAAATAATAATAGTAATAATAAGATTTCTTTAGTGAAGAATCACATTTATGTACAAACATGCTCTGGGTGGTTGGCACAAAAACAAGACAATGTGCAGAACATGAAAAATGGGAAACAATGAGGACAAAGATAATGATAATAGTAGCAAGCCAAAGTAAGTAGCTAAAAGGTATTCTACACTATTATGCACACAGGCAGGCCCTGGATTTCGGTTTGCACACAACACTTCAAAAACTGCTAAATACAGATTAGATGTTACCATAAAATACCCTCATTCTTGATTCCTAATTAAATGCTGCAAATAAACATTATTGGGATCATACAAGCATAAAGTGGAATTTGTAAATGTGCTGTAACAGTGAAAGTCATAGGTGTGTGAGACACATGACATAAAATGCTTTTTTTTCATATTCTTGAAAAGCATGGTACTTCTTATCATGATGTGAAATAAAAAAGCACTTCACAGTTTTCATTAAGCTGATTGTTACTACAATTTACCTTCTGAATATGTACATCTGGGTCAAGGTGTAAGCCGAAAGAGACGTGGTAGACTAAGGGTGTTAATGAAACCAAAGAATTTGATATTGCGTGGTGAGAATTTTTCTTATGAAATATAATGTTGTGGTGTCATAATAAATGATAGTGTCTCTTCATTTCTACCGAATTGAGTTGCTAGAACTGACCAGCTCAAATTCAACACCCTAAAATTCTGTCCTTCCTTTTTTCCATGCATGCATGTGCACACACACACACACCTATGTTGCTTGCTGGATTTATGTTAAAATATTAGTTGCTCAGATGTTACCATTTACAGATGTGTGCTTACCAACTTAGTCACCATGTTTGGTTTTTCTTTTTGTTTGTACAAATAGGTGGCTGTTTCTCCCTTTGCAGTAATCCATAGCTGCATATATCATTGCGAGTCTGCCTTTTCCCTCCCCCATCTTGCGAAGAAAAAAAAATCATGTACTTTTTCATAAATATCTCACCCTCACTCGTCTCAGGTAGATGAGTCTCACTATTAGTTTCAGTCCTTGGCTATTCAGTACAGTCACCATGCTTATATAGCAATTTCGGAGAAGCATGATGTCTGGAAGGGGGACTTTGTTGCTGGGTTGGGAGATGTGCTGATAGGTATTTCTGTTGACAGGATCAAGGGCCACATGCTGTTGAATAATTAGTTAATGTCGTTGTGAATCGTGTTTTCTAAGGATAATAAATTTGTATTGGTGTTGCACTCCATCTTGGTTTTCATTTCAAAAATTTAAGTCATGAGTTTAGGCTGTAATTACTGAGGCATGTTCTTATTTTTTAAGTAATTTTTTTAATGTATGTGACAACCTATTGGTAACCTAGCATTCTGTTTAGATTACTTTTTTTCTTTTGGATAAACTGCTTGTATTTAAGGATATATATATATATAAGTCTGGTGAAAGTCCCTAAAGAATTTGGGCATGAAGCTGGTTGATTCCTAGCTGCATACAACTGAGCATCTTCATGGTTGGAGTGCAATATTTGTAATGGAGCTATCCAAAAATAGCATCATATGCAAAGCGCATCCATCTTGCTGGTTGTTTTGCCTTGGCTTAGTTTTTGCATTTGCAACTCAAGACCTGATTTCATTTACAACTTATTCACGGCTTACTGAGAGGGTTGAAGGATGTTTTACATTTGCAGCTCAAGACCTGATTTCATTTACAACTTATTCACGGCTTACTGAGAGGGTTGAAGGATGTTTTCTTTCTCTGTCAACACCTTTGTATTAATATATTTGCTGAAATTGACTCAAGGACACTGAACTAGTGCTTTAGTGGCTGAGTTTTCATGTTTCGTATTAGTATTTGGGCGGTGTTGTATCCCATATCAATTTTGAAATTAATAAGGTTATATGCTTTTGATAGATTTGCGGGAGACATCCAGCATTTGTTTTCACATGCAGCATATGTGTTAAGGTTAGGATCACAAGTTTTTCTTGAAATAAAAAAGCTGAAAATGCAGTTTCTAATAAAAATATTTTTAGCAAATATTTTAATTTGCTTATCACTTAACTTTTTCGTGGCAGGGGGGGATGTCTTTTTTACCCACCCCCACCCCTTATTGCTCTATGTTGAAACTGTTCAAAACTTTCGCAGGGAACCATGTTTGCCCCATGCATTCATTTCAGACTATTGTCTTAGTTGCCCACTATACCATAGATTTACACTACAAATGAAAAGAAAGCAAGTTACATTTAAAACTAGTGCCGAAAATCAGAGAAAATTACAGGTTTTATGTCGTATGTTCTTTTTTTTTTTTTTTTGTAATAGTGTGGAAAGAATGAATACTTTTTGACCTCATTTTCCAAACTCCATGACTACTGATCTTGGATCCACTCACTGTCTTCCACTCAGTTTTATTTCCAGAAAAAAACCAGTTTGTGCTGAATAAAGCATGTTCAGGTTTAAATAATGGTCTTTAAAAATAATTGCAGCCTCTGTTGGTCTTCCATAGTAGTTTTCTGAATGATTGTTTTGTTAAAAATGTCTGTTACAAGTGATAATAATAAGTTAACCTTTACACAGTTTACATAGCTCCAAATAATGGACCTTTGCCAGAATAAAATGTGACTGAAAGCTCATTCAGTATATTAAACAGCCACTCCTAATCGCCTCCTACCCAACCCCCCAAATAATTTACAGCATTCAAACATAAGTAAAACATGGATTCAGGACAGCTGTACACCATAGCTACAGCAGGCTTCTGCAGTGGTCATTAGCAAATGTCTTTACTGCAGGTTTGACAGGCTGCTGCCTTGCTTTAGTCATCTATATTTTTAAATTTTAATACAGATGTTGCAGTGAGGTTTTTGGCAAGTCATGGTTATTTGTTAAAAAGTTCATTCACATACTACAATTTTTTTAAACACTTGTGCTTACCCTACTTGTCTGCCATAAATTTGCTTAAAATATTTGAGTGAAAGTTATCTTTCATAACATCATGTACTTGGCAAATATAATTCACTTTCTTTATCTGACAACTTTACTTGCACACAATCAAGCCAGGTAAAATTCTGCAGATTGATACAGATTGACAACTAAATCATGCCAGAGATTGTGACAGCATTTTTTCTTTTTTTTATCTTATATGAAAGATCACTGTTTATAGTTATTTCCACTTTAATTTGTCAAAAAAATCTTAATGCCCTAATGAAGATGTATATCTGTTATCGTGGTATAATGGGTGTCATGGTATAATTTATCAAACCGGTAGACAGCCATCATATCTGAAAACTCATACTTGCGTATACCCCACCTCCACCCCAATCTTTTTGTATTTATTTTTTTAAATACTTTTTAACATTAGATTTAAGGGAAGCATCTTTGTTATTCATATATCACAGAGTTCTATGGTGATAGCTCTCCAAAGCTTGGCATCTCATTAAACATTATTCTGCTATAATCATCATTTAGTGAAATAGCTCTGATGATGAAGTAGTTTAATGGTTGCAGAAAATCATTTGGCATCTCGTTAAACATTATTCTGCTATAATTGGCATTTAATGAAATAGCTGTGATGATGAAGTAGTTAAATGGTTGCAGAAAATCATTTTTTTATTTGCACGGTAGTGAATTATGCATGGGGCATAACCAGTTTTATCTAAAGAGGTATGACATAAAGCGTTCTTGCTAAACAGTACTTTTTATCAACAACATTGTCTCTTTAAGATTTCTGCAGTCATTCCTATTTCTTACATTCATTCATGTGCACTGTAAAGACGTCACTGGTTTTGCTGCAAACATTTGCGTTTTGTATATACATTTGTTCATGGATGCACATGCTTTTGCACTCTCTCACTTACACTCTTACACATATCTGTTCATGAACTGAGGGGGTGAGGGTGAATCTAGTTAATTTAAGGGGAGTGTTGACTCAAAATAATTACTGTGTGACCTGTTACCTATGATTGCCAAATTTTTTTTTCATGAAGGGTTTTTAAATGTTTTATTTAAAAACAGAGGTCTTGTTCTAAGCAGGTGGGAGTTGGAAAGTAAAAGTTTTTTGTAAATAAGTTCATGCCTCAGTGATTACATGTAATATAGCAATCATTATTTTTCTTTGTGTTTTGTATTGAACTTGAGTGATCTTAAATAGATTTTACTCTAGAGTGATTTATAGAGTGATTTATATAATCGACCAAGATGCAGTGCTATATATTGATGATCTTACTTCAGAGTTAATTAGCTTTTTCTAATGCACCCATTTTTCCTCTTTCCCTTTCGCATGATGTGGATCCTTTTGGCGGCCATCTTCAATCCTGCAACATTGAAACATACAATATGGTCTTCCACATTTACAAAAATTCATGAACTGTTCACCGATGACTGGTGTGTGTGATTGGACAAAAAAAAAACTACAGCGCCAGTCGCGTTTTGACCAGGTTCCGAGCCCGTTTGATCCTAGCTTTTCCAGCCGTGGTAGCATGGGGGGTGCAGCTGGTGGCCAGGGAGGGGTTCCTGGGGGTGTGGGTGGTCCAGGCGGCAGTCCAGGTATGTTTGGCTCTCCAAGTCAAATGAACCCAATGGGTCGGCCTGATCGTGGCATGATGGACCGGCGCCGTGATGCACCCATGCAGCATGATGATCTGGCAGAGATGAAAAGGATGCGACGCTTCTAGATGTTATTCCACCTTCAGCAAGGGCATCCTTACAGCTGGGGAGTTCTTGTGTTTATGACAATATGGGATTGCTCAGTGTAAGAATAGAGACCAACTTTGCCTCAAGGGAGGTCGGATAAACCTCGGGCTTGTACCGTTCACTCATTTTACCTTGTACAGTTTGTAAAGGGCTCAAATTATCCAAATATTAAGTTTGAAATGGAAGAACATGCATTTTATTCAAAAAACAAGCTTCCGAAAACTAAAATGGCATGCATTATCAGCCTGTTGGTATGTCAAACAATATGTTGTCTGTTGTGTAGTAGAGAACAATACTAGTGAATCAGAGGTGTATCCAAAACTGCTGGAAGATTTTTATGGGTTCAGCACCAGTTAAAATACAGTTTACACACCTACATTCACAAATGAATTCTTAATGCTTTGAAGGAAATTGAGGAAAGATGTTTTTTATAGTGAAAATTACATGGGCAGATTTTAGTTTTTAATGACTTCGCTTTTCTTTGATGTTGGAGTTGTGGGGCTGGTGGGAGTGTGCAGATTTTTGAATGTAAAGCAATCTCATTTTTATTTTAATGTTAAGCATTTCATTTCTCATAAATATGTGGCCATAACTGTATGAGCCCTAGTCTTCATTTATTTGTACAGGTGTGCGTAACTTGGACTCTATTTCTTTTTTCAACGTGTCATAAATTGCCAACATCCCTGGGTGTCATTTCCAAAGCTGTTCGTTAACAGCCACAGCATAGTTACATGATCTTTCTCACTCTGTCACTGTGTTGGTGAAATAAATGTAGTCCAGTAAAACCAAGTCTTGCTTAATCTTGTAAAGAATGAAATTTATGTTGACATAAGTTTGTCCTTTGTAGCATTTTTTTAAATGGCTTTATGCAGATCTTATTATTGAGGAGAAAGTTGTTACTTTCTAAATGTTTCTCAAATACACATATAATCACAGGAATAATATACATTCATGCACACTATACATTCTTGCACTCGGGGCATTTGTAAATCATTATATATATTACAACAGGTACACTTTTGTAGTGCTCTTGTCTTGGAATTAAAACAGCTGTAAGTCATTCACACGAAAGAGGAATGAGCTGTCATATGGCATTTGTATTACAAAAATTTGAAGTGTAGTAATTTGAAATGGGTAATGACTAAACTTTTAATGTTGACAATTAAAATAGTTCGGCGATGGAGGAGAGCATCAAATTTAATAAAGCAAAGCCTGATTTTAAAGATATGAAACATTTCAAAGACGAAGCACACAGAAATATGGACTGAGAATGCGTAATTGGTGTCTCTTGTTGCACATACCGTTACTTAATACTGACCTGTTTACCCTTATGGATTAGCTGTAATCATTATGACCAATCCTCCTTCCCATTTTGCTCTTAAATGTCTTCAGTTTCATTTTTGCTTTCTTTTTCAACAGTTCTTGAAAGATTTATGATTGGCTATTATTAAAGTTAAAGCTAATCGTTAAATGTCTGGTTCTTCTTCTGTTTATTACTTCTCTGTTAGCTCCAACACGTCACCAGTCAGGGTGGTCCGGTTGCACAACGGTTAGTGCCTGTCACCAATACAGTGAAGGTTGGCTATCCTGGGTTCAGCTCTTGTCTCGGGCATGCTGTTCTTTCTCTGCACGTGGCATCTGTTTAAAGGCTGGCTGCCTTGCCGTGATATAGCCTTAGTTGCTAGCACGGCGTAAAACACTAATCACCCCCCAGGTCAGCAGACAGAAAGCATGATATCACCATCTTCTCTCCCTTCCAGACAATTGACACTGCAAATAGTTTTTAAAATTTGCAGCATATCCCTAAAAATTTGTACAATTGCAGTGTTTGAATACAGTACTAGCTTTAATCTTGCTGATCAACATTCAAAATAGGTCTGTTAATGGGGCTTTGTCCCTTGCATTCATATAAATGTACATTACATATCCAGCATAATTACATGTATCAGATTATTAAAACTAAATGCAGGTATAATATATATGCCATACAGTTCTGAATTTGACAAATCAGATTTGTGATTTCTTTAAAAAATTTTGTATGGCTTTTTAACACTTGCTGTTTTAAGTGTTAAACGATTTTGAGTAATCTTGAAGAAAACGGTAGTCTGGTGCGTAAACTACAATTGTTTCCTTGATTCAGCATGGTGGTAGGCAGGTCATTGATCATAGCTGGTGCTGTGTCTAAAAATTCGCGATTGCAGTTTTCCATTCCCGAGCTCTTCAGTAATTATATATACAACAATACTATATTAACTGAGGGATTGCTGGTTGTTACTATCAATAACCTACCTTTCAGAATCGGCTTTTTACTTCTTGCGGCTCATTTCTATTTCCTGGCGCATATCTGTTAGCATGTTCAACTTCACTCCTTATTTACCCCAACTTTTTTATATGTATAAATAAAAATTAGCAGTCAGCCTCCCGCTCAGCCAAAATTTCTATTTTAGGTTGCAAAATTTTTTGGCATTTTTTTAGAAGAAATAAAAAGAAATATTTCTGACCTTAAGGCATAAGCACTTTTTTCCTTTTAGCAAACATGTCAGATTACCACAATGTGCTCGTTAAAAAATGTATTTCTGAAGTACTGCTTCGGTGAAAGTTTGGTATGTAGGTCAAAGTTTTTAATCAAGTCACTCAATTACACTAAAATCATTCTAAATTGAATAAAGATTGTCCAGTTTGAAATAGGAATCACAAGATATCTGGTAATTCTGATGACTTTGTGAATCCAAACTGTCAGAAAATGTGAAACATTGCTCTGCTTGAACATCTTTTGCTTGCTTCACCACAAAGGAATTTGAAAAAGTAGTCTGTCATTAAATTTAAAATAAAGCCAAGGGAAATAACTTAAACAAGTGATTAATTTTAAATTTAGCATTGACCATTCATGAATCAACTGAAAAATCAAACACCTGACATATCTGACATACGTGTTATGTTCATTAACTCTAGGTTGGCTTGTCACCAGCTGTGACAGGCAAGGGTGTCTTTTCATTGCGATAAACAATTTGCCATCGCTTTCAAACGTTATCTCAGTTAATTAAAAACCTCTAGCCCTCATGGGCACGTCAAGAACTAAAATGGGAAGGGGAAAGATTTCGCAGGAGTCATGTAAGATGAGAAGCCAGCTTGGTTCCAGAAAACAGCCATGAGTTGTAACTCATATCAAGGAAGAGAAGCAGGATCACATGATAAGGTTTTACATCCAATGTGAAGGTATGGTATTTTGTAATGATAATCTAACATGCTGTGGGAGTGCTCATTGTACATAATTGAATGTTAGAGAGTAAGCAGGATAAATTTTATTATGCTGGTCTGCTCAGTGGAGATTTGTCCTTAATATAATCTGCTTTATGTAAATCCCACTTAGCCACACTGTATCGCCACATACAAGCACTTGAAGTTATTCTAAAAGTTGTCTGGTCTTTCAGACTTGCTTGAGTCTTCATAAAGGTAGTGTAAACATACAAGGACAGTGGGTGTAGTACATTAGGGTGATAATGATCACACTTAGCAAAAGATGAGCCAAAGGATTTGTGGCCAGTATTATAGCCTTTCCACATAGGCTACTTTGATGGTGGACTTTAATCCCTTGACTTTAGGGCCAGGGTGTGAAATCGCATTTCATGGTTCTTTTGTTCTTTTGACACCCTAATTTTACTCCTTTTGCCATTATGATGGAAACAGGTGCTTTACTTCTTGGGATATTACTGAGAGGAGTCTTATTTGAAAGATGTTGCTTAATCCTAGAAATCAGAGAATTCATTTAGGATGGATTGTCACATGGGTGGAAAGATAACCATCAATCAAGGTGCACAACATGTCTTGAAAGAATTGAAATTATGAAGTGAGTATAAAACAGAATAAAAGTGCGAAAGGAACAGAATCCTGCTAGTTGAAGAACGTTTTAAGGAACACAATGGGGTTCTGTCACTTTGCATTGATAAGAGTATGCTTGTTCCTAATTAGCACAAGTGTAAGATTTAAGAAGGAAAGCCAAAAGATCAGATTTGTTAGTTTTAATCATTGCACTTCTTTTTTCAAATGATTTGTCTTATATCATCAACTGTTTTCTGCAGTTAATTGTGATGGGATTTCCTCCGCAACATTTCTGCCAAGATTTATTTTCTGACAACGAGAATGCAGGAAAATTGTAATGTGATGGGGCTGGAACATGAGTGTAAATGGTGATTTCTATTTTACCCTATTTTAAAGGTGTCATCTGTTATAGTCATCACAGGTTCGCCTGGTTTTGCAGAGAAGTAGAGGTGCAGGTAAGTGAACATACCAGGTAACTTTTTTCATAATGTGATCGGAGCTATAATTGTTGATACACACCTGTGCATCTGTACAAAGTGTGTTTTGCATGCATTAAGCCATAAATAAGCATACTGTGCAATAAACATCACCGGGTTGGTTGACACTGCAGTACTTTACATTCTGAATTAAAGCTAAAGCTGCTTTTGAAGACTCGGTTTGTCTTATAGCTTGTGGAAAAGAACACAGAATCTAAGGCTTACGATATATTCATTATGATATATTTAGATTTAAAAATTAATCACCAGCACGATTATTCGTGTAGTTTTTGCTAAAGGTGATTATGCTTATATGGGAAAAGCTTGACCTGTACAAGCATTCTACAAAGCAGAATGTGCCATGACACTCAAGTAGGTATTAAAACCGTAGTGCTTGCGAAAGCATTGCTTATTTTTTGTACAAATAACAGAAAAGTTCCAAGAAAAATAGCCAAAAATGAGAAAAAAAATTGACAGAATTAACAATCAATAAATACCTGATTAAATGATTTATAAAATTAAAGTCTATTCACCATAGCAGTGAATGAACACCTGTGAAAATGTGCTGAGCATTCCAAATGTAAAAGAAATCCTTTACAAGACTTTGTTTTTGAAGGAAGAAATCTTTTAAGAAAAAATGTTCTATATAGACTGACTTAAGTTGCTTTATTTTTTTAATATTTTCTTGCCCTTGTTTACCATCTTTATAAAAAGTGCAATATGGTTGTTTTCTGGTTGACTCAAACAAAAGGGATATGAAACAATAACAGCATGTCACTGCACTGTGAATGATTTAAGACTGAAAATAATAATATAACTCCCGTAGGGTTTATTGTACCATTCATTTTGGTTGTTTTTTTATGGCAACTAACAACAGTGTGTTGAGTATAGAACAAAAATGTAAAGGACCCTTCTAATATCCCACAGTGATTGCCAAAGCTTTATTGTTCTGTGGGCGGCATGTTTCTTCAGGCTGGTTTGGTATGCTAAGGGGTGTTACTTAAGTCAGATATGTCCTAAATCTTTTGGTTACTTTGATCTGGCCACTATAATGTGCTGGCTTTCATCTTTATCTAGAATCAGCTTCACTGAAATCAGTAGTGCTTTTCCTAAACTAAATTTCTTCATGTCTGCTATCTTTAACTTCTTTGCAACAGCCAGTTGGATCAGATTTATGCTGGATCACATTTGGTTAAAGATGGCTTTAAAGTTCGAAAGTCATATGTGTCCAGGAATGTTTGTGTGCTGTTGAGGCTGGCAAGTGGATGTAGAGGCACTCGTGGCCATTTAAGAAGTCTCTTTTTGCTATCATTGTCTTTATGCTTCATGGCTATGCTGCTGTGTTCTAAGGACCTAATCACCATTGAAAACTTTATTAAAAATGTCAGGATGCAAACCACTGCCATTTAATTTTTTGTTTTAATATGTTCAGTTACTTAATATAGTTATTTATTAAAAACTGGAACAGTTCATGTTTGGTAATGGGAGATGTTTGTGTGTAGTTTTTTTGTAATCACTCAGCTGATGAATTAACTCAAGATTGAGGTGCCGTTTCCATACTATGATAATATGGCTTTGACCTCATCTTATGTCATCGCCGTGATATAGCCTTAGTTGCTGGCACGGCGTTAAACACTAACAATCATCTTATGTCATCGGTGACACTGGAAAATATCAGAAAATGTGTCCACCTATTTTTGTAAAAGCGGTTTAGGATGGCCATGGGTGGTTATTGTAGTTATTCACAAATCTTTCTTCTGTTCAACTGTAACATAAGTCTTCTGAAAACTAGAGTCTTCCTCTATTGCAGGTGTTACATCATGCATGCTATAAAAAAGACAAGAAATAAAAAAGAACCCATTATCTTTCAAGTTGTACATACAGCCGTTGAGGTGTTATTAATTTTGCTAGTCTAGGAACCATTCATATACACATGCAAGAACTTCTGAAATAATGATGCTGGCTTCATCGGAAATTTTAGGTTTACACCAAGGCCCTCCATTGATTCTTTGTGTGTAAGATTTGTTTAGATCTGACTGATGGAAAGAAGAAAATTTATTTTAAACGTTTGTTTTAGACTGTGTGCTATTCACCTCATTTATAGTCTTTTTTTGACAGGTTTGATAAAGTTCTTTACAGGATTGTCCTGAAAGCCTCGCCATATTCATGCAACAGGTGAAACGGGACCTTTACTCCAGGATGATCAATTAAACGGTACTCGGTCATATATTAGGCAGTACCACAGTTACCAGGATCGGTTTGTTTGATTTGGCTGTTGGAACCATGCTATTTTCTTTTGCAGCTTTACTATCATCTGTGGATTCCACTGCAGTAGTTCTTTTCTCACCATTATCAATACCATTAATTAAAAAAAGAGACTGAAATGTCACCATTTTTAATGTAATGACCCTAAGACATGGCGGAATCAATAATGTTAAATGAGTAATTGCATTCTTGAATACTATCTGTGAGTGCACCATGTGTTTCATGAGAGAATGGAAAAAACAAATGGCTTAAGAGAGGTGAAACACTAGAGTAGCATATGGAGGTTTAATGGTTGCTTTCAAAGCATACACATGGTGATTGATTTTATAGACTACATTATTAAGAGAGCATAACACAAATATTCACTGTTCATCATTTATGCCATAATACATGTAAGACAACATAGAAAAAGCATATATGTGACACTTTTTTTGACAACCTCACAAAAGACAGGTGTTGAATAAAGGTGGTTTTTTCAAAAGAGAGGTTTTCAAATTAAGGAAATCTATATCAGAATCGGAAATTTCATAATGCAGTAGAAACAAGCCCATCATGAACTTTTTCAATTGTTCGGAGTTGAGTATTACATCTGTTTCAGACTTTTATGTTGGCTTGCTTATCCTTCCTTTTTTATTTTTATGATTTTGGTTGGGTATGGCTGATGTGAACATTTGGTACATCTCTAGTCTTTAAAACAAAATAGGATTTATTAGCAAGGGATTAGTAACCATGGAAACTATACCATCCTTGAGCAGAATGCCATTATAGGAAACTTTTTCATTCAGGAAGGGTAGTACCCTTCCATTGTTTACAGTTTCGGCCTTTGTTGGAACGCTTTTCTGCTTGCACAAAGCGCTGTATGTGCCACCTATAAAAATGTTCAAATATTAATGTTCTCGCCATTCAGTCACTTCTTGTGATAATGCTTGACAGTTTGTATGTGCAAAAAGTCTGCAAGATGGTAGGAGAAAGGTCAGTTTTACAGGGCCAAGCAAATGGGAGGTGCGAGGAAGGAGGCAAGTAACCTAGCAAATAGAGCATTGCTTTTACTCTAACAGTCACACATAAAGCTGCCCCTTATGAAGTCGGACAGACTGAGCAACACTGGTACTACATGGTAAGTATCGACCTTAAAAGTCTGAAGTTATGATCATTAGAAAAGGACCATAATAGAAAACAGGGCTGTTACATCATCTGGTTCGTTGGGTGGTTGTATGTCAGGATTGCAATGAAGGCAACATTGCACAAATAAAACCAATTGCCCAGAAATTTTTCTTTATGCACAAAATAGGTCTTTAAAAGTTTTACGTGTGATCACCGCTTTTTACTTTATACTTATTGTCATTAATTTTTGATTGTTAGTGAATGACAAGAGTGCTTTTCAAGAAGGAGAGATACCAGCATGTCACGTGCTAGTCTGTGCATATTTTTTGTGCATATTTACATATTGTCATTAATAATTTCAGAAAAAAAGTATAAAACATGTCTAATGTACAGTAAATAGTGAGTATGCTCTTACTAAGACTAACTTGTCGTTAGTTGGCATCAGACTGAGCAAAGCAAGATCTCTAGACCCCTTGCTACTGTTTGTCTAAAATCAGTGTAGTTTTGTAATCTCTGGATAAAAGTGGTCTTAGTAGGTGAAATAGCAGAAGAAAAATAAGAAAATGAAACCGTAAAAACTAAAAGTTTGCTAGTTGACTGCTTTATATTAACCGCTTAGGGCCTTATGATGTTATGTACACCTGCTTCTAGGGATGGTGTGCATCAGCAGAAAGTAATACCTAACTTATCCATAAGTTTGGTATAAGTTCATGCATAGCATAGCGGGTGTGCATAAGTGGACGATATTGTTTTCATATAAGCAGCCAGTCAAAAAATGCATTGCTCGAAACTATTTCATTCAGCCTTTAGGAACGCAAATATTCCACATTCCTTTTTTGACTCGCTTGGCTTTGTGTAAAGATAGGCGTTATGTCAACATATATGCATGCATGCATTTGTAAATCTGCTAGTCAAAGGATGATAAGAAATTGAAAAAACTCAAAAATGTTCCCAATGACAGTTTAAAAAGAGCCACAGACATTAGGCATCGGTATCATCATCTGCATCATAGGTGGCAAACTGCTTATTCGTGGTAGTGGATGATCAGTGTCGTGGATTAAACCACAAAAATACATAACGTCATTTCACCAGAATCATTCATACTAGTTGAAGATTTCTGCCTGTCTCTAAGTAAATAAAAACATGAAAGATCCTCTTGCTGTCATCTTTTTTAACTCCTTAATCAAAAAAGTCTGTGAATTACCATGCTGTGTGGACTTTGCTAAGCATTACGCCTGGTGGATTGTGACCTTTAATTTAAAAAAAAAATTACTTGGCAAAAATTAGTAAAATTGTTACCTTATGCACACCTGTTTTGTGTGGTTAAAGTTTAGTCAGCAAGCCTAACCTTAAATTCAATTATGCACACCACCCAGGAGATCGTGTAGTGGTTATAACACTCCCTTAAACCAAGACATTGACGTTAGCAGTCAATAAAACTACTACTATTTGTGACCTCTCAACACTCTCTTTACTAGCAGAGACCTGACAAGGTGGTTATGGTTAACTTCAACAGTTTCCCCTTCTTTGGGAAAACAGATTCTTCGGTCATTCAGGCCGTTCACTGTTAAAGCGGGAAACACTGTATGTAAGGACTAGGAATCTAGATGCATAGAGATAACTGGTCTGAGACAGGAGCAGAGATGAGACAACACCCACATACACCGAGGAGGGCCGAGAGGTAAGCTGACGGGAGGATATGCCCTTTCGATCTTGAAGTAAGGCTAGATATTTAGGTTAATGTTAGTTTTCGGACATACGTGTTTAACTGTTTGTAGTATAATAAAGAGTTCAAGAAAGTACGGTTTGGTTGGATTATAGATTACGGTCATTTGATGCTTATCCATTTTTTCTTTGACCTTTTCCTTGTCAACCCACAATTTACTTCCTTGCAACTAAAGTTTGCGACTCCTGGTAGGGAGGTGCCCAGGTACCTTCTCCCACTCCCTCTCTCTCTCACTCTTTTTTTGGTAATCGAAGGGCGTCTTCTTGGTTCCACAGGTCATGTGGTCCCCAAATAGTCCTCGGGGGTTGATTTCATGTGTTCAAACTGTTTGTCTGTTGGTGAGGTCTTGCAGTTTTTTGTTAGTGCCTGCTAACAGATCTATGTTGTCTGCAAAGAGCAGGCTGCAAATTGGTCTTCCACCAATTGAAATGGAAGTATGATGGTCTTGGAGAGTTTTGAACATAATGTTCTCCAAGAAGATATTAAACAGCAGCGGTGATAGGCGATATCCTTGATGTACGCCTACTGTGGTGCAAAAGTAAGTTCGTATTTGGTTATCCAGCAGAACTGTACTTGTTGAGCTATTATATAGTGCTTTTGTGACTTGAACAAGGTCGCCTTGGATTGTTTCGCATCACGTGCCATACTAACTCCTGCCTGACTCAGTCGAATGCCTTTTTAAAGTAATTGAAGTTGTGATAGAGGTCCTGCTAATGCTGAAGATGCTTCTCTATGAGGATGTGGCAGTTAAAGATCTACGTGGTTTTAAGCCAGCCTGCTCTTCCGCAATCAGCTCTTCACCTTTAGAGTGACTTTGCTTGGGTGGCTTATGAAGCTTATGGTTCTGCAGCTGTGGCACTGTTTGCTGTTTACTTTTTTTGATGGGTAGGGGTATGAATAGTGACTGTGTCCATTGTTTGCATTCCCAGACTCCGGCACAGAACAGTGAGGACCTTTGTAGTTTCTTCCACACTCTGCATGAGCAGCTGAGGTGGCGACCTGACTGCGCACAGCTCTTTCGAGCTCTTTCCGTAGGACTGGTAAATCTGCAGGTTTGCTGTTTCTAGTCTGGTTGTTTTGGAGGATGTTGGCATCAGTCGTCAGCTGGAGGTTGTACAGTTCTTTACAGTGCTCAGTCTGTTGGCTAAGTACAGCATTGCTTTCTGTGAGAAGGTGGCCATTGCTGTCTAGATGACTGAGGTCTTTTGCAGGTCTGTCTTAGTGTAGTTGGTAGGCCTTTTTGCTGTCATCTTGTGCGATTCCTATCTCTATATCCCGGCATCTGCTCTCGATCCAATGCACGAGGAACCCTCGTAGTACTCGTGTCTGGCGTCCTCTCTACTGTACCACAGTTTGTGGACGTGTGTGCCGTGACATGAAAGCAATTGTGTTTTCTCCCCTTGTTATTGTGGCTGGTGTTAATTTTGTAGAGGGTAGAGGGCGGACGATTCTCAGATATGTTGGTCCACGACTTGTCATCACACATTTTAAAGGTCTACTAAGGAGGATTTCTTTTCGTTTTGGGGTGTAGGAGGGGAGTTATTCACTCCAACTTCGTGCTCGTGTAACAGTAAGAGATTTGGGGTTGGTAATTTTTTTTTCTTTCCCAATCGCACTCCCACATTTCTATCACAACGCCGCCGACGACGTTTTGTAAATACGCGGTTATCTAGCGCGTTTTTTCCGCATCTCGACGAGTGGCTTTTCATTAAACGGGTTGGTGACGCGACCGCGCGCGAGGAAGCGGTTTTCATGCCCGTGAAAAAGACAACCGTGATATACCAAATCAAAAAATCTCGCATCGATGTCATGTTGCCAGTCTCCCAGGGGCCAGTTGCACAACACATTTCTAATTTTAAACACTTTTAGGCCTTAACTCTATTTGGATAATTAGTTTAAAGTGCACATCTTAATTTTAGAATTTTTAAAACTAAAACTGCTTAGTAAGATAAAGTTGTTTCAGTCTGACTTTCCGTCCTGTCAGTACAATATTTGTATGTTTTTCTGCAATCTATCAAAATGGCTAAGAAGAGATTTTGCTTCTTTAGATCAGTTTTAAGGTTTAGAAACGTGTTGTGCAACTGGCCCCAGACCTGTTGACAGTAGGCGTGTTGCTCGCCTGTGATGTTGCTCGGTTTAGTGTCGAATAAAACATGGGGAGGGAGTTGTGGTTCTTGTAGTGTGTCGAGAGAGATGACGTGTTCGTATGGAAGAAAACTTTTTTGTTGTGTGACGTTGTAGGCAGCCAATCACTTTGCATAACTAAAACTCGGCTCGAGAAAATTGACTACATCTAGAAATTTAAGTTTTTGCGTGCAAATGCATAAAAATGCGTTGTGACGCTTAACCACAAATTTAAATGGGTTTCGTGTCTCGTCGTCGTCATCAACCAATCTATCGTCGGTCACTGCTTTTTTTTTTAAATCAAGGACAAACCGCCAAACGAGGTACGGTTTGATGATGTTAAAGACTAACCTGAATGGTTTGCGTTTTTTGCAGATATCGGTATATATAGGTGATATAAACCTAACCTGTAAATTGCAGCCTCCAAAATCCATCCGTTAATTATCCGCTAGCAAAGTACGCGATTCGCACCTGCGATCAACGAGCACCGTTAACAGTGTACTACGTCACACTAGTGCACCATTCACAACATTGACAGCCGTCAACACCAGAGAGAGAGAGAGGGTGAGCGACATCTAAAGTAGCAGTTTTCAGCGTCCGAAAAACCTTCTCTCTCTGACTGGTGTTGACTACTGCCAGTGTTGTGAATGGTGCACTTCTGTGACGTAGTACACTGTTAGCGACGCTTGTTGATCGTAAGTACGAATCGTAGCGGATACTTCATTAACGGATGGGTTTTGGAAGCTAAAATTTACAGGTTAGGTTTATATCCCCTGTATCTACCGATATATGAAAACTTCGAAAACCATTCAGGTCGGTCTTTAATGTCATATTTTTCCGAATTAAAACTTATCACCGGTAGTTGACGCAAGTAGTCGTCAAATCGGGCTCTGAGGGCGGTGGTGGGAATTTGAATACTAGCGGCGGTTTGTTGTTGTGCATGTATAATAAAAGATAGACACGGCCCGAAATTTTTTCCAGATGATCGACCGTGCGATCGATCAAATTTTGAGAGTCGCCGTCGCTGACGAAACAAACCTGCGATTCAAAATCTGGCCCGTTACTGGCTATATACACGGACAAGGGTACGTGTTGTGCAGTGTACTGCGTGTTGCTGTGCGATGTTTTGGGTTGTGGAAGGTGGGGTCAATCAAAATAAACTTCAAAATCAAAGGTGACCCTATACGGAAAGACACAATTTGCGTTGACCGCGAACCGTTGTGTTTCTAAACTTTCCAGGACGGAGGGTGTACCGTGATAGAAACCGCCTTTATACGTCTCTTTTACTTTATCCCCCTGACATGTCTTTTCTTGTCGCTCCATCAACCAATTTTTTCCCAAAGCTTCTCCGCGTGTGTGAGATTGTCAATGTTGATGATGTTCATGAAATGTTGCTTCTAATGTAAAAACTGCATAACGTCTGTATACTTGTACACGCTACGCTGTAGAGTAGAGGGACGAGAATGGGAGGGGACTGAGTTTCATCAAACTGAAAAGTATTGATATTTGCTTTAAGTTTATCTTCAAAAGTCGGTAGCACTAGCAGGGTCACTTCTGGAAAGTCGAAAAGAGGCAGGCCATTGGTTTAACAGTTCCCCCCCGCGAATTTGTAACGAGTGTACGTTGGCGCCAGTGTAATGCAGTGTTTCTCAACCTTTTACTTGTGACGTCCCCCCAGACGAAAAAAAGGTACGACCGCGGCCCCCCCACCCACCCATAGCCACTAATACCTATATGAGATAAGAGAAACTTATAAAAAAAAATTCCTTCGCGCCTCCCTTGTCAGCACGCCGCGCCCCCAGGCACACAGGTTGAGAACCGCGGGTGTAATGCAAGGGCTCTAAAAAAAACAAACAAGGATTGTCACGGTATGCCTGCCCGTGGTGTTCGTCTTTCTGAAGCTTATGCAGGTTAGAGTTGCTTTGGATGCACTCTGATAAATCGTCGTCCGTACAATAGCCGATAGGAAAGTCGGCGATGGGATTTACGTAAAAGGAGGTGGACATGATGGCTTCCACCGCAACCTTACTGTCGGGACGTTCGTTCTGAGCATGCTCCGACGCCTCGTGGTCTTGAACTTCATTGATAAAATCCATAAAATCTTGTTGGTTTGAAATCAGACGAAGGCTTTCTAGCGCTCTGTGGTTGACAGAAGCATGAAAAAACGATAACTTGTTTGTCGTGTTATTCTTTTAAAAAAAAAAAAAGAGTGGGAAAAAGGGAGTCAAAGGGACTAAAAATAGGATCTAAAAATGGCAGCTGATTGATGGAGTCATTAAGGCTCGCCCAAGGCGTGGTTAAAGGGCACGTGCTTTGAGGAGTAATCTCGCCTCTAAGATTGACGTGATAACCAAATTTTATTATTTTAGCCAGAGGAGAGTTGCAAAGGTCAACGTCCGCTGCTGCTGCTGCTATCTTAGAGTGCTTTTTGTATCTCGCCAAAACTAATCACACACACAGAGGAGAGTTGCAAAGGTCAACGTCCGCTGCTGCTGCTGCTATCTTAGAGTGCTTTTTGTATCTCGCCAAAACTAATCACACACACAGAGGAGGTTGCAAAGGTCAACGTCCGCTACTGCCAGCGTGGTACGGATGCTTATTTATCCCCCCCCCCTTTCCCCAGCCGCCCTTTGCTTTAGTACCCAATGTAGGTCCCCCTTCCCACTGCACAACGAACAAGTGTGTTTGTAAAGGCACCTCCCAAGAGTTGGTATGTGAGATAGAGGACAAGCCACTTTTGTTGTTTTGTTTTATTTGGAGGGGATAGCTTTTTAGCCTTCTTCGTCAAAATCTCACACAAAAAACCTGCAAATGCAAACAGATTTTTTTTTTATAGTGAGCCTTTGTCCAGCAGTCACCACGTGGAGGTGAGGCTAAATCGACTGCCAAAAAAAGGAATGATTAAAAGTGGCGGGAGACGACTAGGCCTCGAAGGGCTCGTCAAAAATGGATTTGAGCTGGTCTTCGTCCAGACCATCAAATCCTTCGGAGGAAAACACTTTTCTCTTCCTCCTCCTATCTAATCGCCTCTTTTGGGGCGCCACCACCACCGCTGACGACGACGTGGAGTATTGCAGCGAGTCGAACAAAAACACGTCGTGCTCATCGCCTTCTTCCTCGCTGATCGAGGAAATGATGGTTAGAGACTCCACTTTGTAAAGCAGACTTTTTTCTGCTTTCAGGAGCTCCTCCCTTAGCGAGGGAAACAGTTCCTTAGCCAAAAATTCTCTATTCATGCCTTTCTCAAGGGTCGTAGTGATCCAGGGGTGCTGATGCTGTGATGGGTGATCTATTATACACCCGTTGCAGTCCTTTTGGATCTGTTCGCTCACCAGACCAATAAGGACACGCAAAAAACTTTGAGACGACATGTTTTTAAAGACTTGAAAATCAACTGGGCCTACTAGCAAAGCTCTGAAGGAAACAGTTCCTTAGCCAAAAACTCTCTTTTCATGCCTTTCTCAGAGATGGTAATGATGCAGGGATGCTGATGCTGTGATGGGTGATCTATTATACACCCGTTGCAGTTCTTTTGGATCTGTTCGCTCACCAGACCAATGAGGACGCGCAAAAAACTTTGAGAAGACATGTTTTTCAAAGACTTGAAAATCATCTGGGCCTAGCAAAGCTCTGAAGTTGGTATATATAGTATTTTTCAGACACTCGCGAAAGTCGCGGGGCGTGATTTGTGGCGAGTCAGCTCCGCCCCTCGACCCCACCTCAACCCCCAGAGGAAAGATGAAGAGGTCAACGTCCGCTGCTGCCAGCATGGTTACTTTTGATCGCGCCTTTTTTACAACCAACATTCATCCATCACATGTAGCACTCTAGTAGTGTACTTTTCCTCACCCCGGCTGCGTGTGCCAGCCTTGGACTGTCCCGCCAGCGAACTTTGTCTGCAATAGCGTTCACAGAAGGAACGAGCTTCGGGCCCGTTCGGTACTGTCCGGCGGATTCCGAGCGCTGTATTCGTCCTATTTCTGCATGCAAACAGTTGAGATTCATAAATGCAACATGCTGTTTCGAATTTTCCGATGACTTTTAAGAAAGCCATTTTTTATCAACATTTTATTAAACTGTTTGAAATACTTGCAGTCTCTGTGTTTGTTTGACATACAAACTGCTATACAGTTGGGATTCGAAGATGCGAATTGTCGCTTCGAGTCTTCCCTGCGATGAATTTCACGAAAGTCATTATTTATCAAGAGTTTTGTAAAAATACCTGAAACGTTTGAAGAGTCTCAGGCAGTCCTTACGTTTATTGATCCTTAAGCAACACACATATCAAAATACAAGACAAATGTACAGCTATTGGCAAGATAGATTTGACTTTGTAATCAACTGGGGGGGGGGGGCTCCTTCAGCTGAAGCACTTGTGGCTTAGGTGATTAGCGTCGTGCTGATAAATCGAAAAGGGTAGGTTCGGTTTTCACATGCTCCTGTGATAATTACTAGATTGTTTTATTTGTTTGTTTTGACATCATAGCTGGCCTGTTGTTATCGCAGGGGTCACTTGACCCTCTTAGGAGGGCCATGACCAGACAGTTGAACTTTTGGGACTGTCATGCACGTACACGTACACACTTGCACATGTACATGCGTTCATCTCATGCACGCATACCGACATTCACACACAATCGTACGCACGCCCACACCCATGCACACGCTCTCAAACACAATCACACCACGCGTGGACACACACTTAGCAAGCCTATGAAGTTTGGCCTTGGATCCCTGGAGTGGGTGGGGGGACAGTCCCTGCCATAGGTTCAGGGACAGATCGAAGCTGCGGGAGAGAAAGGGATGATTTCTGGAAAGTTCGACCGGGGAGGGACGAATAGTGTAAGGTTGAAGTTGCAGGGCTTTTGTGTGTGATCTTGGAAGGAGCGTGCAGAGGACGCAGGCCAGCAACCGAGTGGCTGAATGAAACCTACAGTGCTCAGCAAATTCGATCTTGTGTGTTCTTGTGCAGCTAGCCCACCCCCTACGTAGCCATCAAGAACAGACATACTGGTTACACACACACACACTAAAACTGTTGTAAGATTTAAGACATCGTTTTACTTTGTTTGACACCGCAAGGTAAGCAAGGTTATAATGTAAAGAAAAAAGATGTTCGGAGATGTGTATATATAGATCTCTGCTTTGTTCAAATGTGCCGTGCGAACTTCGTCCCCACACTGTTACTCAAGAATATGTTCAAACCATTTCAAAATCGATTGTTATCCAGTCATACTGTACAAGCAAGTCCTGGACTTTCTGTAAAATAAAGAGACCTTCCTACAGCAGTGCCAACTATACAAAAGCAAGAGCTGTTAAAACCAGCTCCGACTGCTGTTAATTTTTCTACCGGTCTCTGGCGCTACTAATGCAGATGAAAGAGCTCTGACGACTGACTGAACCGTTGCTTTGTCGGGGCAAAGTAATGGTATTTGGCTGAGAAGAGGGCGGTGTTTTCAGTCTAGCAAAATTAACCTCAGAGCTGTAGGTACTACGCTTAAAGAAAGATCAAGCACCAGATCTGCAACATCGACACTTTCCACACCGTCTGGTCTACAAGTAACATCGTGATGCAGTCACAAACACAATCGTATCCTTATCTAGCACAATGCTAATATATATATATATACCCACCACGCACGTGCCTGTGTGCGCCCCTCCTCTCCTTGATTTTCTCTGTCTTGATGACAGCCACTTTTGCTGTTACAAATGCTACTTATGCGCAACAGAAGTATCCAGCATAGAAGAGTAATTTTCTTCTGCTTTTGTAGTGGCAGGTGAGAACGCCGAGGTTTGAAGGCTTATATCCTGAAAAGCATAATTAAGTACTCATATTTTGGGAACTATTATTTTAAAACGAACTTAACTCGATCATTAAACAATTTTGCACTCGTGTTGCCTTTTAATGCCCAGATCAAATGTATAGGTAACTTAGGCCTCAAGAAAAGATGTGCGAATTAAACACCTATATGCGTCTGTTAGCGTGAAAGGTGATCCTCGGTCAATACTCGTACTGTCCTGAGGACATAGACTATATCAAGATGAATGAATAACAGATAAGACGAGGGCAGGGGATGACAGTGAAATGCAGTTAAAGGTATAGAGTGTTAACTTTCACAAAAAATGAGTATAATAGAAGAGCTAGAAAATGAATACTAATATAGCAGAATATTAATAAGTGATGGACGTATGTATGGCGTTGACCCAAGGTTGGAATATAAGCAACGGAATATAAAAGGAGGGGGATAACCGCACAGCCTCTAATTATTAGAGTCTAATAAGTGGCGAGGCTCAGTATGCCCTTGACAAGGAAAGGAGCCGCGCGCACCTGCACGTACGTGGTGGTAGCATCACGTGCTGCATCAGAGCTATAGGTACTAGCGATATTTCTAGGAATTTCCGTGCGTTTGCCTAGTGTCACAGAGTGACATCGGCCTCTAAAATAAGCACAGCAGATTTAGCACTAAAAGGAAAGGAAGCATGTAAGGCTAGTTCTTTGTTTGGGTAGACGGACGAGCGAACAGTTAGAATAGCGTGGGGTTAGGGAAATGGCAGCGTCGGGTCATTAGGGTCGCGTGGGCTGTAGGGACACGGAGCCACGATTGGAGGAAACTGACCACGTGAGCCTAGCGTCAGTACTGTTGCCACCTGCAAGAGCGAGTGAGTCCTTAGTCATGACACCAAGAACAATCAGCCCCAGCGCACAGTCTGCGGAAGAGGGTAGGTTGTTTTATTTAGTAGGAAAATGCTTCCACGCTGAGGTGATTTCGCACTCTTATCATGAAAGCATGCACCACTACCTGTCTCTTTAGTTCGACTCGCTAGCGTCTCAGTTCTTGCAGGTACATCACGTGCATCATATCGACCTCTGTCATTATCAGTCACCACATCAATCATGTGTAGGGCCCAGATTCTCTTGTCGATTTTCACACACGTCCGTAGAAGACCGCAATTCGTTGCTGCCTGGCAGGTTGCTCAGCCAAAGCCCAGAAGAGAAGGCTTGTACCGGTGTCACGATCCGAGTTAGTGCTCGAGCCGGCTTCCGAATTCTCACAGGGCGCAGGGGTCTACTGTCGTGTTCTTGTGTGTGCAAACAATATTGACAATTAAAATTGATTGAGTAATAATGAATGTACATCGGTACAGCGCTTTACCCACAACACTAGGGTCATGATCTGAGTACTAATTAAGTCACTAACATAACTGCACGAACAGAAAAATGGAGGACATGACCTGTTAACCCCTGCGCCTGCGCACTGTGAGAATTTTGAAGCCGACTTGAGCACGAATACCAGCATTCCCACGTTCTCAAAAACATATTGGATTCTCGCACTTTGCCTTTCTCTCTTTCTCTCTGTCTTCTTTATCTTTTTGCACATAGTGAAGAATCACATCTAAAACACTGGGCCCAGGAACGGATATTCTTCCCCCTTCTCTGTATTTTCTTTTGGAGGGGTGGATTCCTCCTCCCTACCCATAGTTCCTAGCACCAACTCTGATGGAGAATCCACATAGTATTATGTTGCACGTGTATGTACTAAAACCCACGATATCTCTATGGGAGGGGTGAGGTCTAGCGGTCTGAAAACCTTCCAACCGTTGTATCAGGGGGTCTGAAAACAGCCCGTTATTCGCTTGATAAGCTGGCTCTGTGTATCGTCAAGCAGACACTTGCCGATGCTCCTCGTCTGCTCCACGCGCCTGGGGGTCTTGTTTCACACGCCGCCGACGCATTTTTTTCAAAAACATCGGGGTGTGCAGTAAGGAGAGCAAGCATATTGTGCCACGATGCAGCCACACGTTTGTGACAGTGATATTCTAGAAACGAAATAACATCTAATATTGCGGCATGGATTATTAGTAGTAAGAAAGTGAAAAGTTTTTTCAGTATCAATAAAAATTACGAAATTTAAATCGACTTTTGCTACAAAGCTCAACCAGATGGTGTGTATAATATAATATATTATATAATAATAAATGAATTTTTTTGAAGATTTTTATAGCGCATATTCACACTCATAGAGAGCATGCTCTTAGCGCTTAAAACAAGGAAGAGACATGGACTAATGGATAGAACACGAGGGCGTACGAATAAACGACAGTACTGACGACAAACAGAAAACAAAGATGGAAAACACAAAAAGACACCAAGTAACAGGAACAGAGAAAATAGTGATTCTGCAGAGAAAGATGGTAGAAAAGTAGCAAGAGCAGAAGGGGGGAGGGTAAGAAGGACGAGCATTGTGTAGACTGTGTTAGGAGTAATGCTCAAGGAAGAGGTGCGTTTTCAGTGCAGATTTGAAGGATTCAGTTGTAGGAAGGTGGCGGATATGGAAAGGGAGAGAGTTCCATTGTTTTGCTGCACAGTAATCAAAAACCCTGTGACCATATGTTATTGTTCTGGTGACAGGAACAGTTAGGATACGGTCATCCAACGAAGAGCGTAGTTGTCTGGCTGGAACGTAAGGGATGAGAAGTTAAGAGAAATAATCAGGACAGGAGCCTGCAAAGAAATAAACAAAAATTAAAAAAATGTTAAATGTAAAAATAAAACAACAAAAAAACCCCACCATGATGAACATATGCGCCAGTCATTGGGTTTTTAACTCCACACAGCAGGCGGCATTGAGGTCGTTGCGGGGTGAGTGACCTCGCTGACCTTTCTCGGGGCCAGCTGAAAATTTGAATCAAACACGGCTGCCTCGCTTGAGCGCCAAGCTATACTAGCTCGGGGATGGGGGTGGGGCGCCTGTGTAGGGATCACGTGATGTGGAGCAGGCCATAAACCTTAGCCTCTCTGTGACCACCATATAAGGCATGCATCATCCGCACGGCGCCGGCAGCATGCAGCCCTGTACACACATAGCGTGGGAGGCAGGTTCAGGAAGACGGACGTTAGATTGCGAGTTCGCAGTAAGGTTAGTGTCGACTTCGATTCTTGTTCTTTACTACAGACAGATAAAGAAAGAAACATAGCAGCAATTCGGCGTTTTATATTCCACTTTGTTCTTTTCCTTTCTTCTCTATCTCCTTCAGTCATTCACCTTTTACGTCTACTCCCTTAGTCTTTCTCATCGCCGGGTCTCAGGTTTTTTTTTAACACCACTTGCACTTCATGAAAGTAGGTTAAATAGAGCGGTATTTCTTTGTGGGGTCATACATTTGCGAACCAAAAGAGTAACAGCCAGTCAAAAAGATTTCTTGTTTTGGATGCGAGGTCTTCATAGGTTGGTGGTTTGATTATCTCAGTGCGGTCAGTTAAGTTTCAAGATTTGACTGCAGTAGGATGGAGTTGCACACGTGGCAGATGTGATTTCGGTGGGATGTGAGCGCCATATAAAGGTTTTCTATTTCTATATTCTCAACTATTTTATTTATGTTTACTTCATCCTTCGATACATTTCATATAAAAATTTCATATAAAAATCATTGTTGTCAAGCCCAGACGTGTCAAACTGAGCCCTTCCCCAACTCCGGAGTGCTGCATGAGTGAAATGTGTTGTCATGAGGGTCGCACTTGTGCACAGTGTCCTTTGTGCGGGCCGCAAGTGTGCTTGCAATAGGCTGCATGCGACCCAGCATCTGACATGCACGATCGAGCCTTTTCAAATGTTGCCATGCATTGTATCTGTATATATATATGCCTCGCTACTGAATATAGTAGGAATGGGAGGATTAAACACTGAAGAGAACAAGGAATTCTAAATTAAAAATTCTTTCAAAACCATTTTTACTACATGTATCACCATTACTGACTGTCACAAAATTATCACACTGTCACTAGTCACAAACAGTGACATGCTTTCATAACTCAAAGACATTTGTTGAATTTAAACAGTTGCAGCTTTAGAAGTTATCAGGAAGAAACATACCTTTAGCTTTTTTCAGGATAAGTGTATGTGTATGGTTATTGCTCTATGTGGGTGTACACACAGATGTGTGTACTAAAACAAAAATTCTTTCTGTATGTGCTTGCATAGGAATGGGATTCCATTTCCAGCGCTGGTGCACACCACCTGGCCAGTTTGGGTTTCCGAGATACTGGCAATGAAGAAAGCAACCAGATACCTGTCCAGTCAGAAGTAAATGATGATGTCACTGCTGCAAAATGTGAATTGACAAAGTTACCTGAGCGAAATGGAACTGACTTGATGTTTTATCCTGAAGGTTATAGTCAAGAAGTGCTAAATGGGGACATCAGCTGCAAGGTCGTGGAAGATGAAGATAGAGACATGTTGTCAGATAGTTGCAGAAATGAAGTTCATCAGAAGGTTACAAAATCAACATTAAATTCCTTAAGAGACCCAGCTGGTTATGAAGTTATAGGTGCTGTGGAAAGAAACAGGGCTCAAGGACAAACTTGGGAAGATGATGTTGATAAGAAATTTGAGAATAAAGCCTCAAATACAAATCTGACTAGCCACCACCCAGGAATGTCTTTAAATTATCAGCCTTCAGTAGGGCATCCTGTGATTCCCTTAACATCGCCTGTTTCCAGGGTTGCCTCCAGTTTGCACCATCCTGTATCTACAGCTATGCCCAGGTTGGTTTCTACTGCACGTGCTGCAGCCATGTTAGCGCAAAGACAACAGCAAGCAATGATGGCACACATGATACGGCAGAGATACATGGGGCCTGTCTTACTTCCTGGGCGTTTAGTACCAGTCCAGGGTTCTCGACCTGCAGTCAGGTAATCAAGGCTTTGGTATCTAAAAGTAATTGATCATTTCACACCAGCAACTAGCTTTAAAAAATTGTTTTTCTTTAATCTTCATTATGTTCAAGCTTGTCAGATACTGTGTGTAACCAGCACCTTATTTAGCTTATTTCTTTTGAAAATTTTCTTTATTTCTAAAGTAAAACACCTAAGGTCAGGTGGATGCTAAGGTTACAAGATATCCCCTTCATGAGATAAAGCCTTTTAAGTGTTTTGAGTTCCCTAAACGCAGGGATCAGATTTGTGCTGTCATGTAAAAGCACAAATGCTTGCAATCAACATTGTATATCTTAATCTTTGTAAGTATATTCATTTTCCAACACCAAAGATTTGGTCTTCCTTGTGCAAACTTACCTGATAAAAAGGTGGGAGTTCATTAAATTTTGGGGATTATGGCCTATCATGAACAACGACATTCTTCAACTTTTGAGGTTCCCTTGTTGTGCACGTTTTATTGCACCCCTGAGATGTGAAAACAGTGTCTAAATGTTCGGGCTCTTTTATGAAAATAACTGTCTGCTTTATGCAAAACTGTTATTGTTAATAATTCAAAATATTGCTTAACAATCCAAATCTTATTCTGCTTGCAGAGTTCGTGTGCGGTGGTCTAGGCAGATGATGACTCGGTATTGATTGGACATGATGACCGGATTATCATGCATGAAAGTGCTGCTTCCATCCAAAGACCAACACCAGCATGAATTAACGCGAACCAATGTTAACAGGAACATCAGGACATTGTGCTCATTCACAAGGCAGGTAGTGTTTAAATATTTGCTTAAGCAAACCACTTCACCCATGCCTTTTTTCGTGCGTTTTCTATGAAAAAAATTAGAAATATGATTGTACATCTTTCCATAAGTCTGAATTATTTTCACCTGCTGTTATTGCTAGTGGGAAAAAATTTACAGGTATGCATTTACAGTAAAGCTAACACTTTCAAGTGAAAAATATTTAACAAACAATTGTTTTTATCTTCTGTTAGTTTAAAACCAGTGTTTCAGTATTTTCCCTTTTGGGTAACTTGATCTGCTAATCTTAAACATCAGGCTGTGCATGCCCTTGCGTGTATTTTTATGCTAGACTGCAAGATATAAACGATTTTATTGAATTTATCAGTATCTGTAGTGCATTGACAGATTTGGAGATTGTGGATTATTTTTTTCCTTGTTCATATACATAGGTCTAGCTAATTTTTATATCGATAATGTTTGTCATGCAGATGCTGTTTCACAGTATGAAGATGGAGCAAAATTCTTCTAAATGAGACAGTGCCTAATGTATGTGTTAATTTTTTTATCGTTTTTGTGTTCGCCCAACTAGTTTTGGTTGGCTCAAGTTACCCACATTCCTTTAAGCTTCACTATTCATTTTCTTGCTTATATTGGAAATGGAAATGATGTTGCTAATGTGTATGCCTATGCACACACATGTGTAGGAGCCTGTTTTGTAAAATTCTGATGTCACTAACACTATAAATTATCTCCTCCTGTATTTTCAGTTTCCAATTTTTTTGGGGAAGATTTGTTTTCTTTTTTTGTTTTTGCATGAATCCCATAATTTACCTATAAGCAGGTTTTAGGCCTCACATTTGTCTTTTCACTTCATCATTTATAATTAAAATAAGGTTTAAAAAGGATGATATAGTCAGAAGAATCTCCTTCCTTCCAATACGTCATGCACACTCATCCAGAAGTGATCTATCAAGCCAGTAACCCTAGTCTAATAACCAAATAACCTTTTGTTAGCATCTAGATTTAGTACAAATTCCACAAGTTTGTATGCTTCCATGGATCTCATTGTAATGTCATCACAAGACACAACTTGATCTTTGTGTAAATACTTTATTCCACTTGCACTGGTAGCTGACTGCTCGTATGTCTCTCTAATCCTTTCCCCAGCCCCTTGCTTATATCCTCATCTTTGTCTCCTTTGCCCCTAGCAACTAAGAATTCTGCCACTGCCAGAAGTCATTGTCTCCACACTCGCTGGCATCTCTGCTCTTCAATAGGATCAAATACCTAACCTTGAGGCACATGGTTTTCTAAGTAGATCATGCCTCATGTTGTGTAGAGATGATTTGTGTGGTTTTTTTTGTTTTTTTTTTACTTTTTCAATGAGTGATTTTAAGGGAAATTATTATTTTTATAGTATTACACTTCCTGGAAAGCATTCCTCTGCATGTACATTGACTTCATGATGCGAGTCTCTCAGTAGGACAGCGCCAGCATATGCTGCTTGACTACATAGTAAAAAAACCTTTTACAAAAAAAATCCAGCATTTTAAGCTTTAATTTGAGAAGAAATGTATTGTTGAAGTTTTTTTCTTTTGTTTACTTTTGGTGGGGGAGGGGGGGCAGCACAGCACTTTTCTTTCACATAGAGCACTGGTATAGCCTAGCACTGGTCTGCCTATCTGCCGAAATTTAAGTTAGTCATTGTCTTTCGGTAATAATTAATCCTTCAAAGTAAGTAAAAGCAGGGATGCTGTATTTGTGTTAGGGGATCAGTTATACGCCTTTTAAAAAAAATTATTTGTAAACCAAATCCGACGTATTCAGAAAACTCATTGACTTATGGAAGAAGACATTTCTATAAAATGTTAAATCCAACTGTCTAGTGATTCCCTGGTTTATATATTATGTAGGTAACATGACTGCGACCAGATACACAAACCCCTTACCCACTCGCAAACCAAATATGATATTAAAGGGTGGAGCTGTGTGTTAAAAACGACAGCATTGCTGAAGGTGGTCATAATAGTTAATCACAACTATCATCTAAACCAATTATTTTAAGACATCTTTTTGCAGACACTTTCCGAGGCAGGTGCTCTCAGAATGCAGTCTTTCACCTTCTCATGATCTTAAACTTCATCACTAGAGTCTTTTTGTTTGAAATGAGGTGTAGTGTCTCTTGAACAGTAAGTGATTATAGGTGAAGGCACAGAAAAAACATGCTTGATTCTTTGTCTTACCTGTACTTTTTGTACGTGGCGATTTTATGATGATTTTTTTTTCTTTACAAGACATGTGAGTAGTATAGGCATGTTGGGGAGCCGAAAAGGGAGCCCCGATGTCACAGACGCCATGTTGGCGGAAGTGCGCATTGGCTGCCATCTTGGTGAGGTCACATCCGGTGGCGGCCATCTTGATGAGGTCACATCCTGAGCGGCCATTTTGACGCACCTGGTAGACGCCATCTTGGTCGGTACGAGTGACTCGCCCTTGCCATGCCGCTCTCTGCAGACAAGTGAAGCTTGGTTACCCCTGGTTTTTGCTCAGTATGTAAAATAAGAGCCCGTTCCGTCAAAACTTATAAAAGTATGTACTTTAATAAACTTTGTCCACCAGTCACCACGAGGAGGCAGGGTTCTGTTTGACTGACAAAAATGTTTTGGCACAAATATAGAAAAAAAGAAAACTTTTATCACAGTTTTGAAGATATCACAGTCTAAACGAGAGAGCAGTCTCAAATATCTAACGGGACGAGTGGAAGGTGAGATCGCCTAAACTTAACTGCAAAATCAAAGGTGGCCCGCTACGGAAAGACAAAACGTCGCGGCGACCGAGGACCGAGGACCGTGGGCTTCTAAACTTTCCAGGACGGAGGGTGTACCCTGATAGACACCGCCTTTATGTGTCTCTTTTACTTTACCTCCCTGACATGTCTTTTCGTGTCGCTCCATCAACCAGTTTTTTTTCCAAAGTTTTCCGCACTTGGGACATTTAAACGCGTGTGTGAGCTTGTCAATGTCTATGATGTACATGATATGTTACTTGTAATGTAAAAGCCGGAGAAGGTCTGTATACTTGTACGCGCTACGCCGTAGAGGAACGAGAACGGGAGGGAAATGAGTTTCATCAAACTGAAAAACATCTATATTTACTTTAAATTTATCTTCTAAAACTGGCAGCTCTAGCAGGGTCACTCTTGGAAAGTCAGAAAGAGAAGGAGAGGCAGACCAATGGTTTAACAGTTCTCGCGCGGGGATTTGTAAGGCGTGTACGTTGGCGCCTCGGTGTAATGCAAGGGCTCTAAAAAAACAAAGATTGTCACGGTACGCCTGTCTGTGGTGTGCATCTTTTTGAAGCGTATGCAAGTTAGAGTTGCGTTGAATGTATTCTGGTAAATTGTCGTCCGTACAACAACCGATAGGAAAGTCGGCAATGGGATTTACGTAAAAGGAGGTGGACATGATGGCTTCCACCGCAACCTTACTGTCGGGACGTTTGTTCTGAGCATACTCCAACGCATCGTAGTCTTGAACTTCATTGATAAAAGCCAAAAAATCTTGAAAATTTGAAATCAGACGGGGGCTTTCTAGCGCTCTGTGGTTGTTGACAGAGGCCTTAGTAATGGGAAGAGCTCGTCAGCCAATAACTCTCTATTCATTTGTTCAAGGACTTTTCTGAGGTAGATGTCTACCCCCTCTTCGAAAGTCATTATTATGCAGGGATGTTGATGCTGCGATGGGTGGTCTGTTATACACCCATTGCAGTTTTTCGAAATGGCCACATTCACAAGACCCACGAGCGTACGAATAAAACTGGCAGAAGACATCGCAAGAAGTGTTGGAAATCAACAGGGACTAACAAAGCCCTGAGGTCGGTATGTATAGTATTTCTTCCATACCCCGTCCACATGCAGCGAGTCTCTCTTCCCGCCCACACCCCACCCCCACTCAAGAGGCATGGTCAAAAGCATGTCTGACTAACCCAGCATGGATGGGTACTCGCTTGGTTACCAAAGCTGAAGGGCACAATAAGTTGCAGATATCAACGGCCGCTGCTGGCAGGATGAATATGTACAAACTTATGTTTTGAAACACATAGTCATAGGAAATTGCAGCATCTGCTGCTGCCAGCGTGGATGAGTACTTTTTTGGTTGGTTACCAAAGCTACAGATTGTAAAATTAACGACTGCTGCCGGCGGCAGGAATGATCACTTTGTTATCTCGCCAAATTTAATTTGCTTTAATAGTCAGAGGAAGTTGCAGCATCTGCTGCTGCCAGCATTGCTGTATGTGTGTACTTTTTAATTTAGCCCCCCCCCCCCCGTTTTTGGATGGGGGGGGGATTTATTTTATTTTTTCAACCTTCGTCAAAAGCTCACTCCAAATAGTGAGCCTTTGTCCAGCAGTCACCACGAGGAGGTGTTGCTGTTAGTTTGAAACGTCGTCGTCGTCGTCCTCTTATAATCCACCTACTCGTAAACATAGTCTCGCTAAATTTTATTAACTGTTCCCTGAGCAAGGGAAACCTATCTTCTGCTAAAAATTTGGAATTTTTCTTCTCGAGAATATCTTTCAGATAGAGAGGTCTACCTCTTCTTCAAAGGAGGGGCGCAGTCGTGCAGTGTCTCTGACTGACACCCACTGCAATTTTTTTTCTTGCAGCTCAACTTCGTCGTACAGCATCTGTAAAAATGTTTGGGAAATCATCTTGAAAACAGAGACTAGCAAAAGCTCTGAGGTTGGTATATAGAGTCCACACACACCGTGATTTGCAGCGAGCCCCAAAGGCGTGGTTCATCAACACCCCTCCTCCCCCAGTGTTGGATGACTGGCCTGCTAGAGGTCCGCTGCTCCCCCGCCTTCTCTCTCCCACATACAAGTAACATTTCTCATTCACAGTAAAACTGGTTGTAAGATTTTTAAGACACCGTTTAAATTTGTTTGGTAAGCATGGTTACACTGAAGCGAAAGATCAAAAAAGTAGCAAAACACACATCCATCACACTTGAGATTTTTTTGAGACATCGTTAAGCATGGTTACACTGTGAAACGTTGAAAAGTACCAAAAAAGCATGTCCATCGCTTGAGATTTTTAAGAGACATCGATAAGCATGGTTACACTGCATCGAAAAGTAGCAAAAAGCACGTCCATCGCTTGGGGCAAAACACCGTCCCTTATGTGCAATGTCAATTTTCACGGTTTTTGGTGCACAGACAAAAAAAATCACACTGTAGTAGGTGGAGTAGAGACCATCAACCCCTTTGGGTGAACCTCTTTCTTCTGGGTCTATTTGTCTCTTTTGCGGCGGCACCACCACCGCCGACCACGTGGGGGTTGTGGCGAGTAACAAAAACACATCGTCGTCGTTGTTGCCTTCTTCCTCGCTGGTTGAAAATATGATGGTTGGCAACTCCACTTTTTGTTGTGGTCACAAGTTGATTCTGGTGTTTGTTGAGACCCTTGGTGCTGAGTTTTTGCGTGTCACCAAAACAATTGTAAGTTTTGCTGCAGAGAACCACGATGCCATCGCCTGTGTACTTTGTTTTAAACAAACCCGGTGTGCGCTTATCATCGCGACCGCATTGGGGACAGGCAGGACAGGGAGAGAGGGGTCCCAGGGTTTGTGGTTTGTTTTGTAATGCACACAGTCTTGGTGATGTGTGTCACCTCCTTGTCCTGGGAACCACTGCATGTATTCTTGAAAAAACTGTTGTTGCAGCTCGGGACGGACGGCGTCTTCGAAGCTAGTAAAACTTTGTTGCCGACATAACTACTGATTAACGTTTTCGTGGAACCGGTCAACAGTTTATATTTTTCGCGTACGCTTGCATGAAAGGACTGATGTCGGCACGAGACACATGCATGTTTTTGAAAAGGGGTGTCGTCTCGCTGAACCGCTCGCGCAACGCCTCCACCTTATCGTCCCGGCCGAATCGGCACTCATGGTCGGTAAAATACCCCAAAACAGTAGAAAACCTAAGTTCTGTGCCCACGGTTTCTAGGGCATTTTCCTAACCCCATGCCACATTTACTATAAATGGAGAAAGTATGTATTTTTCTCGCTTTTTCTGTACTGACTTTGTGTGTCAGAAAAGTAGAAATATTGCTTGTCAGACTAACTGCAGTTCCTCTATAGTGTAAGCGTTGTCCATTCATGCGAGTGTCAGTGCGTTGTGCTGCCGTTAAGCGCCCGATGGCCCAGCACATCCGTCTTCGGCGTCAGTTTTCTTGTCCGAGTGTCTTTCTCGTAGAGAGACTTGCCGACCAAGGCTAACGACCATCCTCTGGCCGGGTGTTATATGGAGTTTTCCTTCTCCTAGCTCCTGTCTCAAAGCCTGACCCTGGGAGTACGGGGTTGGTTTTTGTTAACTGAGGATCCACCTCGGGGCTTGGTTCATGGGCACCAGGACGTGTCCACACTCCGGTGGGCCTGCATGCCACACCTAGGGGGCCAAACCTCCTCCCGTTCCTGGTCCTAGAACCTAACCCTGGGAACACAGGGGGCTAGAGCTTATAATGCGGCTCTTTCTCGCATGATACACCTGTCCTGGGACATCTGGGGGATTTTGATGGGGTATAGCAGTGCCACCTGCTTACCCGCCCCATCCTGTTAGGTGTACCGCCAGTTGGTCCGGGGCTGCTTATTCGACCAAGGACCTATAAGGAACCTATAGGCTTATTTCGCAGCTGACCCTCATATCTGAGGGCCGCTCCCCTATCCGCCACCTGGGGACCCGCTGGGTTGGGGATGGTCGCCCCACTACCAGCTCTATAGTGTGAGACCTTTAAGAAAACAGAAAAGCATGTATCTCATTGCATGGATTTCTTTACATTTTCCGAGGGGAAAAAAATTGACCTTTTCTCACCGTATGCCCTGTTGAAAATTTGTTGCACAGATGAGCGGACATCTGTGCTTTTGGATGATATGACTGTTGCCTGTGCGGCCCTTCTGGCTTTGCATGGCACAACATATAGGCGATCTTCGAGATCAATCTCGAAGAAGCAGCGCCCGCCCATCTGTTTCACAATAGCCTCCTGGAAAGAAATAATAATAATAATAGTAATAGAATTCATATATTGTGGTTCCCCACATGGAGGCGAGATTGATGCACTTCACAAGAGACCAAGGGCAGTGCAAGAGGCCACTGGGGGATGTAGCTGTCAAAATTGAGTACAAATAAGAAAAACATACAGTCTGATATTGGAACTGAGAGAAAACCAGCGTGGGCTGAGTGAACTGATCTGGAAGTTTGGTATGGCAACATAAGATCTGACAGGTGGATTGGGGCAAGACCATGAACAACACAACAGATTCATCTATATCCTCACTATTGGATTGCAAGTAAACTCACCTCTGTAATCTAACACTTATCAATACATAGTGAACCAAAGGAGAGAGGCAATTATGCATCGGTGTGAAAGCGATGAGGTGAACACTTACAACTTTGCTCAGTTGTCGGCACAAGGGTGCCATAAAACTTTGCTTCTCTGAAGAAGTCTTTTGTATGGCAGGGGCTGCAGCTTCTGCTGCCAATTTCGCTTTCTCAAGAGGGGAGAGTGCTGCAAACTCTGTCCTCCCTCTTGCAAGAAACTCTATATTGCCTGTAAATAAGTGGAAAAAAAGTTAATTCAAAAATCAGAAATTTGCATATCATCCAAACTATTAAACCCTTGATTTTGGGATGGATGGTGGCTTAGAAAAAGTACCTGATTTTCGACAGACATTGTAGGTTAAAGGTCACAGTGGTACTAATATTGGGATGCTTACTTTCACCCTCCTGCCGCTTCAGACGTTTGACGAACACTGTCAGCGCAGTGCTTTGTCTAAATCCCCAGACTGATTTCTGAAACCAAATTTTAATGAAAACATTTACATTTCCACTCGATTTTCACATTATCACACGAGTCAGAAGTAATATGTTTGTATTTAAACTGCTTGTAAGAGTATTTGTTTTATGCGTACATAAAAGTGTATGATCATGTGCTTAGACATGCCCACTCCATGTTTTACCCGTGCATTAGAAGAAATTGTCGTTATATCCAGTCTTCTATAATACATACATTAACGCTTCATTTATTAGTTGTTAGATTTTACATTACCGCTTAATTCTAATAGATCACAATGGTATGCTTTATTTTCTTACATTTCCTCGCTTTGGCTTTATTTTGAAAAACGCTTAGAAAAGTATGTACTTGTACTTTAATAAACTTTGTCCACCAGTCGCCACGAGGAGGCAGGGCTCTGTTTGATCTGCAAAAATGTTTTTGGCACATATAGAAACAAGAAAACTTTTATCACAGTTGTGAAGATATCACAGTCTAAACGGGAGACCAGTCTCAAATATCTAACGGGACGGTAGTCACCCCATTGTCGAGGACCTTTCGCTTGATGTACAGGTACGACAACGAGTTTCGGTGCTGTTTGTAGGTAAACATAGATTGGCCATCTGTTCTAAAACCAGTGTTGCATCCACCGCTGGCTTACTGTGATTGTAGGACGTGTTTGAAATTGTTGTGATCGAGTTGATTTTGGTGTTTGTTGAGACCCTTGGTGCTTACTTCTTGCGTGTCACCGAAACAAATGTATGTTTTGCTGCAGAGGGCCACGATGCCATCGCCTGTGTACTCTGCTTTAAACAAACCTGGTGTACGCTTATCGTCGCAACCGCGTTGGAGACTGTCACCTGCACTCTACAGTGCCTTTCAGACGAGTCAGTAACTGACTATTAAAACAACAACCACAATTTGAATTTAAAGAAGCAAATATAATTTGAAGAGAAAATTAAAAAAAAAAAACATATGTATACAAAGCAGTTCTCAATGACTAATCTCACAGTCCCAACACAGTTTCGTTCATTGTCTTATAATATCCACTGTTCTTTATATCGATGTCACCACTCGTAAATAACACAAAGTCACCACTTATAATAATCCAACAGTCTCCACTTGTAATAATCCGCTAACTTCTGCAGGTACCCCTGTTTTCCCAGTAGTCAGTGGTAATCCGATAAGACTGTAGATGAATCAGGCAGATACATCAGAAACCCCGTCAGAAGAAGAACAAACGAAGAAAACAAAGAAGAAGAAAAACCTGGAGAGAATATAACCAATATTATATAACCAATATTTTAAAAATTGGTAATTTCAAAACTAAAACGCCCTCCACAACCAATACTACTTTTTACTCCATCTTCATTCTTAAAATTTACACATATAATATCACTCTCATCCAATACAAAAATTTCCCCATTTCACAAAAAAAATCAAAACACCGCCTCACCGATTTACAACAACAACAAAAATCGACATAAATAGACACTCACCTCAACAGGTTCAATATGACATAGACACTGAACAATCCGTCAGGACTTGTTCACAAAACACAGCCGGTCAAAGCCTACACACCGCAAGTCTGTTGAGGACTTGTGAACATCCAGTCAAGGCTTAAACACCGCAAGTCTGTCGAGGACTTGCGAACAAACAGCCATTCAAGGCTTCTCCTCCAAGTCTGCTCCAGACTTTTTTTTTTTTTTCCCCAGCAACAGTCTGATTAGGACTATTACTTTGTCTCTCCGGACACCTGGAGAACGCCGAGGAGACTAACTATTCTGTCCTCTCAGGACACATTTTAACAACGAGGAAACTGTTCTTCCTCCCTTGCTCTCATCAAAAGACTTTATCACCATAAAACAATAGAAACAAAGAAACCCCAACACTCTCTCCTTTCGTCACTATTTTTTCAAAACAACTTGTCAACACCAGTTAATTAAGCGGCCGGCCGGCCATCACGGCACTGCACTGACTCACCCACTCGGACCTCACACCGATAAACACATTAACACTTCCGCTCACACCTCCCCCCTTCCAGCTCCGTTTCCTGTCCCCTTTCGGGATAAATTAAAAAAAAAAACAGCAGGTTTGTGACAGAGACAGGCAGGACAGAGAGGGGTCCCAGGGTTTGTGGTTTGTTTTGCCGTGCACAAAGTCTTGGTGATGTTTGTCGCATGCTTGCCCTAGGAACCAGCGCGTGTATTCTTGAAAAAAATGTTGCAGTTCGGGACGGACCGCAACTCGACGAGTGGCTTTTGATTAAACAGGTTGATGATGCGACCGCGCCTGAGAAAACAGTTTTCGTGCCTGTGAAATAGACAACCGTGAAACTGATAGACGGTCTGCGTTTCCGAATGCCAAATTCGTCTTTTTCCGAGCTGCTTTTCTTTTGAATTAAATTTCATTGTTTTGAGAAACCATGACCCACTCTAACCACTCCCGACACTTTTGTCCGTACACATCTCTTTTTTCCCTCCTAGAAATTATTTTCTTTTCTACGGATGACCGGGAGTTCCGTCGGCACGTCTTGGCATAATGCGTTGGCATCGAAACCCTCTATGCTCTGTACGGGTTTGCTGTGGTTGTTTCGAATAAATGTGTGGGATTTTTTTCATGATGGCGGTGAAAAATGATGGAGGGACTGCCTGTGATGTTCTCGCGAAGCAGCGAGTGGATGTCTTTGGTTTTTTCGTTAAAGAGCGAAAAGTAGACGTCTGAAGACAGAGTTTTGAAAAGATAGCGAAGTGTGATGCCAGGAGTAGAAATCGCGTCTTTCACCATGTCTACCCCGAGAGTAGCGTAGAACGTGATTTGGTTGTCGAGCGCTTGAAGAAAAGGCACAACATCGATGTTATTGGAACATATTAAAAAATATCTCGCAGCAACGTCATGTTGCGAGTCTCCCAGACGTATTGTTCGTCCGTGATGTTGCTCTGTTTGAGTGTCGAATAAAACGCAGCGTTAGGAGGGAGTTGTGGTTCTTGTAGTGCAGTCGAGAGAGGTGACGTGTTTGTATGGAAAAAAACCTTTTTGTTCTGTGACGGCAGCCAAGTACTTTGAGTAGCTAAATCCCGGCACGAGAAAATTGACGACGTCTAGAAATTTAAGTTTTTGCGTGCAAATACACAAAAATGCGTTGTGACGCTTAACCACAAATTTAAATGGGCTTTTTGTCTCGTCGTCGTCGTCCAAACCATCGTCGGTCTCTGCTTCTTTTTTTAGCAAGGACGAACCGCCGAATGAGGTACGGTTTGATGACGTTAATGTCATATTTCCCCGAATTATAACCTATCACAGGTAGTTGCCGCAAATAGTCGTCGAATCGGGCTCTAAGGGTGGTGGTGGAAATTTGAATACGATCGGCCGAGTTTGTTGTTGCTCGATAGCATCTAGCTGCCTAAACACATCACTAAAGCGCGCGTAATAAAAGATAGGCACGGTCCGAAATTTTTTCCAGATGATCGACCATGCGATCGATCAAGTTTTGAGAGTCGCCGTCGCTAACGAAACAAACCTGCGATTCAAAATCTGGCCCGTTACTGGCTATATACACGGACAAGGGTACGTGTTGTGCTCTGTACTGCGTGTTGCTGTGTGGTGTTTTGGGTTGTGGAAGGTGGGGTCGCTCAAAATAAACTTCGAAATCAAAGGTGGCCCGATACGGAAAGACAAACGTCGCGTCGACCGAAAACCCGTGGACTTCTAAACTTTTCAGGACGGAGGGTGTACCCTGATGACACCGCCTTTATACGTCTCTTTTACTTTACCTCCCTGACATGTCTTTTCGTGTCGCTCCATAAACCATATCTTTTTCCAGAGCTTACCGCATTTTGGACATTTAAACGCGTGTGTGAGCTTGTCAGTGTCGATGATGTACATGAAATGTTGCTTGTAATGTAAAAGCCGGAGAAGGTCTGTATACTTGTACGCGCTACGCCGTAGAGGAACGAGAACGGGAGGGGGCTGAGTTTCATCAAACTGAAAAACATCTATATTTACTTTAAATTTATCTTCTAAAACTGGCAGCTCTAGCAGGGTCACTCCTGGAAAGTCAGAAAAAGGAGAGGCAGACCATTGGTTCAACAGTTCTCATGCGGGGATTTGTAACGCGTGTACGTTGGCGCCTCGGTGTAATGCAAGGTCTCTAAAAAAAACAAAGATTGTCACGGTACGCCTGTCCGTGGTGTGCATCTTTTTGAAGGGTATGCAGGCTAGAGTTGCGCTGAATGTATTCTGGTAAATTGTCGTCCGTACAACAACCGATAGGAAAGTCGGCAATGGGATTTACGTAAAAGGAGGTGGACATGATGTCTTCCACTGCAACCTTACTGTCGGGACGTTCGTTCTGAGCATGCTCCAACGCGTCGTGGTATTGAACTTCATTGATAAAAGCCAAAAAATCTTGAAAATTTGAAATCAGACGGGGGCTTTCTAGCGCTCTGTGGTTGTTGACAGAGGCATGAAAAAAAATCACAGTTCGTTTGAGGTTTTATTTTTTAACAAAAAAGGAGTGGGAAAAATTAATTTTAAACCGCTTAGTTTGTGACCGAAAAAGATCCACGAGATGTTGCTTCCATAGAGGAGTACCATTTGGTGCCCAAAAAAACGTAAACACCGACTGGTGTTTCCCGTCGCGTTTGTGTGTTTTGACTGCACTCCAGTTTTTGCGATACACTTCTGCATCATCGGGTGGTAACTGTGATCAAAGTTCGTCTTATTCTAATCGACCCTGCTCCTGGGTTTTTTGTTTTTTAGCCGGAAAAGCCGTCGAAGTAGACGGAATCGGCGATGAGGGTGCCGAGTCCACTGACTGGTGAACCTTTTGCACATGGCGGTTCCTTGCGTGAAAAGGTTCGAAAACACACAAAAAAAGAAAATGCTTTTAATTTTTCATGCACCGTCTTAATGTGACGGTTGAGGTTCTTGGCCTCGTAAATTTCAAACCACACATAGGGCATATCTGAAAAAAAAGAAAAAAAATTCCGTGATACCTACTACTTTGAAAACATTAAAAGAAGCAAAGGAAAAATGCTTGTCACCAACTTGCATGTTCCATGGTTGCTGAGAGAGAGAGAGAGAGCAGGAGGTCGGGCGTTGATTTCGTGTTCGCTACTCGAATGAATGAATCAAAGGGGGAATCTGAGGAGGACTAAATAGGATGGTAAATGGAAGCTGATTGGTGGAGGTTCATCCATGTAGGTTTTGCTGAACTTGCTTTTTTGTGGCGAGTCAGCTCCGCCTCCAGAGGCGTGGTTAAAAGCACGTGCTTGGAGGTTCAACGTCCGCTGCTGCCAGTGTGGATGAGTACTTTTTTTTTTTTTGGTTGGTTGCCAAAGGTACAGAGTGTAAAATTAAAGACAGCTGCCGGTGGGATGATTGAGTACAAATTTATGTTTTGAAACACATAATCAGAGGAAGTTGCACCGTCTGCTACTACCAGCATTGCTATTTAGCTCCCTTGTTGTAGGTCCCCTGTGTGTGTGTGTGTGCCTCACAAAAGCTGAATCCAATTTTTTTTTTCTTTTAGCCTTCTTCGTTTTCAAAAGCTCACTCCAAATAGTAAGCCTTTGTTCGGCAGTCACCACGAGGAGGTGAGGCTAAATCGACTGCCAAGAAAAAAAAAGAAAAATAAGAAATGACTAATTAAAAAATGGCGGCGGTGGCGGCAGACGACTAGACGTCGAAAGGCTCGTCAAAAATTGTCTCGAGTTCTTTTTGATCGAGACCGTCAAAAATTTCTTCGGAGGAGAAAAACAGCCTTCTTTTTTTGCTGGTTTTTTCCCCTCCACCTTTTAGCTCTAGCCGCCTCTTTTTTGGTGCCACCACCACTGCCGACGACGTGGAGGGTTTTGGTGATTGAAAGAGGAAGACGTCGTCGTCGCTTTCTTCCTCTTCACTTTCCGACGAAATGAGGATTGGCAACTTTGCTGTACTAACCGCCTCATTTTCATCTGTTTTGAGAAGCTGCTCTCTTAGCAGAGGAAAGAGTCCTGCCACCAAAGTTTCCTTGCTCATTTTAAAATGTACCTCCTTGAGATAACAATCCACCCCTTCTTCAAAGATGGTTGTTATGCATGGGTGTTGATGTTGCGACGGATGGTCTATAATACACCCGTTGCAATTTTTCTGGATTTGTTCGCTCACCAACCCAACAAGCACGTGCAAAAAGCTCTTAGAAGACATGGTTGCAGCGAGGAGTTGTTGAAAATCAACAGGACCTATCCGCCTCTTTTTTGGTGCCACCACCACCGCTGACGACGTGGAGGGTTTTGGTGATTGAAAGAGGAAGACGTCGTCGTCGCTTTCTTCCTCTTCACTTTCCGACGAAATGAGGATTGGCAACTTTGCTGTACTAAACGCTTCATTTTCATCTGTTTTGAGAAGCTGCTCTCTTAGCAGAGGAAAGAGTCCTGCCACCAAAGTTTCCTTGCTCATTTTAAAAAGTACCTCCTTGAGATAACAATCCACCCCTTCTTCAAAGATGGTTGTTATGCATGGGTGTTGATGTTGCGACGGATGGTCTATAATACACCCGTTGCAATTTTTCTGGATTTGTTCGATCACCAACCCAACGAGCACGTGCAAAATGCTCTTAGAAGACATGGTTGCAGCGAGGAGTTGTTGAAAATCAACAGGACCTAGCAAAGCCCTGAGGTCGGTATATATAGTATGTTTTAGACACTCGCTCAAGTCTCGGAAGGGACGCGATTTGTGGCGAGTCAGCTCCACCTCCAGAGGCGTGGTTAAAAGCACGTGCTTGGTGGTTCACCATAGCTAACAGAATCAGAGAAGTTCAACGACCGCTGCTACCAGCATAGTGTCTCGCCAAAAGCCGACTGTTAATTACCTAGTCAGGGCAAAGGTCAATGCCGGCATGGTTACTATTGATCGCACCAACTAACATTCATTTAACACACAAACACACACACACACGCGCGCACACACACACACAGAGGAAGTTGCAGAAGTCAACGTCCGCTACTACTGCTAGCATGGTAGGTATGCTTATTCCCCCAATCATCCTTAGTACCCCCTTGTGTTGGTCCCACTGTACACGTGTGTATTGCAAAGGCCCCCTCCCAAGGGTTGGTATGTGAGAGATCTTTATTTTGAGGGGTGTATTAGCCTTCTTCGTCAAAAGCTCACTCAAAAACACTCTGCAAACAGACATTTTGATAGTGAGCCTTTGTCCAGCAGTCACCACGAGGAGGTGAGGCTATATCGACTGCCAAAAAAAAGAAAAGAAAAATAAGAAATAAGTAATTTAAAAAAAAACGGCGGCGGTGGCGGCAGACGACTAGAAGTCGAAAGGCTCGTCGAATATAGCCTTGAGCTGGTCCTCGTCGAGACCATCAAAGCTCTCTTCGGAGGGAAAAAACAGCCTTTTTTTCCACTGTTTTCCCTCCACCATTTGGCTCTAGCCGCCTTTTTTTTTTTTTTTTTTGGTGCCACCACCGACGACGACGTGGAGGGTTTCGGGGATTCAAAGACGTCGTCGTCGTCGTCTGAAGAAATTAGGGTTGGCGACCCCGCTCGAAGTGGCATCTTTTCTTCGGCTTTGAGGAGCTGTTCCCTCAGCATAGGAAAGAGTCCTGCTAAAAACTCTCCATTCATGCTGGAGAGTATCTCCTTCAGGTAGTTATCTACTCCTTCTTTGAACGTCGTTTTGATGCATGGGTGCAACTGATGGCACGGGTGATCTAGTCTACACCCGTTGCAATTTTTTCGGATTTGGTCATTGACCAAGTCAATAAGCACGTACAAAAAGCTATTTGAAGACATGGTTGCAGATAGGAGTTGTTGAAAATAAACAGGACCCTGCAAAGCCCAAAGGTCGGTATATATAGTATGCTTTAGACACTCGCTCAAGTCTCGGAAGGGACGCGATTTGTGGCGAGTCAGCTCCACCTCCAGAGGCGTGGTTAAAAGCACGTGCTTGGTGGTTCACCATAGCTAACAGAATGAAAGAAGTTTAACGACCGCTGCTACCAGCATAGTGTCTCGCCAAAAGCCGACTGTTAATTACCTAGTCAGGGCAAAGGTCAATGCCGGCATGGTTACTATTGATCGCACCAACTAACATTCATCCAACACGCGCACACACACACAGAGGAAGTTGCAGAAGTCAACATCCGCTACTACTGCTAGCATGGTAGGTATGCTTATTCCCCCAATCATCCTTAGTACCCCCTTGTGTTGGTCCCACTGTACACGTGTGTATTGCAAAGGCCCCCTCCCAAGGGTTGGTATGTGAGAGATCTTTATTTTGAGGGGTGTATTAGCCTTCTTTGTCAAAAGCTCACTCAAAAACACTCTGCAAACAGACATTTTGATAGTGAGCCTTTGTCCAGCAGTCAACACGAGGAAGTGAGGCTAAATCGACTGCCAAAAAAAAAAAATGAAAAAAGAAATAAGTAATAAAAAAACGGTGGCTTTGGCGGCCGACGACTAGAAGTCGAAAGGCTCGTCGAATATAGCCTTGAGCTGGTCCTCGTCGAGACCATCAAAGCTCTCTTCGGAGGGAAAAAACAGCCTTTTTTCACTGTTTTCCCTCCACCATTTGGCTCTAGCCGCCTCTTTTTTTTTTTTTTTTTGGTGCCGCCACCACCACCGACGACGACGTGGAGGGTTTCGGGGATTCAAAGACGTCGTCGTCTGAAGAAATTAGGGTTGGCGACCCCGCTCGAAGTGGCATCTTTTCTTCGGCTTTGAGGAGCTGTCCCCTCAGCATAGGAAAGAGTCTTTCTGCTAAAAACTCTCCATTCATGCTGGAGAGTATCTCCTTCAGGTAGTTATCAACTCCTTCTTTGAACGTCGTTTTGATGCATGGGTGCAACTGATGGCACGAGTGATCTAGTCTACACCCGTTGCAATTTTTTCGGATTTGGTCATTGACCAAGAATCAGAGAAGTTCAACGACCGCTGCCGGCGGGATGAATGAGTACAAACTTATGTTTTGAAACACATAGAGGAAGTTGCAGTATCTGTTGCTGCCAACGTGACTGAGTACTTTTTTAGTTGGTTGCCAAAGGTACAGCGTGTAAAATTAAAGACAGCTGCCGGTGGGATGAATGAGTACAAACCTATTGTTTTTTGAAACACATAATCAGAGGAAGTTGCATCGGGAGTTACTACCAGCATTGTTATTTAACTCCCCTGTTGTAGGTCCCCTGTGTGTGTGCCTCCCAAAAGCTGAACCCACTTTGTTTTTTGAATGAAGGGGAAGGTTTTTTTTATTATTATTATTTTTTAGCCTTCTTCGTCACAAGTTCACTCCAAATAGTGAGCCTTTGTCCAGCAGTCACCACGAGGAGGTGAGGCTAAATCGACTGCCAAAAAAAATCTCTTCCACATACAAGCAAGATTTTTTCCATCACACTAAAACTGGTTGTAAGATTTTTAAGACATCGTTTAATTTTGTTTAGTAAGCATGGTTACACTGCAGCAAAAAAAAAAAAGTAGCACAAAACACGTCCATCACACTTGCGATTTTGTTTTTTAAAGAGACATCGTTAAGCATGATTACACTACCTCAAAAGTAGAAAAAATAAAAGCACGTCTATCACTTGAGATTTTACACTGCATCGAAAAGTTGCACAAAAAAAGCACGTCCATCGCTTGGGGCAAAACACTGTCTCTTATGTCAATGTTCACGCTGTAGTAGGTGGAGTAGAGGATGAGTCGTCAGGAAAAAACACCGTGTCGTCCTCATCGTCGTCGTCGATACGAGGCTTCTTGGGTCATTTTCCGTAGGCAAGGTTTTCAGTCTGTTGTCGATAGTCGGTGGCCATTTGTTTGCGGACTCTCAGCAAATTTTGAAATTGTTGCATGTCCATGGCTACTCCCTTCTGAGTGGGCAAACGCCGTCCCTCTTTGCCGTTTATAGCAGCCGTGTAATGTCGAACGTGAATTTTGACGATGCCTTTCCAAGTTCGCACAGTAGCAAAGACATCTTTACCCAGTGGATACATCGAAGAAACATTCTGGTCTTTTAAGAAAGGAGCCATTTTTCTGGGTGTGTGGTGTAAAGCTGTGTGTGCAAGAGACGAGGGTATTTATGGAGGCATATGCTTGGAGATGGTTGGTCGGTGATTCAAGTGTCGAACCATTTTGTAAACGAAACGATCATTGGTTCGTAGGTTTATGGCGTGAAACTGAGCTAAGAGCCTGTCGAGACTTGCACCGCGACTTTTCATCATCACTAAATATAGCACATACAGTCCACAGACTGAACTAGTCAACTCTTGTAACAGATGATCGTTGGGAACAGCTTTCTTATAGGTGGTTTTGCGACGTCATAACAAAAATGGCTTACCTGTAGGCGGAGCTATGCAAATTGGTGACGTCACTATTACGTCATTCCTACATGTATTCCTCTTCTTCATCAATCCACATTCACGTAAAAACTCAAAAAGCAAATCAAAGTCTTCAACTAAACTCAACACAAACAACCTTGTCACTTGCTGCATCCATCCTAAACTTCTTCCTGCTATACTTTCAGACTCTGCACCTCTCAACCTTTCCTTGAATTCCACAATTGCACCACATATTTTCGCGAAATTTCCACCCACACTCGCCATCTTCAATCTTCTCGTATTTCTATCGTCTGCTCACATCAAATCAAAACTGTTCCGCGCCAAACATCACATGACTAAAACCAGCCAATAATTAAACACAACTCCATGTCAATCACCATCACGTCACTCGACCAGTCCTAAACATTTGTCCTCTACAATAAAACCAAACCCTACCCCTAACCCTAACCCCACTTCATAAATCACACACAACACCAACCAATGCCCAACCTCATACCCCTCTCAAATATCGATCCTACCCGGTCTCCCCTCCCACAAAATAGCACAGCCCGCCGTGACGTAGTAAAACCACCTATATGAAAGTTCTGCCGATCGTTGTAACGACATTTGGTGCTGTGGTCACAATAAAATTTTCGATGTCACGATGACGTGGAGGAAGACCAAAACTTCCAATGTGGTCAGCTTTACCGCGTCCGTCAAACCACACGGCTGGGTGCTCTCCCCTTTTAAAGGCTGTGTCGGTGTTGATGATGTGTGTACTTGGACGGTGAGGAGAGAGGTGAGTAGGCAATTTGTTTCTAGGGTACACACCGCTAAACACTCGTCTGGCATGAATGTCCGAAGCTAAAATGGCTGCAGTCTCACGCGTGTTCATGCTGAGAAATCTGTCAGCACCTGACGACTACAATCGATTTCTATTATGCTGTCGAGTTCACCAAAGACAATCACGTGAACAGGGTTGGGTAATGGCTCGCTAAATTGTATCTTGAGTTGAAGGGCACCGCTCTTGATCAGCTCAAACTGGTCTCCGTCCTCCAAACCGGCTGTCAAGTCAGAGGCGTATAGGATGTAACCCAGTGGAACGTCCCTGTAAAATAATACATTTTGGAGTAAAAATCCATGTTGAATTGAGTAGTTGACACGAGTCACAAAATGGCGCTTGGTCAGACTGAACCCCTTGCCTACTTTTAACAGGAAGAACCTGATAGGCTGACTTTCTTTAGCCGTTAAAGGGACCTAGTCCATGGTGGAACATGTCCTTAAGGTTCCAGTAGTTTTCTTCCTTATGTATTCATTCATTTACGCACAGAGTGATGTTTTGTATGATGCTGCTCTACTTGTGAGCACGTAGTAACCGGCATTACGATGCGTAGCCGAGAGTAAAAGCGAAACTTTTCTACTAACCCAGTCTGGCTTACGGTCCCAGACGAACTTTAAGTATAGTCTTCTGTATGGGGGTTGGGCAGTAGTATCTATAGATAAGTTTTGTTAATATTACTGCTCCTGTTCCCCTCAAGGAAGAGACCATCACAGGAATAAAATCCAAACAACCCAAACACTCTTTCCATTCTTCTCTACTCTTTCCATTTCGTCCTTTGGACAGCTCTTAATTAAACTGTCCGCCATCTCATGACACAGCAGACACACAACACACACTGATTGCCTTCGCACCTTACTCCCCTCCTCCATTTCTTATCACTTTCCCGGCTTAAAAAAACAGCAGGTTTGTGACAGACACTTTTTTTTTTAATTATCTACAAGTAATACACACTTGCGGTGTATCTCTGGGAAGTGAAGTGCTGGGCCGGCGACAGTTAATTAAATACTCTTCTCCTTATCCAAAAAAAAAAAAACCAACCTTTTGTGTCATGTGCCTAGTGCAACTCGACCACCCGCGCTGTACTGACTATTAAGTCCTCATGTCACTCTCTGTGACATATCATAAAGCTGACCACAAACAAAATTTTATTCTATAGGTCTTTTAAAAAATTCCTGATGCGCTTGGATATAAAAGAATATACAGCAACAGCCTGAACAGAAGTCATGTAGGTGAATTACTGATTTATTGAAAGATAAAAGTAGTTTACTGATCTAAATTGCCAAAGCAGAAATGCTTCCAACACTTTACCTTTTCTTTCATACCAAATGAACATCTTGTTGGGAAATTTTTGAAAAAAAGGTTAGAGGATTATTTAAAAAGTATTGTGCTGGTGAAAATTATGACACTTAAGTTATCTTTCAATTGAGTATTATTTGGATGGTCTTGTTTTTCTATTTTGAGAAGTGTTCACTGGGACTTGAAATGTCTGTTTTTAGTTTTTTGTTGTTTGTTTGTTTTTTGTTTTTTGTTTTTTTTGTGCTTAGTTTTCTTTTATAGTTTTTGCTGACCTGAAGTGAACATCCAGAAATTGTTATGCTATGTTAATGTTGTATATAAAATGACTTCTGTAAAATGGATGCATTTTTGTACATTGACAGTTTGGACCCTGCACTTTTAAAGTAAAATTGAAATGTGTTGAGAAGCTGGCCCGTATGTGCGCTTGATGTGAAATAGTGTTCAACAATTTTCTCTTTTTATGGCCATTTTGTCATAGATTTTGCTATTGAGATGAAATAACATGGCAGCTGGTGTTTGTGATACCTTGCTCATGAATTAAAAATATTCTTATTGCTATTTTGGGTATTTTACACGTTTGCTTGTATGTGTGTTGAAGGTATGTTGAGAACTAGCCTCATCTTTCTCGTTCACACACACGCACATAGCCGTACATATACACACATATATACTCCAATGTTACGAGGGAGAGCGGGGCTGGTGGCTCTGTTCTATCGTGCACACGTGTGAGCACCGACACTAAAACCATTAAGTTTCAAAAACCTAGGCATGCGAAATCACAAGGCTTTATTAACTTACAGGCAACATCTCTCACAATTTAAATAAACCATGTAACAAGACACCTCTAACGGCAATATTGACATCATTGAAGTCCAGGGCAGTCGGGACGCGTTTTTGATAATGGATGCAGGTGAAAAGACAGCAGCCAAGACTTTAAAACAAAATGGTAAGTCTCACGGAGAGAAGCACAAACCACTTGTATGTTGCCGGATGAGCAAAAAGAAGCCACAAGAGAGCTTCATCATCTCTGCATACGTGATATTTTAAGGAAGAGCAAATTTAACACAGTTTTCATCGAGCTTGATTCCGGAAAATTTCTCAAATTTATTGCACAATAATAATCAGACTAGTTTTTTTCTGACGAGCTTTACGTGATCTGCTACGCATTATAATTGTTCAATTGCTTCACGAATAAAGAAGAAAGTGAATACATTTAGGTGCATTCCATCATTTGCAGCGCAGAATGACGAAGGTTTGCATTTAAGTTTTTGTATTCAAGCTGCATTCACTTATATTTAATTTTTCCGTTGTCTTAACAGACATGTTTGTGTGGCAGTCAAACACCAATATATGTCAGTAGAAAGTAGGATATTTTCAGACGCCTAGCAACAAGTTGTCGTTGATCAATTCTTGATGTTTGTCGTCAAGGTAACTGGAATGGAAGGAAGTGTGTGCACAGTCTTGTCACTCAGCAGCATATTCATCGTCAAAATTCTCCGCATCGTTTGTTTTTCTCGCGTTTACATAAAAAGCGGAACTCGTCTGAAGTTTTGTTTTTGACAGCGCGATTCCTCGTTCTCAGAAGAGGCGGCTTAAACTATAGTTTTCCTGATGCATAAAACTGCATGGCAGACAATGCATGTCAAAGTCGTGTGGTCGTCAACATACTGTCCATGTCTTTTTTTTTTAGATCACCTGTAGCCAACGCCTATAGTGTTGACCCGGAGAGTGAGATTAAATACAAATAACATGAATTTTCAGTTCAAAAAGAAGAATTACAGCAACGACATACATGAATACGTTACAAAAAAAAAACAATTTCAAAATATAGCACAAAATCAAACATCCCACATTTTTGGTAGCATCAGTCAACACAGAGCCGACCATGTCAGCACGATTCACCCAGATATCGACGGATTTCTTAGCCTCAACCTCTGACTTCTCTATTTGTTCCCACTTGACTGGACCAACCAATCGCCGGCCAAAACCTCTCTCAAGGACACATTATCTGTCTAGTAGCCATGACTGCTGAGAGATAACAGCACACAGAGTGAAAAGGGAAATGTAAACAAAATATCACTAGGCAGTCCACGTCGAGAAACCATTCACCGCATAAGAAACTGACTTTGGTTTTGAAGATTAAATAATTACACCGCTGTACAGTTGCCATTATCAAACAACAGACATCCTTTCTCGTTGAAGTGTCATTCGACCGACAAACACCAATCGACAAATGATCGATGAGTAGAGTCGAAAGACATCAGCAGTAACATCCCAGCTAACAAGTCTAAACCAAATAGCAATAACTAGCAGAGAGCCATCAGAAAGCCGACAGTTAATCAACAATGCGATCAAAGGAGCATGAAAACAAACAGAATCGATAGTATTATAGGGTTCTGTCGTAGGGGTGTTGTCTTCAGGACAACAATTGTTCATATCACCATTTCTGATGTCGCACCCATGCACAATCTCTATTAAAATGTCATTGTGTACAAAGTGAAAATCAAAAATAGTCTGCTTCAAACGAGCTTTTTAAAACCTTTCTTTCCATTCCGCACCTTTACTTTAAAGCCTGTGTAAACCATGTGGCCTGAATCCTGTTAAAAAGACAGTCCTAATTGTAATAAGAAATTGTTAATCTCAATTAAATTTCAATAGAAATAGAAGTGAAGTAAATGGCCAACAGCCTCCTCCCTGCCTACTACTGTAGGAAAAGAGCCATCCCCGCACCCTGCCGTCACTAGTTTATGTTCATGTCGATTTGGACCAATCCATCTGGCGAGTGGCAAGTTGCCGTCCACGATTTCTTGTAGGGGTGTAGGGCTGGCAAAGGTTAGTCAATGGCTCTGCGCTAATTTTAGGAGTCTAAGGCCCTTGTCATTGGTTTTTCCAAGGCCATCCTGCTGCCTAGACTCTTCAAAACCAGCATTAACAAGGCCAAGACGAAGACATATCCTGTCTCTGACATAGACAGCGACCACAACCTTGTCTTAACCAGTCTGAAGTGGAAGCTGAGGATGAAGTGCCGCTCAAACATCCCCCGATATCAATAGTTTAGAGACGCTACAAGACTCAAAAGTCGCTGAAATCTTTAGGCCTGAGTTAGAGGCCAATTTGTCACACTGAACTTGGTGGACTATAATGTAGACGCCTTCTTTAGGAAACAACAAAGAGGAGCTACTGTTATCAGCTCCGGAAGTGCAAGAAGAGCCTTAGAGAAAGGAAAAGGAAACCCGAAGCAACTTCCAAGTACAAAGTAAAGAACTATGCCATCAGGAAAGAGCTGAAGAGAGGGAGAACTGGACCGAGGGGCAACGTCGGATCGTACAGAAGGGAATAGCACGGTGTGACAGCAGAAAGGCATACAAAAGAACCTCACGAAGTCAAGTCAACACAGGAAGGCATTAAAAAGACCAAGGAAAAGCAAACCAGAAGCAGCTTGTAGGTACCAAGAAGTAAATTCTGCAGTGAAGAAAGAGATAAAGACAGTCAGGAAGAACTGGATCCGGGGCCAATGTCGGATCATAGAGGAAGAAATGGAACAGGGTGGCAGCAAGAAGGCCTACCAGTTATTAGCCTCAATGAGATCAAGTCAGATCAGCACAAGACCTCAGTCATCAACGACAGCACCTTCTCACAGAAAGCATTGCTGTACTCAACCAGTGAGCTGAACATTCGAAAGACTCGTACAACTGCTAGCAGACACTATCATCCTTCAAAACAACCAGACTAGAACTAGCGAACCCACAGACCTACCAGTACTAAGGAAAGAGGATGAGAGAGAGGCATGCAGCCTGAAGAAAGAAAGTCCCCTGGAGCTGAAGATCCCTGCTGAGTTGCTCAAGGTGGAGATAAAGCAATAAAGGCCCTCCCTACTATTTGCCAAAGGGAGTGGGAACGAAAAGAATGGCCAGAAAAATGGAAGCACTCACTAGTCACACCGCTCCAAAACAAAGAGAACATGAAACTGTCAGAATAATAAACATAATCAGCTACCCACGTTAGTTCATGCTGAAAGGAAAACGAAACCGCATCAGCACTACTGGCGAGGAACTGCTAGCAGAAAAACAGTCTTCAGACCAGGAAGGAACAGAAATCATTCACGGCTTGCCGAAGATCACCCTCATTTAATACACATGCGTACGGAGACACACGTGCACAAACTCTCAAAAATATTTGTAGAAAGTAACATTGTTTATCTATCATCAAATCGCGACAATAATGGTAGCTGAGAAAAGAATTACAAAAAAATAATGGAAAAGAATATTTGATACAGCCCCAGGAAGATCGTGTTTCCTGGCATCTACCTTCGTAGGTACATTCACTTTCCTTGTTTTGACGATCAACGTATTTTAAATCGCTTGACAGTTGTGATAATTATATAATTGTCCAATCATTTACACGCAAAGACTGAAAATAATTTTGTGAAGAAAAAGTCAAAGCATCTCTTCAATTACTGCGGTGGGAAAATATTATGTTTTCGTCTCCAAGTTGCAAATGTTTTACGTTATTTTGTTGGTTTGAAAAAAAAAACTTAACCTTTACTTCATTTAGTTGCGAGTAAAAAATTTGTTTTACAAAGTTTTTTTTTAATTACTTTTAATGAATAGATGCTTTTCCCCTGTGAAATGGCTGCATTCAGGTGTCCTGTTTTATTGGATTTTCGGATGCACAGCAAAATAATTAGATGAGAAAAATATTTCATATATTCCTAAAGTTCTGCTATGTAATAATAATCCTCATGACAGGCGATACTATTCAGGTTCTTTATTAAAGTGTTACAGTAAAAAGTGCATTGACGTACGCACAAACCAACAAAAATAGTCAAGAAAGTACAGATATAATTAAAAAATATTTTGACTGAAAGGAAAATTGGTAAACGAAAGAATGATTTAGAAAATTCGTTTATGTACAATTTGTTAAAGTCGTGTATCGTGAACAGATAAAGTCGATTCATTGTTCGATTCTCCTTCCTTAGATTAAAAGTGTATTCATGGGTGCTAGAAGGAATGAGAGATTTTTTTATTTTGTCCGGTATAGTATACAAGTAGAGATATAGTGCCTAGAACTAGTGTTTATTTCACAGCGCAGACGGAAGACATTGTCTCGTGACTCATGGACTGGAAATGGTTAGTCTCAGTATTCGTCTCAGCTACTCACAGTACCGTCTGTAAGGTCTTCTGCCCTATCTGTAGTTTCATCGCTCATTACCTTCATCATCCAGTGGTAAATCTTTTGTATAAAGCAATTTGTAGCCGGTGTCCCAGTTGGTTCGAGATCAGCAAAAGCAGAGGTTAAACTTACTTGTAACCAGTGCAATGAGAAGTGTTCAGCCAACAGTTCACAGGTCTCGAGGTCTACTCTGTTAAACTTTTTTTTAACGTTTCCAGATCTTACCCACCTTTATCATCCTTCATCCCGATTGCGCAAAATTAAATTAACCTCGAGCTGATTTCACAAGCTCACTGACCACACAAACCACATAATACTTCATAAAATTATTTTGGTTTGCCGCTGCCATTAATGTCGGCCTCCGTGAATGTGACATCACCCGGCCTGATGACAGGGACTATACCATATGATAACACAGAGCTCGATATTCACACGTTGATAAATATTGTGTTAGAGGTTTGCCTTCCGTCACTGATGTGTCTTATAGGTATCCCAGCGAATATCATAAGCTGCCTAGTGTTCTGGAGTCAGGGTCTACGCGATCGAATGAACCTCTGCCTCTTCTCACTGGCACTAGTGGACTGCATCTACCTGATTGGAATCTTTACGGTACTTCCGTTTACATATTTTATTGAGTGGGGAAGCGAGTGGATCTTTAAGAATTTCTACAAAATGGCAGTTATCTCTGTGGCAGGCATCACATATGGCCTTCGATTAACAGCCTCCTTCATCACCATGGTGATCGCGGTGGAACGGTGTGTCTGTGTAATGTTTCCTCTTCGAGCTTCAACACTAATAAGCACACGCACCATGGGCTCACTGATTGCTTTCACTTTCATAGGTTTTCAGCTTGGTTATGTGATTCTGCCCCTGTCATATTACGGTGATGTGATTAGTATTCATGGAAAAAGGAATAGAATATTTGTACAGACCCAGTTTTTTCGCGACCATACAAGGTTTGTTCTCATTTTTACAAACAATTTGTTGGGATTTGCTTTTCCCCTTACCATATTTATAGTTGTTACGACGACAACGGCTGTCACTGTAATTAAACTAAAAGCTGCATACAGATGGCGCCAAAAGTCGAGTTCTGTTGACAGCGAGAGTTGCAGACGTGAGAGGGCGCTGACGGTGATGTTAGTAATGGCGGCCTGCGTCTACATCGGAACCATGTTGCCATTGGTTGCTCGGGAAACATTTGTCTTGGCCTTCCCCGGTCTCGCTTATTCTTTGATTCAGAACTATATGTACCTTGCTTTAACTGGTCTTGTGAACATGATTCCAGGAATAAACAGCTGCGTTCCTAGCTTTATATATTTCTCTCGTTCTTCTCGGTTTAGGGAACATTTCCAAAACATCTTCAGCACTCCTAGTACGAAAAATAGAATCTCTGTAACTTCAGTGACATCTTACTGTTAAAGTGCACGGCCATTGTTAAATTCTATCTATAACTTGTTGAATTATCTAATGTGATATTGCCTTAGAAAATTTGAATGAAACAACAGATACATTTTGTTAGTTTAGTGTGTTAGTGAACAACTGTGAAATAGATTATAAATAAAGAGTAAACAGGCATACAAGCTTCGGAGGGTAATATATTTCTTATTAGATGGTTAATCAATAAATGGGTGTAAATTTTATAAGCAACGCCGTAACATAAAGATGCAGGAGATGTCTCTTGATCTTTGACATCTCTGTTTAAATTAGTCTCAAGCGACATATCTTTACTTCATAAAGGCTTAATAACATATTTCTTTAATGAGTTTCACGGACCCTTAGCTGTGATATAACAAATGTTGTACGTTCTTCGGGGTGAAAGCGGCGCATATTTTTCACTTGATATATGTAATGATGCTACCTGTTTTATCGGTGTAGTTGAATTGAGATGTCGGCGGCTATCCTAGCAGACCTGATAAATTGTCAGTCATACCCGCAGTCTGTAACTTGGACAAAAACAAACATTATGGCGATATAAGGTAAGGTCCTGGAGGTAAGGCAACCTGTAAGATTCTCAGCCACAGTCTCATTACATTTGTTGTTTGATTGCAATATATTAATGCGTACTATAGCAGTACAGAATGACCAGTGTGCTCAGTACGTGTTTCGCTAATTAAAGTTGACCAAAGAGATTTTTCATCAATGTTAATCATAGTCTATTTTTGTGAGGACGTAAGAGTTTAGAGAATACATTGCTGATGATGTATTGTGAGCTGGAAAACAGCAAAAAAGGTATTAAAGAGCTTTTACTAAAGAAGATATGGATCTAACGGTTTTCAACCTCAATTTATGGGGAATTTTTGCTCTGCTAACTGTATAATAATAAATGAATATTTTTGGGGGTGAGCGATGGTCATGCCGGAGAAAAGACGTGTGTGTGACTTGCTCCGGTAAAAATGTGTTTTTAGACCAAAAAGTGAAGGTCTAGCCTTTGAAAGTCAAAGAAAAAAAAAATGTAAGGAGATCTGCTATCTCTCAGAAATGAAATGGTTCTACAATTTTGCTTTTTGGTTAATCCATAAATCGACCTAAGGGAATCAGTACATGCCTACAATATTGAAGGCAAGTAGTCAGAGCTGTGTATGAGCTGTTTCAAGTGCTGAATTGTGGTCACCCAAGGAACTGTGTATCGGTCGACCGCGCGCGAATAGACTGTGTGTGTTGATGCTCTTTCCCTTCATCTTTTGGAAATAAACAATGGCTCCAAAAAAGAACAAGAGAAAGCAAGAATCAAGCACGGAGGAGAGTGTATCTAGTACTCCTTCGCAGAAGTTGGGAGAGACAGATGCAAGAGAAGCGCGGCAGAGAGAAAGAGCGGGAAGTATGACAAAAAAAAGTAGACCGTCACAATCACGGGACCGACAGACTCTCTTAACACAGGCCTTCTTAACTGCAGTTCCTCACGTGTCTAACAATCAGATAGCTGAGAAACTAGAAAATCTACAGAAAATCACCGAAACAACGAAACAGCAAATAGAAGACTGTCACCACGCACTAGCTAAACAAATTGACGACAAAGTAGAGATGCTAGCAAGTGCACTCTTTGATGTTAAAAAAGAAAATGAAATATTAAAGGCAACAGTGGATTCTCTCAAGAAGCAAACAGATGAATTAAGAGAGGAAATTGGCAGACTAGCAAGTCTATCAGGTGAGCAGAAGGAAGAAATAAACTTGTTAGAACAGTATTCTCGGAGAGAATCGATAAGGATTCACGGAATACCTGACGACCATACAAATGAAACAACAGAGGAGTGCGAGAGGAAAGTACTGTATGTTATTCAATCAAGACTGGGTCTGTCGGGCATTGACACTAACAAAATTTCAGCTTTGCATCGAGTAGGGAGGTTGCTCAAAGACAGGCCGAAGCCGAGACCGGTGATAGTGAGATTCATCTCTCGTAAAGATAGAGACAGAGTGCTAAAAGCAAGAAGGGGCCTTAAAGGGTCAGGTATGGCTATCAGCGAGGACCTCACTAACCTAAACGTGCAAAGACTTAACCGCTTAAAACAACACGAAGGTGTCATCGATGCATGGACGGCGGCGGGCGGTAAGCTGTTCGTGAAGCTGCTTGATCTTTCGGTGAGAGAGATCAGAGGCGGCAACGTCAGTCACATCGACCAGATGCTGATAGGCATGAGCCACGACGAAATAGTTCAAAAGCATCGGGAAGGGAGCGAGAGGAAACGGCAACAGCGTCCAGTAAGAACACCACAACAACAAAACTGGAAGAAACCTCAACAACAGCTAACACACGGAAGAGAAGCTCACTGTACGACTTCTATCTCCATCTTCGACCCGACCACCCACTCTACACCTTCAGCAACAACGGCAACAACAGCACCACGACTGGACCCTGCGGCTCGCACGTTCCGCCCAACACAAGTGCAGGACACTCCACAGCTAAAGGCATCAAAGGACTTGCCACAACAAGTACTGAATCAAGACACTCAGCAGTTGGCAAAAGATGACAGTTGACGAACATCACCTAGTGGATAATTCAATGGTGTGACTTCACTGTGTCTCAGTGCTCCGTGTAACCAAGGACAGCCCCCTTCTTTCCTGTGGACAAATCCGCCGACTATTTATAGCAATCGGCCCTCATATCACTACTACTGCTAGCCGGTAAGTGTGCTGTGTGTGTATGTGTGTTGGGGGAAGGGGGAGGAGACTTTCTAGTGTGAATACGGTCAAGTAGTGTTTTTGAAATGGGTAGGTCAGGATACGCCCACTGTTGCACAGATTTTATGATGTCGCGCGCACTCCGAGACAAGACAGAAGCTGTAGTTGATAAGTACGAGGGTGAGAATGGAGGTTCATGGATTCTGGATGTGAAAAGTGGATATTTTTTAATGTGTATCTAGTATAACGTTTTTGTGTGTGTGTCTTACTACATAACCCAAGCTTTTTTTTTTTTTTTCCATTAGTAACAATAGGATAGCAAATGGAGCACGAGAAAGTTTTGATGTCCGGTAAGGACGTGAATGGAACACGTTGAAAAGCTCTTTCATAATGCAAATCAACCTTTTTTTTTAAAAAACACAACATTCAAAACGCACACACAAACACGCATGTATCTACTCAGCCTTTTGTAGAAACCTATTGGCCTACATAAGTTACAGTAGCTCCCTAGACACTTTCACCGCCAAGGCTAAAACACTAGACCACCGCTCATGGCAAAAATGGTGACGATATTATGTCACCCTGTCAGACTTATCATAAATTTTATGTTCATCCGTCCGTTTTTGTTTGTCCATGTATGTCCGTTGCTATGCCTTTCTAACTTCCCATCTGCTCATTTGTTACTAGATATTTACACATCAAGCTCTGTTAATCAAATGAAGGGTCCTTTGTGGAAAGTTTGTATTGACTGCCATGCTCCTCATTGTAATTTAAAGCTATACCTATTAGTGTTATGTACCTTTTTTCCTGTCTCTTTAGAAATTATCTCAACATGAGCACAAACTCACCAATCATTTTAGCCTCAATGAACTGTCAGGGCCTAGGTGACATAAAAAAAAGGAGAGATGTTTTTCACTACTTACGTAACAAGGCCTTCTCAGTTTACCTACTACAGGATACACACTTCGAAAATAAACAGGAAAAAATGATTTCTGCAGAATGGGGCTACTCTTGCCTTTTTGCTTCATACACTTCCTCCTCACGTGGAGTGGCAATTCTATTTAATAACAATTTTGAATTTTCAGTTTAAAATGTTTATAGAGATAATGGAGGAAATTATATTATAGCAGTGATAAAAACATTAGAAAAGGAGATTCTAATTTGTAATGTCTATGGACCAAACAAGGATAATCCAAATTTCTACTCTCAGCTAGAAGAGTGTGTGAGGCAATCAGGTATAGATAACATTGTGATTGGGGGTGATTGGAATACTGTTTTGAACTTTCAGCTAGATTGCCACAATTATAAACATAATAATAATAATACTAGAGGGCAAAAACAAATTGATAAGATGATGACAAGCCTGGACCTGGTTGATATATGGCGTGAATTAAATCCAGAAGCACTAAGATATACTTGGCGTAGGAAAAGACCCTTACAACAAAGCAGATTAGACTTCTTTCTAATGTCAGATACACTCTCAGAACTTGTTGTGGATGCAGATATTTCCCCAGGATATCGAACTGACCATTCTTTGATAACTCTATCATTAAGCAATAAACAAGAAGAAAGGAGATTTAATCTATGGAAGTTAAATTCATCTCACTTAAAAGATAAAAATTATCTAACGCAAATAAGTAACGTTATCAGAGAAGTTATAGAAGAATACTCAGCTCTCCCATATGAAAGAAATAATTTAGGAATGATTCCACTGATGGAGGTACAGTTTGTTGTATCTGATCAGACCCTTCTAGACACTATGTTAATGAAAATCAGAACAAAAACAATTGCCTTTGCAAGTGAGAAAAAGAAGAAAAATAAGGAAAAGGAAAAAATATTAGAAAAAATAATTACACAGCTGGAAGACAAGGGAAGGTTAAACGAAGAGGAAATTAACAAACTTGAAAAGAATAAAAATGAACTTATTAATATAAGGGAAAAGAGAATGGAAGGTGTACTGATTCGCTCCAGGGCAAGGTGGATAGCAGAAGGAGAGAAAGTTAGTAAATATTTCTGCTCATTAGAAAAACGTAACTATGTAAGTAAACAAATTCGAAAATTACGAAAGCAAAATGGGGAAAGCATCACAAGACCTGATGAAATAAGAGCTGAGGTGCAAGCCTTCTTCTCTAATCTGTACTCGGAACGATCAGTACACAACTGCAACTTCGATGACATCAGAGTGGACATACCAAAACTTACTGAACCTGAGCTAAATCTACTAGAAGGAATTATCACTCTAGAAGAAGCAGGTCAGGCTGTAAAAAATATGTCTAATGGTAAAAGCCCAGGAAGCGATGGATTTACTGTAGAGTTTTTCAAGGTTTTTTGGAAACAGCTTGGCCCTCTCATTGTTAGATCACTAAATGAAGGCTTGCAAAAAGGAGAGTTATCAGCTACACAAAAAGAAGGTGTTATTATATGTATACCTAAAACAGATAAAGCTAGAGATCATATCAAAAACTGGAGACCAATCACTCTCTTAAATGTGATATATAAGATTGGGGCAGCATGCATTGCAAATAGAATGAAAAAAGTGTTACCATCTCTGATCCATGAGGATCAGTCCGGCTTCATCCGTGGAAGATATCTTGGGGATAACATTAGACTGATATATGATTTGATTGAACATTTAAGTATGACTAAACAGCCTGGTCTGCTAGTCTGCCTTGACTTTGAAAAAGCCTTCGATAGTATTAGCTGGAGTTTCATGCTTGATACTCTACACGTCTTTGGTTTCAGCCCCCTTTTCTGCAAATGGATCACCACCTTTTATACTAATATCAAATCAAGTGTGTCAGTGAATGGCACATTATCAGCATGGTTCCAAATAAGAAGAGGCTGCAGGCAGGGGGACCCCATCTCACCTTATTTATTCATCCTATGCGTAGAAATTCTAGCTATTATGATAAGGAAAAACAAATATATAAAAGGTATAAAAACCCACAACTCTGAAAGTAAAATTGTACAGTATGCAGATGATACAGAACTAACCTTGGAAGATGACAGACTGTCCTTTGAAGAATCTATGCGCACATTAGACATGTTTGGAAAGATATCTGGATTAGTATTAAACACGGAAAAATCAAGTGCAATATGGCTGGGGAGCAAAAGAAATTCACCAGTTAAATTCTTACCACACTTACAGATGCAGTGGAATCCAGAAAAATTTAAAATTCTGGGCCTTTGGTTCACAAATAATTTAAAAGATTGTATAAAATTAAACTACGATAGCAAGCTTGCTGAAATTAGAATGCTGTATAAAATATGGTTAAAGAGACAGTTAACTCCATTAGGGAGAGTAGCAATACTTAAGTCATTAATCTTGTCAAAACTGGTACACCTGTGGCTACTGCTACCCAACCCTCCAGACTATATTATAAATGACTTACAGAAATCCATCTTTAAGTTTGTTTGGAATAGTAAAAATGATAAAATTAACAGAAAAATATCCACTAGAAATATTCATGCTGGGGGCATGGGCATACCTGATGTTAGAATTTATATGAATGCATTAAAACTATCATGGCTGCGGAAAATTAAAAAACCAACCACAGCTGGAAAAGAAATCTCATGTCAACACATAAAATAATAAATTATTTAGACAAACTAGGCCCTGCAGTATGCCCCTTTATAAATGCAAACAGCTTCTGGACAGATGTATTAAAAGCGTACAGGATTTTTGGAGAGAATATAGTGTGCGAAAAACATGAAGAAATTTTGAAAGAACCTATCTTTTGTAATGACAGAATTAAGATTGAGAATAAGCCAATTCTATATAAGAGATGGGTGGAGAAAGATATATACTTAGTAAAACACTTAATGGATGAAAGAGGAAACTTTCTATCATACCAAGCTGTCAAGAATAAATATGATGTTAACATTAACTTCATCTCATTTACTGGTTGCATAAAGGCCATAAAGACATATATAAATTTAAATAGAATAAATAAAACAGATTTATCTTCTTTTACATATGATACAAATAAAACTCTTAGTATAATTCAATCAGTACAGAAAGGCGCAAGACTATATTATGATAAGATGATATCTAACACATGTAGGCCAAGTTGTTGTTTGAAATGGGATGAGAGGGTAAACATAAATGTTGACTGGAATGTTATATTTAAAACAATGGCTAATATAAAAGACATTAAATTAAAATGGCTGCAAATCAGAGTGTTACATAGAATTCTAGGGACAAAAGTAATTTTATTCCACATGGGACTAGAAGATGATGATGTCTGTAGCCTATGCAGAGATGAAAAAGAAAACATTCAGCATATATTTTGGAATTGTGAAAATGTTAAGGATTTTTGGAGAAACTTACAAAAGTGTATATCAGACAAATGTAAAAGTGCTCCAAGAATAACTGTCAGTGAACATCTTGTTCTGTTTGGACGAAGCAACGACTCCGAGACAGATGCTGTACTTGACTTAATATTGCTACTCGCAAAAACATACATATATTCCTGCAGGTTCAAAAAAGCCACCCCCCAACTAGAACCCTTTATCCGAATATTGAAACAAAGATACAAAATTGAAAAATTTAATGCATGTTTAGAAATAAATGAAGAAAGGTTGTATCAACTCTGGCTACCCTATAAACAACTTGTCATGTAAACATATTGATTTATATATACATACACATGACTGTATGATTAGTTAAAACTATGTATGAGCATGTTGGATGACCTGCTTGGCAGATGGATGACTTTTACCTTATGTTTATATGTTTGTCTCATATTGTAAAATATTATATCTTATATGTATCTGTGAAAAAAAAAATGGTAATATGTAAGCCTAGGTGTATTGTTTAAATTTTAAGTTAAGAAAATGGAGTTACATTATTTGTGTATTATTATTTGTGTTATGTAATGTTGTCTTTTTTATGATTAGGCTATTTGAAAGAACTCATATTGACATTGCATGAAATGGGTAAATTGCGTTTGTCCCAGCCCTTTTATAAAGATTCTTAATAATTAAAAAAAAAAAAAAAATTGTTTGGAGACCAAAAAGTGTTTAAAATTAGAAATGTGTTGTGAAACTGAGCCCATATTTCTAGTGTCGCTAATACCTAGTACAGTGAAATAAGGTTCAACATGCTTGTTATGCCATTTTTTTGCCTGCTACTATATGTGGCCTGAGACTTTACATTTTGTTTGTAACGAGAATCTTTATAGCTGCACTTACAGTTTTTTTTTCTTTTCTCTTACATGAGCATATTGTTAGATGCTAATGGAGTTCATGTCTATGGCACAAAACTTGCAAATTTATTCGTTGTCATATTTTTAGAATGATTGTAAAGTTGAATAAGCAGATATACAAAGTTTGCCTTCGTTAAAAAAAAAAAAAAAAGGCTGGAAATATTCCTGAATAACCCAAACTTTTATTTTATCCATTGGTTAGTTAAAAAGTAATTTTTTTTCACCTTCTCTTATATTATGTTGATTTCTTTGTTTTTATAGAAAGGCATAATAAAATGTGTAAAAAAAAAAAAATAAAAAAATAAATGAATATTTTTATAGCGCATATTCATATTCAGAGCATGCTCTTAGCGCTTAGAACAGGGATGAGACATGAATTACATGGATAGAATACGAAGAATGAACAACAGTACTGACGACAAACAGAAAACAAAGATCGAGAACACAAAGAACAAACACACAGACAAGAGTGTTGGTAGCGCGTGTAGAGAGAAAGTGACGGATGGCACTGATCTTATGGCGCTCATAATAAGCAGACTGACCGACAGCTGTAACATGTTTATCATAATAAGCAGACTGACCGACAGCTGTAACATGTTTATCATAATAAGCAGACTGACCGACAGCTGTAACATGTTTATCATAATAAGCAGACTGACCGACAGCTGTAACATGTTTATCATAATAAGCAGACTGACCGACAGCTGTAACATGTTTATCATAATAAGCAGACTGACCGACAGCTGTAACATGTTTATCATAATAAGCAGACTGACCGACAGCTGTAACATGTTTATCATAGTAGGCAGACTGACAGACAGCTGTAACATGTTTATCATAATAGACAGACTGACAGACAGCTGTAACATGTTTATCATAATAGACAGACTGACAGACAGCTGTAACATGTTTATCATAATAGACAGACTGACAGACAGCTGTAACATGTTTATCAGGGGTCATGTCGGCAGTGACAATAAATCCCAGATTCCTAACGGATGACCTGAAGGGGATGTTGGTTTCGCCCACCTTGATGTGATTGGGCAGACTGACGAGGGAAGGTTGATGTCTTCTTCTATGGCACAAGAGGGCTCCCGTTTTATCGTCGCTTAGTTTAAGCTTTTTTTTTTTTTTACCATCCAGCCCTTGACATCGCTAATACAAGCTTCTAGAGAGCTAATAGCAGAGTGAGACAGCTGGTGGAGTGGAACAGTAAAGCTGTGTGTTATCAGCATTGGATTGATGAGAAACCTGGTGAGACTGGGTGCATGATGAAAGTGGTTTAGTGTACAGGATAAACAGAACTGGGCCAAGTACTGTATCACCATATGTGTTCATTGTGTCAGTTTTTATGACAGTCAGTAGAACTGGTCAGGTAGCTTGGGGTTCTGGTCGGACACAAATACTTAAAACCACAAAGCGAATATGGAACAGGGGCTGGATGCAGGTCACATTTGGAATTTGAAACACATTAGGGCCTAAAACGTATGCAGTTCAAAAAATTTTATAGAAAGTTTCTAAACACAACACCTTTTTAAAACATTTTAAATCAACATCAGAAAAAAACATGTGCAGTAGGTCATGTTTGCTAACTACAAAGAGGAAGGAGAAGGACAAAGACAAGACGAAAGTAAGATCATAAAGTTCTCTCAACTTGAAATTTGACTCCCTTCTGTGTCCAAACATTACATTAATTATATTATTGGTGTTTAGGAAGAAATCCAGTTAATTAAGAAAGGACGACATTCATATCATTAGTTACGGACTCATTAATATGCGTATTTTCGGATGTTGTAGATTTAATTCGAATGTTTTTCAAGACATCAGATATGTTTTATCATCTTTTACGTGTATTTAGTCGAGAAGAACAGAAAGACAAAGAGAGAGAGAGAGAGAGATAAAAAGAGAAAAACAAATAAATAGGAGGCATGACAGGTGATGAGGGGAATTAATTTTTATTTCACTGCTGAGGCAGCAACTAATTAAGGCTACGTCACAGAAAGCAGCCGGCCCTGTAAACAAGTGGCACAGGCAGAGAAAAAAGAGCGTGTACGAGAAGAGATCTGAACCCGGGACAGCCGGTGCTGACTGTATTGATATACAGACATGGTAGAAAACGAGAAATAGAGTGAAAGCGAGAACTGAGCTCTGATCATTAAACGATGAGCAACACTAAACATAGAAAACTGCATTTGAGACCACGTGCCTTTGCTATATAGGTGTAAATAAGTAATTGTCTAATGCATCGTCAGGTGTGTGTGAGAGAGAGATGAGAGAGAAATTATTGAGAGACATAGGAAGAGAGGTTGGGTTATAGCACCGATTAACCTTAGCTGTCCTATCCTAAAGACTATCTGTCATCTGTACTATAAAGCTGCTCTTATTGAAAAGACTGAATTTTAGAGACAGAAAAAATGCCAGTACAAAATATTATGAAGGGAAGCAAGTCATACGTGACACGTCAACATTGGGAGTTGTCTCCCATGACAGCGGTCTGCGCAAACCGAGCGCAACAATATTTCTTTATGATCGGGTTAAGTTCATTTAAAAATATTAAGTCCCAAAATATGAGTGCATAATGATCCTTAATTTTAAAGATATTAGCCTTCAAACATCGGCATTCTCACCTGCAACTAGTAAGGCGGGAAAAAAATTACTGTCCTGTACTGAAGGTTCTTTTACGCATCTTCAAGTCAAATGAAGAAACATCACTCAGGTTGTCGTGTTCAAGAAGCGATTTTTTCGCCCAAAAAATGAAACAGCTTAATTTGGAATACAGCCCTACAGATTGGAACTTTATTTAGAAGCTTCGAATGAAGTTAAAAAAATAATTAAATGGTCCAAACTGAATTCATTCAACAGACTGGCAAGTCAATCAGATCAAAATTTAAGGGGGAACAGTCATGGGCATTGCAGTCTACGTTGTATTATTACTGATTGTCTGTTACTAAGTGGGAGCATTTGAGTAAATGTGTATTAATAAAATGTAAACACGTTTCGAAAAGTGTTTGTCTAAGAAGAAACTCCTGTAATTTTTTTATTTGATGGTTTCAAGCATTGCATTTTTTAAATTTTATTGTTCAGCTGACTACTAATAAGGATTTTTTTACAATTAAAATATAATAGTTTGAAACATGTTTATCGATGTAAAAACTTATTTCTTCCTCAGTTAGCTGCATGAAAATTTTTTATTTACTTACTGATACTTGCACGTGCTCCCGTTTATGCTCCTTATGATTTGTTTATCACCCTCAATTATTGTTTTCCCTTTTGTAGCTGTTTCGATCACACACATCAATGGTGCCCTCACACTGTCAGTTGTTTTGAGCATTATGCTGATAAAGATACGACTGATGATGATGTGTTTGTGGCTGTCACACGATGTTACTTGTAGATCAGACGGCGTAGAGACCGTCGATGTTGTATATCTGGTGCTTAAGTCGTAGTTGGTTTTAACATCTCGTGCTTTTGTATAATAAGCAATGCTGTAGGAATAAGATTTCTTCGTTTACTGAAAATCGAAAACTTGCTTGTACTGTATAAGTGACTAGATAACAGCCAATTTTGAAATGTTTTGAGCAAATTCTTGTTACAGTGGGGACGATGCCGACATCTGTATATACAGATCTCTGAACAAAGTGAATCACCTGGCGTTTGCTGCCATTATCTTTAGGATTCTCTAAATGAGTACAAACTAATCCCATCTGAGTGTCGAAGAGAACATATACTCAGCAACAGCTCAATGGTCAGTTTTCTTTTCCCGAGGATTGCAGCTTTTCTACTCGACCTCAGCTAGTGCAAACGACGCTATTTTTAGAAATACTTCCGTTTCGTCACTTCCTGTTTTCTCGACAAATCCAAGTGTGCTTATATCTTTCATGCCTCTTTGACATAAATACCACCGGAATATGTTTTTATGATACTCTGTGCTGTTTCTAGCGATTTTTGCTCAGCAATCGGGTTGGGCTTTAAAAAATATAACGGCGAAAATGAAAAACGGATTTGACTTACTATTAATTTAGTCTCGAGGTCATGTCAGGCAGGTAACGAAAGCCGTGGGGCACACTGGTTTCCTGTGCTTGGACCATCATTTGGTCATAGACTGGCCATGGCCAGTAGTGTTTATGATCTCAGTCTCTCTCGTCTACCCGTATATGACCTGTGTCCTCGCATGCTGTCTTTAAAGTTGTCTTTTTTGGCGTCTAATGAAAATGTAGCACTGCTGTAAGTATATGCTTCTATATCGTAGTGAGTAAAGCAAGTTTTTCAGTGCAAAAATTGTTGCTTATTTTTTCAGTGAGTTATATTTTTTTCTTGGTAACATTTGTTGTTTTTTTTAAAGGTATTTTCTGCTGGCGTTTAGGAAAGCTTAAGAATGTGTGTTTTAAAATGTTTTATTTAGAGGTTACTGCTCGCTCCACATGTGTCTAAACTTAGACTTTCAAACATCTAAATCTCTAAATTTCTGTGTCTCTGATGGGTCTTATTCGATAGAACATTTATTTTTAGTCAAGGTTTCCGGTCGATTTGACTAGGGTGGTTTCGACCAAGGTCGATTTGACTAGGGGTCAGTTCGACTAAGTCGTTTCGTCTAAAAATTGACGCGCACACGTAGGAACAGTAAAAAACACGCGTTTATTAAAGATGGAAGAAAATTGTAAGAGAGAAGAAGAAAAGACGAACACTGCCAAAAATAATGTCAAGATAACACATACAAATAAACGTCCCTGCAGAATGAACAAATTAATGGAAACCCGCGCAACCCAGCGCCGTGCAGAGGTGCAACCACACGTAGGGTGGGTACAACATAAGACAACCCCCCCTCCCCGATCACAGTCTGGGCCAACACGCCGGGACAAATAATAATAACAATAATAAAAAACTAGGAGGAGCGAGAGAGGCCGGGAAAGGGCTAAGCACTAGCTAACCTTGCCGGCAATGACGTAAAAAGAAGAAATTGCGTCAGACCGCGGTGACGTAGAAATTCTCCCCCCCTCCAAGTCGGTCAGAATGAAAACAAATACTAGTCTCCGGTACTAAATAGACTGGTCTTCCACATCAGGGGTGGAGCCATGAAGCAATGGCGGCGGTTCCCCTTACGTAAGCGCCCGCGATTCCCAGGCTCAACTGATGCCAGGGGAGACCTGATACTCTGGCCTTGAACACCTGAGTTACGCAGCCGCTGACCCACTTAATTGAGAAGGTGTCACAGCCTCTGCGTTCACTTAACGCCTGGACAATTGCGCGTTTTTTTCAAGAACAACTCTGCCTCCTTTTCAAGCCTTTTTACATTTAATTAGTTCAGTAAACATGGTAAAATAATTTCAAGAAAATTCTAAAAGGTACACAATAATCTAATTATCAAATAGTCTAAAAGAACGTTTGTTGTGTCAGTTTGATTGTTAACAAAGAACACTAGTAAAGTTTATACTCCGGCACAAAGTCAATTTTTGATGTTCGCACTGGATAATGTTCTTAAATTGCAGTCACTGGAAAACTGACGATTCGAGGAGTGTATATAAAAAAAATAACTACATACATTCGGGGCCAGATATTTCACACAAAATGGTTTCAGCTATAAAAAATTACAACAAAGCAAAATTACTACTACATATCTATATCTTTCTTAAAAAATCATACAGGAAAGAAATCAACTTATGGAAACAAATCAGAGATACTAAAAAAAACCCAAAAAAACCCAACAACAACAAAAAAACAACAACGCACCTTTCTAGGAAGGCGCAGGCTTCACTCCTTAGTCGAAACGACCGGTTACCTTTAGTCAACAATATATCTCAGAGATGATTACCCATTGTGACAACTGGTGAGAAAATTAGGACGGAGCCAAGAACACAGCTTCATGGAGGAACGAAAAGATGCAACAGCTACTGGATGGGCGAGAAAATTTCCAATGGAAAATAGAGGATAAAGAAAGGAGCGTGACATATTTCGAGAAGGTGACTGTTTCAGTCCTGACTCTGATATTAATACGAACAGACCCCAGTCCGACAACCCGCAGTCCCATCTCTGTTTGACAGGAAGAAAACTGCAGTTAGCAACCTCCATTGAATGACAGGGGGGTGGGGAGACTGGTGTTTTACTGAGGCAATATCACGACAAAGCAGCTAGCCCTGTAAACAGATGCCACATACAAAGACCATTGAATGGGAAACTTTGAACTGAGCGACATATCAAAAATAACACTTACCGGTATAAGGGAAGCAGCTACGAAAAAGCTCGGGAATATCTTTAATACATGAAACTTAAAATGTACGTGTGAGGGGCACTCTTAGGAACACTGATATCAAACTTTACTTCCTTACCAGTTTTACATATCTGTTACGATGGAATGTAACAGTAACTTTTGCTTAAAGGAGCTAAACACAGCACGAACAGTATTAAAGAAAAAGAGTTTATATAATAGTGCTCCTCACACTTTTATGTTTGTAGTTACCTGTACTAAAGTAAATCCCTTGTCAAAAGGAAACAAAATTACCCGTACATTTTCAAAGAAAGGTGCTCAAATCTTTTTACTTCATTTTTGCAGCACGAGTAGTAACTGTAGACATGTCGCAATGTCACGTACTTTTAGCGGACACGTGCACTCGTTCCAAATAACACGAGATCACTTCAGTTCAGGACGTCCCTTCCCGAACATATACTTATTACACACAAACGTCAAGAAATTTATCAAAACACCAGTCTTTGCCACTAGGCAGTCCAGCCAAATCAACACCAAAGTAAAAATATACTATTGCTAGCAGAATAAAGGCACACCAATTAGCTGTCACTAATACCAAACACTTCCAATTTACAATAATTACGAGACCGTACACAGGCTAGACTTTGGCAGTCTCTAAAACTGCATACTGATAAGTGATAAGTCCACATTAGTTAACAGACCGCACACAGGCAAGTCTTCAAAAGTTTGCAGACTGCACGCAAGCAAGTCCTCAGCAGTCTCTAAACTGCATACATATACACATCTACTGTAGTTACTGAAGCCAGTTCTGTCTCTACACCCGGTAGAAGGGTCTCGACACCCGGTAGAAGGTGGAGAAAATCAACGAGGGTACAGAACCTCCCTCTAACTGGAATAATGTCAAAAGAAAGTCTTACTTTCTGTACGCCGTGTCTCCTGGAAGTTCGGCGTCCCCGATAGCTCACGTGTTTGCCCTGCGTCAGAGGTCCCCGGATGTAACGGTGCGGTGCACGAGGACGCGACTATCTTCAGCTCGCTGCTCGGGTCAAAGAATACCGCGACGGATTCTCCCCTCTGTCTGTGGGCTGTCGTCGTTGTTACAGGTGCTGGTGGAGCACAGTCGTTTGACACTCTGGGACGCTGTTGTGACTCGTACCGCCTTTCTCGCCAGCTCCGGTTGTCCTGGCTTGTTCTGGCAACCTTCCGTCAGCTTGGCGCTTGTCCTCCGCACACAGCAGCAGAACGGCGTAGAGTCTCCAGCTATCTTCTCAAAATCGTCCGGCGACAGCAATAGAAGCCTGGCACCTTCAGTAGAAGCCTGGCTTTAGCAAAGGTTCGGCAACTGAAGCAGCAGCCCACTGGCCGCTTGCGGTCGGGATTAAATACCCACCCCTGTCATACTAGGTGTGAGCTCAGCCCGACCCACGCGTGGAATTTGCTAATCTCGTGGCCCACGCTTTCCACGGAACACATTGACATGACAACAACAAGTTAGAACCTACCCTATCCCCACTCTACACCCTTATCCGCTACACGCAACAACAACAAAAGTGAGTGAGTGAGTGAGTGAGTGAGTGAGTGAGTGAGTGGACAACCTCACAGCTGAGGTACTCGAACATGAAGAAGAAACAGTGAATGCCTTATTCCCCGCTCTGTGTAAGAGAGTGTTGGGAAAGCAAAATGGCCCGGACAGAATGGACCTTGTTCACGAAAGTGCCATCTTGAAACCTGAACGAGACCTCATGTGTCGGTGTAGTGGCTACCGAGAGTAATATATGTATCAAACGGTCCTTGATACTGGACTTGGAATACGCCCCACGTTCTCACATTTACGATTACTGAAGAATGAACACTTGATAAAAAAAAACACTAGACCGGTACTAAATTTTTGTTTCGCTTGCAAGATAATAAAATTATGTTTGTGTGAGACTGCTTTGTAATTATTAGCATGATGCCAGTTGAGCTTTGTATTGTTACGTACTCAGAATAATCATGATTTTCTTAACAATTTGAAAGAGTGAAACAAAAGATTGTCAGATATGTTAGTGCTACTTTTCATTCATTGCCATGCCCGAATATAATGGCACTTAGATTCTGTCATTGATTTCAATAATTTACCTTATTACGAACACCTGTATTTATTATTTAGAGTGTGCATTTATTTTTCTAACATTTCTGTACTACCATCCTGTTATGTTTGCTGTGTCTCATGAGACTATTTTGCACACTATGTACACATGGTTGTCAGTTCCTTCTTTACTACGACTTGATCCCCCAGGGTCATATGTATAAAGAAATAGCAAGTGTGAATGTGATAGTGCCAAAGTTTTTTTTTTTTGGAAGGGGTTTTGTAGGTGTGGCACTTCTGCAGTGCAAATAAGCTATGCTAGTAAACATCATCTAACGCGGAGTTTGCACTTCGATTTTTAAAAATTTATTAACAAATGACGAAGTAAATGTTTCTCAAGGTAATTCGAAGAAATAAACATGAAACTTGACAATTACAATATTTAGAGATGATGTTTATTCTTCCATCATGTGTAAATAAATGTCAACAAATGCTGACACACATAGGTCTACTTTACCAAATGTCACCGACACAGCATGCAGTTCCTAAATAATTTTTTATTTTTTACTAGAATTATCATTCTTGTGGAGTCAGCTCTGCTTGTTAGTTTAGTTCTTTTAAACTGACAAATTAAAAAAAAACACTTAAGCAGAAAAATATATGAGCTGTTTGTAACAAGGAAGATGTTACACTTCTTTTTCACTCGTATTTCGTGCTCATCCGTACAACTCTTCACAAAGACTGACATGCATTCGTACACAGCAGGAAAATAAATATCAGTGAAGTTTAAGGAAACATTGCAGCTGAGTTCAGGACCAACAATACAGACTTAATTTTGCTACGCATGTTTCTTTTTGGTTTTATACTAAATATTTGTTATACTTACGAACTTTATACCCGAGGGAACTTAGCTAATGTCACGATGGGATTCTCAGTTTATAAGAGTATTAAAGGCTTTAACAAATAAATAGCAAGGGATAGTCAGATGAAGTTAAATAATATATCTATAATTTGTCAAAGTTCAGATCAATTTATTGAATTTACTGTCACGAACCTGTTCTCTCCTCGGAGTTTAGCCATGATTTATTTTACAGTTTTTGACTGGAGTCACTCTGTTTCTTTGGGTTACTGGCAGAAGGGGGTAGACCACAACTCCCAGTATTATCCAGCATAATATTACATACCTCTTCGGCGAGTGCATCGATCTTGTCTACATCTACTTCAGGACTTTTTTGTAACAACTCATTAACTTCATTTGTCAACTGTCTAATCTTTTTTGAATCTTGGAAACTAATAAAGTCATCTTTCATTCCGCTTTTCCGGTTGGGTTTCTTTAATATTGTACCCTTCTTACATTATCATCATTAAGGATTGCGATTTCCCTAGACTGGACATTTTGTAATTGATACTTTCAAGTGAATTTTAAAGCACAGTGAATATCAGAATATAACTCATTTAGTTCTAGGACATCAAAATCTTTAAATATATAAGAGTTCTATAGACAGTATGAAATAATCTACGATGTTCGAGCTTTTACAGGTAAGCTGTCCTGTGCTTTTGTCAGGTCCCTCTCTTCCATTGACAATATCAAGGTTTAGTGTCTACATACTGTAATTCAATATGCTTTTGACCATAGTTGTTAGTATATTTATCTTGGTAGGTTTTACAGGCCACATTAATTAATTATTGAGGATAAAGTCAGGGCTTAGAAATTCACCGCTCAGGGTTTCTGAGATTTGCCCAGTTCTAGCATTTAGGTCTCCCATGATACATATATGCTTCGCGTTAAGGACAAGAAGTGTCTCCTCGAGTTCACTAAAAGCGTCTGAGTTCTCATATCGTGACCCTTCGGGTGGCGGGTACGTACCCACATACATAATATCATGTCCTATGGCTTCCTTTTAAGAAAAAAGCATCCCGGTTCATCTTGAGATCAACGAAAGAGTAATGGTGCATACTGCCATCATCTATAAATTTTGGACGAGTGGCTGACTGAACACCACCTCATATAATACACATGCGTATAGAGACACACAACACAAATTCTCAAAAAATATTTCTAGAAATAGACTCATTAGTTTCCTTGTTCTGATTATCAGTGTATTTTTAAATCGCTCAACAGGCGTGATAATTATATAAATGTCCAATCATTTACACGTAAAGATTTGCTTACATTAATTTTGTAGAGAAAAAGCCAGCGAATGTCTTCAATTACTGCGGTTGGAAAATATTTGTTTTCGTCCTCAAGTTGGAAATCTTTACATTTCACTGGTTTTGAAAAATCAAATTAACGCATGCTTCATTAAATTCAGAGTGAGAAACTTGTTTCTAGAAAGTTTCTTTTATTTCAGATAAATAGATGCTTCTCCGCGTTAAAGGATACATGCATTTTCTGACGTACTGCAAAATAATTACATGCATTCCTAAAGCTAAGGAGGTTTTCTACTAAATAATAATAATAATAATAATAAAAATAATCCTTTTGACTGGTAATAGTATTAAAGTTCTACTGACACTAAAACACATTGAAGTACGCACAGAGAAGGAAAAATATAGTCAACAAATTACAGAATTAATCACGCAATTCAAAAGATATTGTGAATGAAAGAAAATTGGTGAACGAAAAAATTCAAAAAGAATTAACTGACAAACAAATTAATTTTTTTTTCAAATCAAGAATATCTTGTATGCCTTGAAAACTTTAAACAGATAAAGGAAATTTTTATTTTTATACTAAGTTGATGAATTGTTAAATTCTCCTTCTATAGATTGCAATTTTTCTTGGGTGTTATAAATGTAAGGAATATGAGTTAAACTTGTTCCTATTTTAATTTATATAAATAATAGGAGAAACGAGCCTAGAACTAGTGTTCATTTTACAGCTCAGATGGGATACATTGTCCTGTGAATTATTTCTTGAAGATGAACATATAATGGGATCAAAGCTCGTCTCAGCTACACCCAGGAACGTCCTTAAGGTCTTCGTCTCTCACTGTAGTTTTATCACTCATTATTATTCAGTGGTAAATCTCTTGTAGAGAACAATTTGTAGCCAATGCCTCAATCGAGATCATCTAGAGCAGCGTTTCTCAACCTTTTACTTGTGACGCCCCCCTTCGACAAAAAATGGTACATCCGCGCCCCCCTTCCCCCCGAACCAACTATTTACTAGGTAACTAGGGGGTCCAAGAGAGCGTTTTGAGTCGATCTTGTTGCAGACGCCTCTCGCGAAAACGGTATTAACTATAAAAGGTCCTACTTGGAAGGTGAAAAGACGCCTCCTAATTAAGAGTTAAAATTTTGTAAACATTGGTAATAATGTCGTTTTCACTTGATCAATACACAAATATGGATCTATAAATACAATGCCAATACAACAGATTTCTTTGTCCCTTGACAAGGCTTCCTTAGAAAATCAATACAACACCGGAAGAACAAAGTTCGTATCTACAAGAAGTAAAATTGCCAATGAAATATTACGAAAGCAAATCCTACGGTGCTAATAAATAGTATTTTAATAATTTTTGTGGACACTCGCCTTGATTAATGAGAAGGTTGAGCCTGCTTGCTGCTGCATAGAGAAGCAAACCTGGGTGCGATGTTAGTACCCACTGCTATTCGTAGATCAGCCTCTGCGTCCAGACGATTTCTGTATTTCGACTTCAGTGCTGCCACTGCTGAAAATCCTTGCTCACACATATACGATGTTGAAAAAGGCAGAAGAACTTTCATCGCTTTGTGAGAAAGGAGAGGATATTCTCCGTTGACGCCAATCCAGAATTTCGGCACTGTTGTTGTTTGGAAGACCATTTTCAGGGACTGGTCACTCGAAAGGTCGATAAGCTGCTCTTCTTCTTCCGTAGACAACCCGCTTGTGCTTGGATCAGCAAGAAATGGATTACGAATCCAATCATATTTAGTTACATCAATTTCAGCAAAGTAATGCTGAAACTTTTCTTGAAGTCCGTTTAGATGTGAAATAATAACGTTCTTCACCTGTTCAATATTCAAATTAATATCAGTCTTGCACTTACACAAGCACGGAAACATATCAAAAACATTTTCTTGGCGTATCTTTTCCTTCCACAACGAAATTTTTCGGACGAAAGCATTAATCTTATCGGTTGTTTGTAATACTGTCATGTCTTTCCCTTGCATAGAAGCATTCAAAACATTCAGCTTCTCAAATATGTCCGATAAATATGCCATTAGTAGCAGCCATCGGTCGTTCTTAAGCAGGTCGGCTTCGTTGAAAGAGTTTTCGTTCAGAAACACCCATAATTCTTCCCGCAATTCAAAGATTCTCGTGAGAGCTTTTCCACGTGACAACCACCTTGATTCGCAATAATAGAGCAGCGCATCATAGTTGGCTCCCATGTCTTGACATATGAGAGAAAACAGGCGAGATCTGGCAGAACTGTTCTTCACAAATTTCACCATTTTGATGACATCCGTTAACACTGTGTTCAAATCAACACTCAAATCTTTGGAAGCTAGAACTTCACGGTGGATCATACAGTGAGTCCAAACTACGTCTGGAGCAACCTTTTTAATAAGAGATTGCAACCCTTGTTTCTTTCCAGCCATTGCAGGAGCGCCATCTGTGCATAAGCCGACGCAGGAATTCCAGGAAATGCCTTGGTCCTTAAGGAAGTCATCAACAATCGCAAATAAATCTTGGGCGGTTGCTCTGCATTCAATTTTCTTGCAAAATAAAAAGTCCTCCAGAAGATTATTTTCCCACACGTAACGAATGTAAGCAATCAAGTGTGAGTCACCTGCAGTGTCAGTAGCTTCATCTAACTGCAAAGCAAAATTGTGGCTTTTTATACGACTAATCAACTGATCAGACACGTCTTCAGATATCTCGGTTATTCTCCGGCGAACTGTGTCATTTGACAAAGGAATGGCTTGCAGTTGCGTAGCAGCATCTTCTCCTATCATGGTCCGTACAATGTCCATTGCTGCAGGCAGTATTACTGACTCTCCGATCGTATGTGCTTTTTTGTTTTGAGCAATGCGATAGGAAACTTGATACGAAGCCATCAAAGCTTTCTTAGGAATGGATGTATGTGAGGCAAATGTTTTCTTGTCTCTTTTGTATTCTTGCAATTTTCGTTTAAAAAATTCGAGAGGTTTGCAAGCAAATTCCGCATGTCGAGTTTCCAAATGGCGTCGTAGTTTGTTTGGCTTCATACTGTCTGGAGCTAATACTGCGAGGCAAACAACACACTGTGGCCGTTCTTTACCATCAACAACAATGTTGGTAAAACCGATTTTCAAGTTCATTGTCATACTTTCTTACTTTTGTAGCAGGCCTTCCTGGTTTTTCATCGGCTCCAGCACCCAAAACTTGCACATCACTCGTTTCTTCTCTTTTTCTTTTCAAAAAGCCACCGCAATCAGTTCCTTTTCGTATCACAAATTTATCCATGGCTATCTTCACCAGAACAAACACGTGTACTTCACCTTCAAATTTTTGTTAAAACTGCTGTCTTTACGGAACCCAGCAAGTAAATTAGTAAAGGAAACGGGAGTGTAAAGGTTGGGTCTCACTGTCGCGCAATAGTAATGTCTCCGCGATGCGGACCTCCTCTCGCCAGCACGCAAATTTAGAACGTGGTCAACCTTTCTTGCTCAGAGGCCCAGTTGTCTCTACCTGCATGTGGGGTGTCCCTTGTCACCCTTTGATGTTTGACCGACTCAGGTAAGCTGACACATACTAAAATCTTCGACTCGGCCGTCCTGTTGAGGTCGGCTTGCCACGTGCCACTGGTTAAGATTTATAGCCACCCGCCTTGACCGTCCTTTCCGGCTATTAACTGGAGCGGTGGTAACTTGACCAGTGCACTGTTGGTGGTCCGACAAAAGCTTAACTAAAGGTAGAAAATACGTTTTCTACAAGGGAACCTGGCGAATGAGTCATCTAAGGCAGCGTTTCTTAACCTTGTTTCTTGTGACGCCCCCACCCCATGACGAAAAAGGCACGTCCGCGCGCCCCCCTTAGCAAGCTAATTTCACTATTACCAGTTTGAGATGTGAGAAACTTAAAAAAATGACTGCCTCCGCGCCCCCCTTGTCAGCACGTCGCGCCCCCCAAGGGGGGCGCGCCCCACAGGTTGAGAACCGCTGATCTAGAGCAAAGGTACAAATGAGCAGTGCTCAGCCGTCGGTTTACAACCATTCTTGAGGCCCAATGTGACAAGGGCTTTTTATATTTTACACACGCTTATCAACGTTCATTCCCATTGCGCAAAATTAAATTAACCGACTATTCCAGTTGACAACAGCACATATTACACGTATCTACAAATTATTGGTTTGGCACTGCCAGTAATGTCGGCCTTCGTGAATGTGACATCACCCGGCCTGATGACAAGGACCACACAATATGATATCACAGAGCTGGACACTCACACGTTGATAAATATTGTGTTAGAGGTTTGCCTTCCGTCACTGATGTGTCTTATAGGTATCCCAGCGAATGTCATCAACTGCCTGGTGTTCTGGAGTCAGGGTCTACACGATCAAATGAACCTCTGCCTCTTCTCACTGGCACTAGTGGACTGCGTCTACCTGATTGCAATCTTTACGATACTTCCGTTTACATATTTTATTGAATGGGGAAGCGAGTGGATCTTTAAGAATTTCTACAAAATGGCATTTATCTCTGTGGCAGGCATCACATATGGACTTCGATCAACATCCTCTTTCATAACCATGGTGATCGCAGTGGAACGGTGTGTCTGTGTAATGTTTCCTCTTCGAGCTTCAATACTAATAAGCACACGCACCATGGGCTCACTGATTGCTTTCACTTTCCTAGGTTTTCAGCTTTGTTATGTGTTTCTGCCCCTGTCACATTACGGTGATGTGATTAGTATTCATGGCCAGAGGAATAGAGTCTTTGTACAGACCCAGTTTTTTCGCGACCATACAAGGTTTGTTGTAATTTTTACAAACAATTTGTTGGGATTTACTTTTCCCATTACCATATTTATAATTGTTACTATAGGAACGGCTGTCACTATAATTAAACTAAAAGCTGCATACAGATGGCGCCAAAAATCGAGTTGTGTTGACGACGAGAGTTGCAGACGTGAGAGGGCGCTGACGGTGATGTTAGTAATGGCGGCCTGCATCTACATCGGAACCATGTTGCCATTTGTTGCTCGCGAAATATTTGTCTTGGGCTGGTACGATCTCGCTTATTCTGTGCTCCAAAGCTATTTGTTTATTGCTGTGACTGGACTTGTGAACGTTATTGCAGGAATTAATAGCTGCGTTCCCTTCTTTATATATTTCTCTCGTTCTTCTCGGTTCAGGAAACATTTCCAAAACATCTTTAGCACTCCTAGCACAAAAAGTATAACCCCAATAACCTCAGTCACATCTTATTGTTAAAGCTCATTGTTGTTGTCTAATCCTTTGCTTAATTTGTTCAACAGTCTAATGGGAAATTGCATGAGAAATTTTCAAGGAAACGGTACAGCTACATCTTGATAGTTCAGAGTGTTAGTGTACAACTGTGAAATGGAGGCTTGAAAAAGAGCATCTATAGAAGCTACAGAGGGTAATAAGTGGCATTACTTCTCCATGAGATTGTTAGTTATTCAGTGGGTATAAATTTTATAAACAACATCTTTTCACAAAGATGGTCAAAATGTTTATTGCGTTTTGACAACTTCAGTTAAATTAGTCTGAGGTGACATATATTTATATAAAAAGTTGAATAACATAGTTCTTTGATCTGATTCACAAAAAATAGATGTGGCACGACACAGTGTGGAATCAGTTTGAAACTAAATTTTTCCTGTGTGATAGCAGCGTGTGCTGCCAACCTTGATGTATACAGTGGTGCTATTTGTTCTCTCGGTATAGTTGAATTCAGGTGTCTGGTGCTATCCTATAAAGTATAAACAAATTAATTTAGTCGCTTTGTTATTTGTTTCCAATACTCTCACAGTGTTGATAATGTTTCTTAACATCAGTATAAGTGATCAGTTTTCGAGGCCTATTATTATTTTCTATGACCCATTACTCTCAAACAAATGCCAAGCTTTTTTCTACATAACCACGGGCTTGAACTAAAACATTTTTATCAAATGTGTGACACATGACACCCTGTGATATAGTCAGTCATACCCGCAGTCTGTAACTACGACTAAAACAAACTGTCCTCAGTATGTGTGCTTCACTAATTAAATTATTCATCTAATCAAATTCTACTTTTGTGAAGAAGTAAAAGTATAAGAGAATATATTCATGATGAAGTTTTGTCAGTTGAAAAACAGCGAAACAGTATTAACTCATTCTTGACGTCAGGCTAAGCTGCAGTTCAACCCACTGCGATGGAAGGTTTTAGCCCTTTCGCAAAAAATCATAAAAAATAAGTAAAAGAGGTAGAAGAACAATTTAAATCGATAATGATAGACCGAAATATGTAGAAAAGAAACAGTTTTACCTTTTGTTTGCTTAAAAACACACTTTTATAGTATTCTCAACAAAAAATGTCATGATAATAAGTGCATCCCAAAACATTTTCGTGGTGACATTACACGTTTTTAAAAGCATAATTGAAAATAACATAAGGGAGGAAACTACTGAAACAGGAAATCGTCCACCATGATTCTTGAACTGGCAGTGAATCACGTGTGATTTTGATGGAAAATTAAGCGCCATGTTGAAATCACACGTTGTTGTGTCTCACTTTGACATGGATTTGTACTTCAACAACAGCAAAGGAGAAGAAAATAGTAAGTAAATTTTGAATTCTAATGTATATTCTAATAAAACATATATTTGTTTGGTACTTTATATCTGTATATATATTGTGTAAATAATTTTTTTGTTAATTTCCGACCGGCGCAATTCGAACGTTCTAAAACGCGTACATTCATAATCCTTCATTTGATTTTAGTACTCAAAGACAAAACCTATGTATCTTAAAATTAACACCCAAAGAATGTTTTTAAAATGCTCTTTAAAACGGTGTATTACTGATGGTTGTCTTTACTGCAGGTTAATATAAATTTTCAAAGGTGCCGGTCGAAATTTCTACCCAGGGTATTTGCTAGCCATTTTCTAAACAGAAAGACAGGTACCGTGGGAAAACGCAGAAAACTACTGTCAAACGTAAAAACTACTTCACAAAAAGATCACTCGATAGAAAAATGACCCAACTATCGAATTCATTAATTTTTTTAATCCAAAACAACGCATTTTATGTGTGTAAAAAATTAACAAAATTTGGCCTGCCCCTGATGAACTGACAGATGCTGTTTCCTCATACATTTCTTTTTGTGTTGAGTCTGTAATACCCAGCAAAACCATTGTTATATTTCCCAACAACAAACCGTGGGTAACCAGAAGCTTGAAAAATGTACTTAACAAGAAAAAGCGTATCTATTTTACCGGCGATACCCTGGCAAAAAGATCTGCGAACAGAGATGTAAGGGCCGCGATCAAAAGAGCAAAAAGAGATTATAAAGACAAGATAGAACTTCGTTATTGTGCCGGTGACCTTCGTTATGCCTGGCAGGGGATTAAGTCCATGGCTTCTGTTAATCAAAAGATGGTCTGCACTAGAAAATCAGTCAAACTCAACGGCGTGAGCGACCAGGACTTGCCAAATGTTTTAAATAACTTCTATGCACGCTTCGACAACCATGATTTTTCTGAAAGAGTTAGGGAACTTAAACAGTCGCTGGTGTTAGATAACAACATTGTCATTTCTCAAGTCGGTGTGACGGAAATGCTTAAGCGGGTCAAGGTCAACAAGTCACAGGGGCCTGATGGGATTTGTGGGCGTGTCCCGCACTTCTGTGCTGTTCAGTTGGGAGGAGTGTTTCAACATCTTTTTCAACTCTCTCTCGACTCAGGGCACATTCCAGCACTCTGGAAACTGTCTAACATCGTCCCTCTCCCTAAAAAACCTAACCCCAGCCAACCCAATGATTTTCGGCCAATAGCTTTAACCTCCCTTGTAATGAAAACCTTTGAGAAAATTGTAAAAAGTCTCATCTTAACATCTGTAGAGAGTAAACTGGACCCACTGCAATTTGCATACAGGAAGACGAGGGGTGTTGACGATGCCAAGTTATTCATTCTGAACACACTGTATAAACATTTAGAAAAGCCCAAGTCACATGCCAGATTACTCTTCGCAGATTTTAGTTCTGCATTCAATACAGTGCAACCACACCTTCTGGCTTCGAGACTGATTTTTGATTTTGACCTGCCACATCAACTGGGTTTATGGATAGTGGATTTTTTGACTTGTAGACAGCAGAGGGTTTATGTTAATAGTAAATATTCTGACACAGTTTTTACAAGCACTGGCTCCCCACAGGGTTGTTGTCTGTCACCCTTGTTATTTATCATGTACACTGACAGCTGCAGAAGCATGGAGGAGAATAGCTACCTCATCAAGTTCTCTGATGACACTGCATTGTTGACTCTTTTACAGGAACACACAACAGATCATGGCAATGCCTTAACGAATTTTGTACAGTGGTGTGATGATAACTTTTTAGAGTTGAATGTAGATAAGACTAAAGAAATAGTTATAGACTTTAGGAAGATCAAAGAGGATTTTGTTATTCCCAGTGTGATTCATAGTAAACCTGTTGAAGTTGTTAACTCCTTCAGGTATCTGGGAACTATTTTTGATAGCCAGCTCAAATGGAACTTAAACACCGAACACATTGTTAAACGTGGCCAACAAAGAATGTATCTTTTGCATAAATTAAAGAGTTTTTCAGTTAGTCAAGTAATATTAGGCCGTTTTTACCAGTCATTCATTGAGAGTCTTCTATCTTTCTCATTTGTCTGCTGGTTTCGCAATCTCTCTGTCCATGATAGGAATAGTCTGAACAGTGTTGTTAACATCTGCTCTAAGATAATTGGTATCAGACAGAGGGATTTAGCCTCTTTTTGTAACCAGCAAATAGTACGGAAAGCCTCATGCATTTTATCATTACCTGATCATGTATTAACAAAAGAATTTTTATTATTAAGCTCAGGTAAACGTTATGCCATGCCTATATGTAAGAGTAACAGACACCTAAAATCATTTGTGCCATCTGCAGTCCAGCTGCTTAATGTTAGATGAGCTGTCAGTGGTGTGTGTGCGCGTGTGTGATGTTGTATGTGTATACTTGATTTCCCTGTAAGTTTTTCTTCTTTTTTTTTTTTTTTTTTTAAATCTATATAGAGATACATGTTTTGTTTTTGTTTTTGCCACTCACTGTTGAACTAGAGCACATGCCCACATTCAAATTGCCCACTGGGATAAATAAAGTTGGTCATTGTCATTGTCATTGTCATTGTCGGCAGACTCGTCGCCGAACGTTGACGGCGTGCCTGCCCTGGTAAGCAGACGCGTCAAGAAATCTAACGGTTTTAACCCCAATAAACGGAGAATTGTCGCCCTGCTAACTCTATGTCCATATGTGTTCATCGTCTCCGTTTTATATGGCAGTCAGTATTTCGGGTTCCGGTCGGACACAAATAATTAAAACCACAATGTGAATAATGATCAGGGGCCGGATGCAGGTCACGTTTGGAATTTTAAAAACAGTGAGGCCTTCAAACTTTTTAGTTAAACAGTTTTATAGAAACCTTCAAAACGTGACAAAAAACACAAATAAAAGCATCTTGAAATAAATAACTAAAGAATCAAGAACAGAATCAGTTTGCAAGATGTGATTTGAACCGATGCTTATTGTACTGATGACAGAGTTGGACTAAAACGAAAACTGGAATGAAAAAAAGAAAACATAATTGTAAACACTTAATGCTGAACATAAGAAATAGTATTTGAAACCACTTGCCTTTTTACACTAGTGAATCTTAAGTGAACTTTTATGCATCTTTATCTGGTGTTAAGACAGTTAATGTCTGATACATAGTACGATTTATAAACATTCTAAATGTTATGACATTTACATTGACTACGACAAAACTGTTGGAGAATATAAAAGCCGATTTGTGTGTGTGTGCGTACGTATGTGCGGGTGTATCTTTTGTAGAGGCAGGTATGTGCATATAAGTGGAAATAAGTAGTTCTAGAGCTGGGGATGTGTGGATGAGTCAAATCATCCCCGCCATGACCATACTGTCCCACGAAGGACCACATCGTCCAAACACCGAATGTCGTATCGACCTCGACGCAGCTTAAATGGTTGAGAATTGACACCTGTTTGATATTAACAGAAAGTCTGCATATGAATTTAATAAAAACAATAATGACGACAGAAAGTTTTTTTTAGAAACTTGATTTAAGAGAAAATGGTGGACTTGCGACATTGTGAAATTTTAAGGGGAGAGGACGCTTCAGAAAGTAGAGGTTTTTAGATGCCGTGGTCAAGTTTGTCATAGTCATAAGATTTACGACCAAGTACAGGCTGTACAAAACCCTGGTAAAACCGATCCTGCTCTACGAATGCGACACGTGGACTCTGCTCGCCGAAACGGAAAGGAGAACCGAGAACAAGTGCCTGAGGAGGCTGCTCCGGATCTCATACAACGAACATAAAACCAACGACTTTGTAAGGAACAAGATGGCCACACTCGTAGACACCAGGATCATGTACTATCAACAGTCATGCGATGTAAGCTGGTCTTCTTTTTGCCATGTAACCCGGCACGACACCTTTTCGTAGACTATCCAGAGAAAGAACTGACTTACGAACATCAAAGACTGGACTGGTCGTCCTGTACAGGACCTGCTGACTATCGTCCACAATAGACAAGAGTGGCGGCCCCGTCAGCTTCCGGGTCTATTCATGTGCTCCCCCCAACCACAGGTGCCAGGCAAGGGACGACTGACTGACTGAACTGGTCTTGTGAACTTGGTTCCAGGAATAAACAGCTGCGTTCCTAGCTTTATATTTTTTCTCGTTCTTCTTGGTTCAAGAAACATTTCCAAAACATCTTCAGCACTCCTAGTTCTAAAATAGAATCTCAATAACTTCAGTCACATCTTTTTGTTAAAGTGTAAGGCAATTGTGAAATTCTATCTATATAACTTGTTGAATAATCTAATGTGATATTGCCTTAGAAAATTTGAATGAAACATCACAGCTACATTCTGTTAGCGTGTTCGTGTTCAACTGTGAGATCGATTCTAAATAAAGAGTAAGCAAGCATACAAGCTTCTGATGTAGTAAGTTGCTTATTAGATGGTTAATCATTAAATGGGTGTAAATTTTATTTAAAAAACACCTTATCATAAAGATGACAGGAGATGTCTCTTAATCTTTGACATCTCTGTTTGAATTAGTCTACAGCGACATATCTTTACTTCATAAAGGTTTAATAACATATTTCTTGAGTCAGTTTCACGGACCCTTAGCTGTGATATAACAAATATTAAATAAGTTTGAAACTGAAAGGTCTTCGGGGTGAAAGCGGCTCATATTTTTCACCTTGATGTTTGTAGTGTAGCTCCTTGTTTTATCGGTGTAGTTGATAAATTGTCAGTCATACCTGCAGTCTGTATTTTGTACAAAAACAAACATTATGGCGATATAAGGTAAGGTCCTGGAGGTAAGGCAACCTGTAAGATTCTCAACCACAGTCTCATTACATTTGTTAATTGATTGCAATATATTAATGCGTACTATAGCAGTACAGAATGACCAGTGTGCTCAGTACGTGTCTTTCACTAGTTAAAGTTGACCAAAGAGATTTTTCATCAATGTTAGTCGTAGTCTATTTTTGTGAGGAAGAGAACGTTTAAGAGAATACATTGACGATGATGTATTGTCAACTTCATCTGAAAAACAGTGATAAAGTATTAAAGGCCCTTTAGTAAAGAATATATGGATCTAACGGTTTTTAACTTGAATACATGGGGAATTTTTGCTTTGCTAACTTTATCTCAATATGTGGTCATTGTGTCAGTTTTTATGGCAGTAAGTAGAACTGGTCCGATAGAGAGAAAGAGAGAGAGAAGGATTGAGAGAGAGAGAGAGATAGGAAGAGAGATAAAGATAGAGGTAGGGTTAGCTGAGTGATAGATGTGTTGGTGGGCGGTCGAATGGGATGGTGGATGTGAATGAATGAAAGAAATGAGAAAAAAATAAAGAACATACCAGCCCGGGATTTAACATAAAGCAAAACAAATATTTTACGGCAACAAGGGAAGAGGGTTACAGTGCATGATAGCACTGCCTATCTCTCATTTTTACTATACAGCTGCTGTTATTGAAAAGACTGAAGTTTAGAGAAATAAAAATGCCAGTACAAAATATTATGAAGGGAAGCAAATCATACGTGACATGTCAATATTGTGAGTTGTCTCCCATGACAGCGGTCAGGGGCAAGCTGCACAACACATTTATAATTTTAAACACTTTTAGGCATTAACTCTATTTAGATAATTAGTTTAAAGTGTTTAGAATTTTTAAAACTATAACTGCTTTAAGTAAGATAAAGTTGTTTGTCTGACTTTCTGTCCTGTCAGTACAATTTGTGTGTGTTTTTTTGCAATGCATGAAAATGGCTGAGAAAAGATTTTGCTTCTTTAGAACAGTTTTATGGCTTAGAAACGTGTTGTGCAACTGGCCCATGTGCAACACTGCTTAACAAACAGAAAGTGTAAAATGAATGTGCGTTTTAAAATGTTTTATTTAGAGATCACTGTTTGCTCTGCAAGTGTCTAAACCCAGAGTTTCAAACATCTAAATGTCTAAATTTCTATAATTTCTCTGATGGGTCTTATCCGTTTGGATATTCATTTTCGTCGACTATATTATAGAAAGGATTACTCATTGTGACATATGGTGAGAAGATCTGGAGGACGGAGCCAAGAACATACTGCAGGTTGAAGCAGGCGAGTTTCATGGAGGAACGAAACGATAAACAGCTACTGGATGGGCGAGATAATTTCAGTAGAAAATAGAGAATACAGAAAAGGAGCGTGCTTTTAAAACAACGAGTAACATATTTTGAGAAGGCGACAGTTTTTCAGTCCTGACTCTGATATTAATACAAACAGACCCCAGTCCGAGAATCTGCAGTCCCATCGCGCCATCTCTGTTTGAAACATGACATGAAGAAAACTGCAGTTAGCAACCTCCTTTGAATGACAGGGGGGGGGGGACAGTATCCGTGTTTTACTGAGGCAATATCACAGCAAAGCAGCTAACCCTGTAAACAAATGCCACATACAGAGACCATTGAATGGGAAACTTTGAACTGAGTGACATATCAGAAATAACACTTACCGGTATAAGGAAAGAAGCGACAAAAAGCTCGGGTTTATCTTTAATACATGAAACTTAAAATATACGTGTGAGGGGCACTCTTAGAAACACTGATATCAAACTTTACCTCCTTACCAGTTTTACATATCGTTACGATGGAATGAAACAGTAACTTTTGTTTAAAGGAGATAAACACAGCAACGAACAGTATAATGAAAGATAATTTATATAATAGTGCTCATCACACTTTTATATTTGTAGTTACCTGTATTAAAGAAAATTCCATGTCATAAGGAAGAAAAGGTTTTACCCCTTTTAGTACATTTGAAATAAAAGGGCTTAATTTTTTTTTACTTCTTTTTTGCAGCACGAGTAGTAATTGTACACATGTCGCAACAACAACAAAAGATATTGAAAGATAGTTTGACAAGTGAGTGAGTTAGTGAGTGAGTGATGCCTGGACCGCACGTGAAGCTCAATAAAACCAAAAGCTCCCGATTTATCCTACTCACTGTGTGGCAGAGGCAGAACCACAGAGGCCGTAAAAACACAACGCAGTTACCCCCTCTCTGCCTATACCACCCCTGAACGTTACACTGGGCGAGTGATTCTCTAACTAACATAAGAACATCTACCGATCTCCTCACATATTTGCTACGAGTCTTGTAGAAGGGTACATAACTATCAATGTGAACCGAGTCAATTTGTTTTCACACAGACAACAAATATCTTATGACTTCATCAAAACTACCAAATTTGGAAAAGTTACTTTTAAATTAACGCCACATACATTCAGAGAAGGACAAATTGGATTTTGAATCTTCAGGTTGCACTGGGTGAGAACTTCACAGAAAACAATGTTTTACTCAACCGATGGATTGAATATTGCAAAGATCTGTACAACTATAAACTGACAACGGACGCAAAAGCCTTTCTAGAACCAAGACATATTCAGACCTTACAGTAGACATTTAGAGAAAAGAGATGAAATGAGAGGAACGCAGTCTGAAGGCAGAAAAGTCCTCCGGCGTTAACAAAGTTCCAGCGAAGGTACTCAAGCACGAGAGTCAGTCGTGGCCATTGGCAATGGCAAAGCAGAGAGTACACCTCGAAAAGGTAAACAGATTAAGTAATTGGGACTGATTTCCTGACAGTCATGTCAATATTTACATATCAACAGTACAAACAATGCAAAACATGAAAGTAAATTAAAATCACCTCGGCTGACTGATGACCACCTCATATAATACACATGCGTATAGAGACATACAACACAAATGCTCAAAAATATTTGTAGAAATAGACTCATTACTTTCCTTGTTCTGATTATCAGTGTATTTTTAAATCGCTCAACAGGCGTGATAATTATATAAATGTCCAATCATTTATACGTAAAGATGTACTTACATTAATTTTGTGGAGAAAAGCCTGAGAATGTCTTCAATTACTGCGGTTGGAAAATATTTGTTTTCGTCTTCAAAATGGAAATCTTTACATTATTTCGTTGGTTTTGAAAAAAAACCCCAAGTTAACGCATGCTTTATAAAGTTCAGAGTAACAAATTTGTTTCTAGAAAGTTTCTTTTATTTCTCATAAATAGATGCTTCTCCGCGTTAAAGGATACATGCAGGTGTCTCGTTTTATTGGAATTTCAGACGTACAGCAAAATAATTACATGCATTCCTAAAGCTAAGGAGGTTTTCTACTAAAAATAAAAATAACAATAATAATCCTTTTGACTGGTAATAGTATTAAAGTTCTACTGACACTAAAACACATTGAAGTACGCACAGAGAAGGAAAAATATAGTCAACAAATTAAAGAGTTAAACACGCAATTCAAAAGATATTATGAATGAAAGAAAATTGGTGAACGAGAAAATAAAAGAAAAGAATCAACTGACAAATTTATTTATTTTCAATTCAAGTATATCTTGTATGCCTTGAAAACGTTCCTATTTTAATTCATATAAATAAAAGGAGAAACGTGCATAGAACTAGTGTTGATTTTACAGTTCAGATCGGACACATTGTCCTGTGAATTATTTCATGAAGATGAACATGTAATTGGATCAAAGCTCGTCTCAGCTACTCACAGGAACATCCTTAAGGTCTTCGTCACTCACTGTAGTTTTATCACTCATTATCATCCAGTGGTAAATCTTGAGATCAACGAAAGAGTAATGGTGCATACTACCATCATATATAAATTTTGTTTACTAGCTTTTAACTCTCTTGGTTTGAAAGGCCACGATCGTGGCTGTGCCGGGTAGCACGGGCAAGGCGATTTTCATTACTTTCATGCCATAATCGATCCGAGATCAATTGGAACAAAGGAAAAACTCTCCTGTTACCAGCGAAATGAGCAGTGTTCAGTCATCGGTCTACTCTGACAAGGGTTTTTTTATTTTACACACGCTTATCGCAGTTCATTACGATTACGCAAAACCAAATTAACCGTGGATAAATTGCGGATCCCCAAAAGCACAAATCACGTGTATCTACAAATTATTGGTTTGGCACTGCCAGTAATGTCGGCCTTCGTGAATGTGACATCACCCGGGCTGATAACAGGGACTATACCATATGATAGCACAGAACTCGACACTCACACGTTGATAAATATTGTGTTAGAGGTTTGCCTTCCGTCACTGATGTGTCTTATAGCTATCCCAGCGAATGTCATCAACTGCCTGGTGTTCTGGAGTCAGGGTCTACACGATCGAATGAACCTCTGCCTCTTCTCACTGGCACTAGTGGACTGCGTCTACCTGATTGGAATCTTTACGGTATTTCCGTTTACATATTTTATTGAATGGGGAAACGAGTGGATCTTTAAGAATTTCTACAAAATGGCATTTATCTCTGTGGCAGGCATCACATATGGCCTTCGATCAACTTCCACCTTCATCACCATGGTGATCTCGGTGGAACGGTGTGTCTGTGTAATGTTTCCTCTTCGAGCTTCAGCTCTAATGAGCACACGCACCATGGGCTCACTGATTGCTTTGACTTTCCTAGGTTTTCAGCTTGGTTATGTGATTCTGCCCCTGTCACATTACGGTGATGTTATTAGTATTCATGGAAAGAGGAATAGAGTTGTTTTACAGACCCAGTTTTTTCGCGACAATAGAAGGTTTTCTGTAATTTTTGCAAACAATTTGTTGGGATTTAATTTTCCCATTACCATATTTATAATCGTTACTATAGCAACGGCTGTCACTGTAATTAAACTAAAAGCTGCATACAGATGGCGCCAAAAATCGAGTTGTGTTGACGATGAGAGTTGCAGACGTGAGAGGGCGCTGACGGTGATGTTAGTAATGGCGGCCTGCGTCTACATCGGAACCATGTTGCCATTTGTTGCTCGCGAAATATTTGTCTTGGCCTTCCCCGATCTCCTTCGTTCTGTGCTCCAGAGCTATTTGTTTCTTGCTTTGACTGGACTTGTGAACTTTATTTCAGGATTTAATAGCTGCGTTCCCTTCTTTATATATTTCTCTCGTTCTTCTCGGTTCAGGAAACATTTACAAAATATCTTTAGCTTTCCTAGCACAAAAGTATAACCCCAATAACCTCAGTCACATCTTATTGTTAAAGCTCATTGTTGTTGTCTAATCCTTTGCATAATTTGTTCAACAGTCTAATGTGAAATTGCATGAGAAAATTTCAAGAAAAAGGTACATCTACATCTTGATAGTTCAGAGGGTTAGTGTACAACTGTGATAAGGAGGCTTGAAAAAGATCATATATAGCAGCTACGGAGGATAATAAGTGGCATTACTTCTCCATGAGAGTGTTAGTCATTCAATGGGTATAAATTTTATAAGCAACATCCTTTCACAAAGATGGTTGGAAATGTTTATTGATTTTTGACAACTTCAGTTAGTCTGAGGTGACATATATTTATATAATTGAATAACATATTTCTTTGATCTGATTCACAAAAAACAGATGTGATTTGACACAATGTGGAATCAGTTTGAAACTAAAAGTTTTCCTGGGTGATAGCAGCGCGTGCTTCACACCTTCCAGTGGTGCTACTTGTTCTCTCGGTATAGTTGAATTCAGGTGTCTGCGGTTATCCTACCAACAAACTAATTTAGCCGCTTTGTTATTTGTTTCCAATACTCTCAAAATGTTGATAATGTTTCTCATCATCAGTATTAGTGATCAGTTTTCGAGGCCTATTATTATTTTCTATTGCTCATTACTCTTAAACAAATGCCAAGCTTTTTTCTACATAACCACGGGCTTGAACTAAAAAGTTTTTATCAAATGTGTGACACATGACACCCTGTGATATAGTCAGTCATACCCGCAGTCTGTAACTACGACTAAAACAAACTTTACTGCGAGATAAGGTCAGGTCCTGGAGGTAAGGCAACCTGCGAGATTCTCACCCACAGTCTCATTGCCGTGTATTAATGTGCACTATAGCATCTATATGACCAGCGTCCTCAGTATGTGTGCTTCACTAATTAAAGCTGACCAAAGAGATTATTCATCTAATCAAATTCTACTTTTGTGAGGAAGTAAAAGTTTAAGAGAATATATTCACGATGATGTATTGTCAGCTGAAAAACAGCGAAACAGTATTAAAGTGTCCTTAGTAAATAAGAAATGTATCTAACGGTTTTAACCCCAATAAACAGAGAATTGTCGCCCTGCTAACTCCATGTCCATATGTCTTCATCGTCTCTGTTTTATATGGCAGTCAGTATTTCGGGTTCTGGTCGGACACAAATAAATAAAACCACCATGTGAATAATGATCACGGGCTGGATTCAGGTCACATTTGGAATTTTAAAAAATAGTAAGACCTTCAAAGTATTTAGTTAAACAGTTTTATAGAAACCTTCTAAACGTGACACACAACACAAGTAAAAGAATCTTGAAATAAATCACAAAAAGAAACAAGAACAGAACAAGTTCGCAAGATGCGATTTAAACTGATGCTTATTGTATTGATGACAGACGTAGAGTTGGGCTAAAACGAAAACTGGAATGAAAAAAGAAAACATAATTGTAAACACTTAATGCTGAACATAAAAACTTGTATTTGAGACCACGTGCCTTTTTGTACTGGTGTAAATAATTTTTATGCATTTTTATCCGGTGTGAAGACAGTTAATATCTGATACATATTCACAAACATTCTATATGTCATGACATTGACAATGAGACTGTTGGAGAATATAAAAGCCGATGTGTGTGTGTGTGTGTGTGTGTGTGTGTGTGTGTGTGTGTGTGTGTGTGTGTGTGTGTGAGTGTGTGTGTGTGTGTGTGTGTGTGTGTGTGCTCATTCGGCACCATTAGCACTGAATCATGTCAGGCAAATAACAAAAGGCCTGGGGCAGACTGTCTTGCTGTGCTTGGACCATCAGTTGGTGAGAATCCGGCCCATGACCAGTAGTGTGTATGATCTCAGTCTCTCTGGTCTACCAAAGCCCATGTGTGAACTTTATCAACAAGTAACACATTTCGAGTAGGCGACAAGGTTTCTGTTCTAAATCTGATGTTAATGAACAGACCCCAGTCACAGAACCCGCAGTCCCTTAGCGCCTTCTCTGTTTAAAATATAACAGGAGGAAAACTGAAGCTAGCAACCTCCATTGAGTGGCAAACTTTTAGCTGTTCATCATAAAAAATAACGAAGAAAAGTAAAGAATTTACGAGTAGATAGGAGAGCAAACAATTGGTTTCAATAATCAAGATCAGAAGTATAAGAAAGTAAGAATCATTTAGTTCACACTGTAAACACGGTTTTCTTTTTATAAGACTAACAATTTAACAATTTTCAGATACATGATGTGGCCTAGTTTCCTAATGTTTATTAATGTTTGCGAATTTACCCAAAGTTTTCCCCGTTCATCCCGGCTGCACAAAATCAAATTAACTGACGATCCGACTTCCCAAGCGCACAGACCACACAAACCACATAATACTTCTCAACATTATTTTGGTTTGCCACTGCCATTAATGTCGGCCTTTGTGAATGTGACATCACCCGGCCTGATGACAGGGACTACACAATATGATATCACAGAGCTCGACACTCACACGTTGATAAATATTGTGTGAGAGGTTTGCCTTCCATCACTGATGTGTCTTATAGGTATCCCAGCAAATGCCATCAACTGTCTGGTGTTCTGGAGTCAGAGTCTACGCGATCGAATGAACCTCTGCCTCTTCTCAGTATAGTTGAATTCAGGTGTCTGCGGCTATTCTAGTAGTAAACTAATTTAGCCGTTTTGTTGTCTGTTTCCAATACACACATGCTGTTAAATGCTTTATCAACATCAGTATTAGTGATTAGTTTTTGAGACCCACTTTTATTTTCTAGGACCGACTACTCTTAAACAAATCCTAAGGTTCTTTTTACATAACCACGCGATTGAACAAAGACGATTTTATCAAATATCGGAAACATGCAGTCCTGGGAAATAATCATACCCGCAGTCTGTAATTCGGAGAAACAAAACTTTATCTCAATATAAGGTACGGTTCTGTAGGTAAGGCAACCTGCGATATTCACAGCCACAGTCTCATTGTATTTGTGGTTTGATTATAATGTATTCATGGGCACTATAAAGCATAGAATGACCAGCGTTCTCAGTATGTGTGTTTCACTAATTAAAATTGACCAAAGAAATTATTCATCAATGCCAATCAAAGTCTACTATTGTGAGGAAGTAAAAGTATTTGAGACTACGTTGACGATGATGTATTGTCAGCTGGAAAACAGCAAAATGGTATTAAAGCTAATTTAGTAAAAAAGAGATGGATCTGATGGTTTTCAACTTCAATAAACGGAGAATTCTCGCCCTCCTAACTGTATGTCCATAAGTGTTCATCTTCTCCGTTTTGTATGGCAGTCAGTATTTCGGGTTCTGGTAGGACATTTCGAATTTTAAAAACAGTGAGGCCTTCAAAGTATTTAGTTAAACAGTTTTAAAGAAACCTTCAATACGTGACACACAATACACTTGTAAACCAACTTGAAATAAATCACTAAAAGAAACAAGAACAGAAAAGTTTGCAAGATGCGATTTGAACCGATGCTTCTTGTATTGATGACAGACATAGAGTTGAGCTAAAACGAAAACTGGAATGAAAAAAAAGAAAATTGAATTGTAAACAATGATGAACATAAAAAAATTGTATTTGAGACCACGTGCCTTTCTACACTAGTGAATTTTTATGCATTTATATCCGGTGTGAAGACCGTTAATATCTGATACATATTACGATTCACAAACATTCTCTTTGTCGTGACATTGACATTAAATAAGACAGATTGTTGGAGAATTCTCCCATGGAATCGCTCTGTATTGTTGGAGAATATAAAACCCGATGTATATATATATATATATTTGTGTGTGTGTTTACTCATTCAGCACCTTTAGCACTTATTTAGTGTCGAGGTCATGTCAGGAGTTAAGAGAAGCCCTGCAGCATATTGTCTTCCTGTGCTTGGATCATCACTTGGTGATATTTCGGCCCATGACCAGTAATGTTTATGATCTCAGTCTCTCTCGTCTACCAAAGTTCATGTGTGACCTTTGTCATCAACATCCTTTTATGGGATTAGAAACTTTGAATGACAGAATGGAGCGCGTTTTGCTAGTTTATTGTATACGAATCTGATATGGAACAAATGGGTATATAGGCTATGGAGGATAATAAATTGTTTTTATCTTCCATTATAAAGTTAATCATTTATACCTAACGCTTTATCACTGTTTCAATTAACCTAAAACGACAGATCTTTGCTCCATTACATTTAAATTATTTTGATGACATACACGAAAAAGAGCTGTGATATAATAAAATGTGGAATTAGTTAAAATTTGAAAGTTCTTTGGGGTGAAAGCCGCGTGTGGTGTTATCCTTGATGTTTGCAGTGGTGCTACTTATTGTCTCGATATTGTTGAGTTAAGCTGTCGGCGGATATCCTAGCAGCAAACTTTTTTACTTGTTGTTTCCATGTTTCCAATACTCACAAAGTGCTAATTTCTCAATATTAGTATGAATGATTAGTTTCCGGAGACCAGTATTATATTCCAAGACAGATTATTATTGAAGCAATGCAAAGTTTTTGTGTAGATAACCACGCGCCTGTAACAAACCATTGTTTTCAATTTATATTTAACTCACTGTCACAAACCTCTGTGTACAGCAGTGACTCGATCTCGGATGTATATTAGAAACTGGGTGTTTAAGAGGTTTGTGTATTAAGGCTAATATTGAGCTGTTTCACGTGATGTCATCAAAACATGTGTAGAGGAGGACAGGTAGTCTCAGTCGCTGTTATTGAAAGCATACTTGAGAACACACCTACTATACTATAGATGACACTTGCTGTGCTTGGACACATAAGCAACAAAGAAGTAAATGTTTACCAGACACCCATAGCCTTTAATTTACTACACATGTACACAGAAACAAAAACACATTTGATTCAACTCTGGAAACGATCGAGTGGACACTCAATCAGATGTTGCCAGTTTGACACTCAAAAACACCAAACATTATTTTCGTTAAAATTACAGTTTGGTAGAGAAAATTTTATTGACACTGTCGGAATACCAACTCAGCTTTTGATGCGGGTTATAGAGATGCTTCATCTGGCATTTTCACTTGCCGTTGTGTTATTATCACAGTACAAAGCTGCTTGTGTGTGTGTGTGTGTGTGTGTGTGTGTGTGTGTGTGTGTGTGTGTGTGTGTGTGTAAAAAACAGTGCCAGAACAATAAGTTGCCGTTGATTCAGCCTTGGACAACTGAATTACTTCGTAAAATATGATAAATAAATCCTCCAGAAAAGTTAATTAAATTAGACTTATTTGATATTAATTTGCAGAGCATAGGATTGTGTCCTGGTGTCACAGCAGTATTACATATCTGCAACCACACACCCATAACCGTAGGTTAATCCCAAGTTGGGTAAAAGAGGGTGGATATAGGGGTGCGATCAGTGTCCTACATCATGAGAGCTTGTAAAGAAAAGTTGACATGATTTTTATACAGATTTTATTACACGATTTGTCTTTCATTACCTAATGAGCCCTGAGACAGACCGCGACACTCATTTCAGGTAATATGTAAGCCAAGATGTAAACGCTTAATTATTCAAATGTTTTTGTTGAGAAATGATTCATTTTAATGTGTGAGTGGGTCTCTCGCCGAGGCCGCAACACAGCCTAACACTGACCCTGATCCTGTCCTATAGACGTATCTCTCATCTCTACTATAAGCTGCTCCTTTTGAATAGACTGAATAAAAAAAAAAAATGACATTACAAAACGTTTTAAGGGGAAGCAAGTCTTACGTGAGATGTTAGCATTCTGAGTTGTCTCCCATGGAATCGCTCTGTGCAAAGCTACTTTGAAAGAAACAGAATAACGTCGTTCTTAACTCATTCTGGAAAATAGAAAACTGATTTTTGCCCTTTTAACTCACTACTTCAGCACCTTTTGCACTTTGGTCATGTCAGGCATGTAACAGAAACCACTGGGGGACACGTTCTTCCTGTGCTTGGACCATCACTTTAAAAGAAGGAAAAGTATAATGAAACACAGGAGTACATTAACAGACAACAGTTACAAAATATAACATATTACATGTATATAACTCGTTCATAAACAATTCACAGTATCATTCAGCACAGAGTGTAACATGTCACTCCCGCAGCAGTCGAGGGATTGTTTGTTTTGGGGGAGGGGGCTTTAAAGGTATTAATGTATTGTGTTGATGGTCTACACTAATTCTACAAGTCTGAGAGTCTATCGTTGGTGTCAATAATGCCACACTTTTTGACTAGACGCTTCAAATCCAGCATCAAAAAGGTGAAGACAAGGAGATTGTCACGACACGGGTGGTGCTGCACACACACTCACGCCTGACACTTGCGCGTTCTTTCAACAAAACGATTGCCTGAGGCTGTCCAAATCATATTACTTCAGTTGTCATGTGGCCCAGGACTTTACACCATAAGATATGAACACAGAAATTCTTAATACATGTTCACTATCGAATTCTTAAAACAGTCAAATCATCAAAACAACAGTCCTCACTCCTTCACCTGGAGGTCACACGCTCCATTCTTCCATGTTCACTTATCAACGTCTTGATCAATTCTTTCCCACAGTTCGAGTTCTCATTATGTCACCTTTACACAATACACTTTAGGGTTCCATTCTTAGTTATTCAACCCTTAATCAATCCTTCCCCTACAGTTCAAGTTCTCAAAATATCAACTTTAAACAATACACTTCAGACTTCCAATCTCAATTATTAAATTCTCAGTCCTTCCCAACAGTTCAAGTTCTCAATGTATACCTTTTAAACGAGACACTATGTCCTCGTCCTGTTCTCTCTCAAAATAACAGTTATCAATGACAGTACTTAAAATTCAGCAGTCAGCTATATTCGGGTAGTCGCCCTTCCTACCTCCAATCTCCCAGAATCCACAACTCAAATATCACTACTCATACACATAAAGAACACCAATAACACATAATGCCAATCGCTCTGGTCATCCTTCCCTCCAGGGGTGAAAAATGAACACCTTGACTGCTCTGAACACACAGTTCTTTCCGACACTCGATGGCGCACACACAGGCCGTGTCGACGAGGGGGAGGGGGGTCACGGGGTTAGCAGCGTAGATACTCCTTGTAGACGTAACGGGGCCGAGAATGCCCAACTGGCCGGCTCGCCAGTCCTCAGTAGTTTAAGTTATCCATACGCTGTGTTGTCCGGTCAATCTCCAGACAACATCGCTTGTCCTCGACGGTAGTACTTTCTCCAGCCGCTGCTGGGTCAGGTAGGCTCCTGGTACTGTCAGGTACTGTCGCCCTCACCATTAAGACCACTTCTCGATGATGTTTTCCACACAGGATCGCTTTCTCCTTCAATGTCCTTCTGTCTCGCGTGACTCGGCACGTCTTACCACTGTTCTCTATCCTTCTCTAGCCCAACTCTACGTCTGTCATCAATACAATAAGCATCAGTTTAAATCGGTTGAGTGAATTTGTGTCTTTGAATTTCTTTGTAAAGCGCATTGAGCCTTCTGTAAAGCAGGGAAATGCGCTATATAAATTTCCGTTATTATTATTATTATTATTAATTTTTTTTTCACCTTGATGTTTGTAGTGTAGCTCCTTGTTTTATCAGTGTAGCTGATAAATTGTCAGTCATACCTGCAGTCTGTAACTTGTACAAAAACAAACTAAACGGCGATATAAGGTAAGGTACTGGAGGTAAGGCAACCTGTAAGATTCTCAGCCACAGTCTCATTACATTTGTTGTTTGATTGCAATATATTAATGCGTACTGTAGCAGTACAGAATGACCAGTGTGCTCGGTACGTGTCTTTCACTAGTTAAAGTTGACCAAAGAGATTTTTCATCAATGTTAGTCGTAGTCTATTTTTGTGAGGAAGAGAACGTTTAAGAGAATACATTGACGATGATGTATTGTCAACTTCATCTGAAAAACAGCGATAAAGTATTAAAGGCCCTTTAGTAAAAAAGATATGGATCTAACGGTTTTTAACTTGAATACATGGGGCATTTTTGCTTTGCTAACTTTATCTCCATATGTGGTCATTGTGTCAGTTTTTATGGCAGTCAGTAGAACTGGTCCGATAGAGAGAGAGAGAGAGAGAGAAAAGGATTGAGAGAGAGAGATAGAAAGAGAGAGAAAAATAGAGGTAGTGTTAACTGAGTGATAGATGTGTTGGTGGGCGGTCGAATGGGATGGTGGGTGTGAATGATTGAAAGAAATGAGAAAAAATAAAGAACATACCAGCCCGGGATTTAACATAAAGCAAAACAAATATTTTACGGCAACAAGGGAAGAGAGTTACTGTGCATGATAGCACTGCCTATCTCTCATTTAGACTATACAGCTGCTGTTATTGAAAAGACTGAATTTTAGAGAAATAAATATGCCAGTACAAAATATTATGAAGGGAAGCAAATCATACGTGACATGTCAACATTGTGAGTTGTCTCCCATGACAACCGTCAGGTGCCAGCTGCAAAACACATTTCTAATTTTAAACACTTTTAGGAATTATCTCTATTAAGATAATTAGTTTAAAGTGTTTAGAATTTTTAAAATGAAAACTGCTTTAAGTAAGATACAGTTGTTTGTCTGACTTTCCGTCATGTCAGTACAACTTTTTGTGTGTTTTTCTGCAATGCATCAAAATGGCTAAGAAAAGATTTTGCTTCGTTAGGACAGTTTTATGGCTTAGAAACGTGTTGTGCAACTGGCCCATGTGCAACACTGCTTAACAAACAGAAAGTGTAAAACGAATGTGCGTTTAAAAATGTTTTATTTAGAGATCACTGTTCGCTCTGCAAGTGTCTAAACCTCATGTCATGGACATCATGTTACTGACTGAAACGTGGCTCAGAGATTGTGGTGATGAGAGTGTCTGTGTTGATCTGACTCCAGTTAATTACAGTATACGCTCATTTCCTCGTGTCAGTCGCGGAGGAGGGATTGCTGTCATCTTTAAAACATCTCTCCTGAGTCACCTTGCGTTTGTTAATGATCTCCCTTTTGTACACTCGTCATTTGAGTTTGTTAATGTAAGACTCTCACTACCACACAGAGAAGTTCACTTTATGTGTTTATATAGACCACCACCAAATAATAGACAATAACAGATAGACAGATAAACAATAGACAGATAATATGTTTCTGTTGGAATTTCATGATCTGCTTGACCACAAAACGCTCAGTGGCATACCTGTGATATTGAATGACTTTAATGTCCATTTTGACGAGGAAAACTATCAGTATAACAAAAAGATAACAGATCTGCAAGATGTCTTCCAGCTCACCCAGTCAGTCACTGAGCCAACACACGTCAAAAAGTATATCCTGGATTGGGTGGTGCACAGACCTGTTGATCAAGTGATACGTCCAGTTACAGTCTCCAATGTGCTCTCTTCAGACCATTACTGTGTGCGGTTTGATCTGTCAGCCACCCACCCACCGCTGACACCAGTGTTTCGCACTCTTCGTCGTCTTCGTGACATGGACATGTCTATATTTCGTGAAGACCTGAGACCTTGCTCTCTGCCCCTCAACCTCTGCTGAAAGGCTCGTGACTGTTCTCCGCTCCGTGCTGGAAGTCCATGCTCCTGCTGTGTGTACCCAAGTTCACCCCAAGAAACGTGCTCCATGGTACCCTAACATTCGTGTTGAGCTGCGGAGAGCTAAGGCGGAGCGTCGACGAGCTGAGAGGTTGTGGCGTAGGTCTGGGCTGACCGTCCACAAGCAGCTGCTAAATGCTGCCAAGCGTTCAGTCATTCACCTTGTTCATTCAGCCAAAACTGCATTCATTCGTGCTCACATCGGCACTTGCTCGTCGAGTCGAAGCCTGTTTAAGACCTGCAACCATCTGCTGGGCCGCACGAGCAGGCCGCAACTGCCTGCGGTCATTGCACCTGCTTTACTCCCTGAGGCCTTCAGCAAGTTTTTTGTCCAGAAGATTCTTGACATCCGGGTTAAGCATAACCAGCAGTCTCTGCACCATCCTGCTAGCCACATCGACCATCTGGCTAGGCCAAAATGCTCTTTTTCTTCCTTTCAACCGATCTCGGAAAGCGAGCTTAGGACCATGATACTCCAGTTAAAACACACAACCTGTCAACTGGACCCAGTTCCCACCCCTCTACTGGTAGACTGTCTTGACGTCCTACTTTCTGCCCTAACAGAAATAGTAAACGATAGCTTGACTTCTGGCATTTTCCCTTCCACCTTTAAAACAGCCTTAGTGAAGCCGCTGTTAAAAAAGCCTACCCTCGACATCAATGTATTAAACAATTACCGTCCAGTCTCAAACTTACTATTTCTGTCTAAAATCCTTGAGAAAATAGTTCTCAAGCAACTTCTATCCCATCTGAACTCTGAAAACTTGAGCTCGCCATCACAGTCTGCTTATCGCCCTTTTCACAGCACTGAGACTGCTCTGCTGAAGGCGACAAACGACATTTTGTCTGCTCTGGATAGAGGTGACATCTCATTTCTCACCATGTTAGACCTGTCTGCTGCCTTTGATACCATAGATCACACTACTCTCATTCACAGTACTCAGACTCAGTACTCTCTATGGCATCTCAGGCTCCCCACTCAGCTGGTCACAGTCATATCTTTCAGATAGGACTCAGTCAGTTATAGTGGATGGCTGCGTGTCTTCACCTGTCTCTATTCACTCAGGAGTCCCTCAAGGCTCTGTACTTGGTCGCATCCTCTTCATCTTGTACATGAAGCCAGTTACCACTCTAATTCAATCGCACTCTATATCCCATCAATCCTTTGCTGACGAAAGATCAGTTGTTCTCCTTCTATGGCTCACACTTCTATCCAGAGCATCCAAGATTGTATTTCTGATATTAGGCTATGGATGACCAACAACAAGTTAAAGCTAAATGACGGAAAAACAGAAGCTTTACATTTTTCAAAGAGGAGAGCCTGAGTTCACCCTTCACTGGCTGTTTCTGTTCGGGTAGGCGATGCTGATGTTCCTTTTGGAACTTCGGCACGAAATTTAGGTTACATTATGTTTGCTGACATGTCTCCTGATAAACATGTCTCTCACATTTGTCGATCTGCATACTATGAGCTCCGGAAGATCAGCTTCATTCGCCATACTCTGTCCGTCTCAACCACCAAAATTCTTATCTGCTCGTTTATTCTGTTTAAACTAGACTACTGCAACTCTCTTCTTGCTGGCTGTCCTCGATACCTCATTGATAAGCTTCAGAAAGTCCAGAACTCACCTGCTCGTCTCGTTTTCCGGACTCGCAAACGTGATCATGTCTCACCACTTCTTCGCTCTCTTCATTGGCTACCAGTTAAAGCTATAATAATAATAATAATAATAATAATAATAATAATAATAATAATAATAATAATAATAATAATAATAATAATAATAATGATGATGATGATGATGATTTCTATAGCACCTTTCTCCGCCATTAAGATGAACTCAAAGTGCTTTACACAAAGAACACCACACATACATGATAAATGCTAGCGGCCTACAGTCGTCAATTCTGGAATCGAAGACGTACGAGGACAAGTGTTTTCCTATTTTTCAGGCTGATCATGATAACTTACACATTGAACACATCGCTATTATTTCTTATGAGGCCACCCACCAATGACATGGATGTGCTTACAGTTGCATGGGTTAGTTTTAGAATCACGAGATCTGAATTAGAATATGTAAAATTTTAGAATTTTAGAATCAATAGAATACAAGCTCTCAACTCTCTGCGATGTTTCTTTGAAAATAACTCCCCCAGCTACTTTAATGAAATCTTGTCTGTAAAAACTCCTGTCCGATACCTTCGCTTTTCATCAGACTCCCGCATTTTATCCCTCCCTCTCACAAAGACAGTCACATGCGGAAAACAGATGTTCTCGCTTTGTGCTGCTCAGCAGTGGAACTCTCTACCACATCACATTCGCCACTCAGCCTCCAAGGCTGAATTCAAACGCTCTCTTAAAACATATCTTTTTACAAAATACTATTCCTGACTTGTACCTCATCTTTATGTTGTTCAGTGTCCCTATGTGTATCTCACTGTCTATTGGTTTTATGTTACTTTTTATCAAATTGTTCTGTAGAAAGAGCGATCTATCTTATTCGTGATTCTGCGCACTATAAGTTCACATTATTATTATTATTATTTAACCTAAACTTTCAAACATCTAAATGTCTAAATTTCTATAATGTCTCTGATGGGTCTTATCCGTTTGGATATTCATTTTCGTCGACTATATTATAGAAAGGATTACCCATTGTGACAATTGGTGAGAAGATCTGGAGGACGGAGCCAAGAACATACTGCAGGTTGAAGCAGGCGAGTTTCATGAAGGAACGAAAAGATAAACAGCTACTGGATCGGCTAGAAAATTTCCAGTGGAAAATAGAGGATAAAGAAAAGGATCGTGCTTTTAAAACAACGAGTAACATATTTTGAGAAGGCGACAGTGTTTCAGTCCTGACTCTGATATTAATACAAACAGACCCCAAGCCGAGAATCTGCAGTCCCATCGCGCCATCTCTGTTTGAAATATGACAGGAAGAAAACTGCAGTTAGCAACCTCCATTGAATGACAGGGAGGGGGGGAGGACTGGTGTTTTACTGAGGCAATATCACGGCAAAGCAGCTAGCCCTGTAAACAGATGCCACATACAAAGACCATTGAATTGGAAACTTTGAATTGAGCGACATATCAGAAATAACACTTACCGGTATAAGGGAAGCAGCTACGAAAAAGCTCGGGTTTATCTTTAATACATGAAACTTAAAATGTACGTGTGAGGAGCACAGTTAGAAACACTGATATCAAACTTTACCTCCTTACCAGTTTTACATATCGTTACGATGGAATGTAACAGTAACTTTTGTTCAAAGGAGCTAAACACAGCAGATCAATATTAATGAAACAGAATTTATATAATAGTGCTCCTCACACTTTTATATTTGTAGTTACCTGTATTAAAGAAAATCCCATGTCATAAGGAAGAAAAGGTTTTACCCCTTTTAGTACATTTGAAATAAAAGGGCTTACATTTTTTTACTTCTTTTTTGAAGCATGAGTAGTAATTGTACCCATGTCGCAACAACAACAAAAGATATTGAAAGTTTGATAGTTTGACGGTGAGTGAGTGAGTGAGTGAGTGAGTGAGTGAGTGAGTGAGTGAGTGAGTGAGTGAGTGAGTGAGTGAGTGATACCCGGACCGCACGTGAAGCTTAATAAAACCAAAAGCTCACGATTTATCCTACTCACTGTGTGGCAGAGGCAGAACCACCGAGGCAGTAAAAGCGGGGAAGCGGGTGGCCGAGTGGTTAGAGCGCTGGCGTCCGAACCGAGAGCGCGCTGGTTCAATTCCCGATAAGCGCAGCAAACTTCCCCCAGTCGACCCAGCTGACGGGAATGGGTACCTGACTCCTTAGAGGGTTGGGGAAGGTAAGGCAGCGACAGAGAGGAGATTGGCACCACCCTCATGTAAAAGCTGGCCCCGAGAAAAGTGAGGTCTCTAACACCTCACTCCCCCACGACCTGAACAGGTTATGGGATGACCTTTACCTTTTACCTTAGAGGCAGAACAACAGAGGCCGTAAAAACACAACGCAGTTACCCCCTCTCTGCCTATACCACCCCCTGAACGTTACACTGGGCGAGTGATTCTCTAACTAACATAAGAACATCTACCGATCTCCTCAAATATTTGCTACGAGTCTTGTAGAAGGGTACATAACTATCAATGTGAACCGAGTCACTTTCTTTTCACACAGACAACAAATATCTTATGTCTTTATCAAAGTTACCAAAGTTGGAAAAGTTACTTTTAAATTAACGCCACATACATTCAGAGAAGGACAAATTGGATTTTGAATCTTCAGGTTGCACTGGGTGAGAACTTCACAGAAAACAATGTTTTACTCAACCGATGGATTGAATATTGCAAAGATCTGTACAACTATAAACTGACAACGGACGCAAAAGCCTTTGTAGAACCAAGACATATTCAGACCTTACAGTAGACATTTAGAGAAAAGAGATGAAATGAGAGGAACGCAGTCTGAAGGCAGAAAAGTCCTCCGGCGTTAACAAAGTTCCAGCGAAGGTACTCAAGCACGAGAGTCAGTCGTGGCCATTGGCAATGGCAAAGCAGAGAGTACACCTCGGCTGACATATAAAACACATGCGTATAGAGACATACAACACAAATTCTCAAAACTATTTGTAGAAATAGACTCATTACTTTCCTTGTTCTGATTATCAGTGTATTTTTAAATCGCTCAACAGGCGTGATAATTATATTAATGTCCAATCATTTATACGTAAAGATGTACTTACATTGATTTTGTAGAGAAAAGCCTGAGAATGTCTTCAATTACTGCGGTTGGAAAATATTTGTTTTCGTCTTCAAAATGGAAATCTTTACATTATTTCGTTGGTTTTGAAAAAAACCCAAGTTAACGCATGCTTCATAAAGTTCAGAGTAACAAATTTGTTTCTAGAAAGTTTCTTTTATTTCTCATAAATAGATGCTTCTCCGCGTTAAAGGATACATGCAGGTGTCTCGTTTTATTGGATTTTCTGACGTACAGCAAAATAATTACATGCATTCCTAAAGCTAAGGAGGTTTTCTACTAAAAATAAAAATAATAATAATAATCCTTTTTTGACTGGTAATAGTATTAAAGTTCTACTGACACTAAAACACATTGAAGTACGCACAGAGAAGGAAAAATATAGTTAACAAATTAAAGAGTTAAACACGCAATTCAAAAGATATTATGAATGAAAGAAAATTGGTGAACGAGAAAATAAAAGAAAAGAATTAACTGACACACACATTTATTTATTTTCAATTCAAGTATATCTTGTATGCCTTGAAAACTTTAAACAGATAAAGGAAATTTTATTTTTATACTAAGTTGATGAATTGTTAAATTCTCCTTCTATAGATTGCAATTTTTCTTGGGTGTAAGAAATGTAAGGAATATGAGTTAAACTTGTTCCTATTTTAATTTATATAAATAAAAGGAGAAACGTGCCTAGAACTAGTGTTCATTTTACAGTTCAGATGGGACACATTGTCCTGTGAATTATTTCATGAAGATGAACATGTAATGGGATCAAAGCTCGTCTCAGCTACTCACAGGAACATCCTTAGGGTCTTCGTCACTCACTGTAGTTTTATCACTCATTATCATTCAGTGGTAAATCTCTTGTAGAAAACAATTTGTAGCCAATGCCTCAATCGAGATCATCTAGAGCAAAGGAAAAACTCTCTCGTTACCAGCGCAATGAGTAGTGTTCAGCCGTCGGTTTACAACCATTCTTAAGGCCTATTCTGACAAGGGCTTTTTATATTTTACACACGCTTATCACCGTTCATCCCATATGCGCAAAATTATATTAACCGACTATTCCAGTTGACAAAAGCACAAATTACACGTATCTACAAATTATTGGTTTGGCACTGCCAGTAATGTCGGCCTTCGTGAATGTGACATCACCCGGGCTGATGACAGGGACTACACGATATGATATCACAGAGCTGGACACTCACACGTTGATAAATATTGTGTTAGAGGTGTGCCTTCCGTTACTGATGTGTCTTATAGGTATCCCAGCAAATTTCATCAACTGCCTGGTGTTCTGGAGTCAGAGTCTACGCGATCGAATGAACCTCTGCCTCTTCTCACTGGCACTAGTGGACTGCGTCTACCTGATTGGAATCTTTACGGTATTTCCGTTTAAATATTTTATTGAATGGGGAAACGAGTGGATCTTTAAGAATTTCTTCAAAGTGGCAGTTATCTCTGTGGCAGGCATCACATATGGCCTTCGATCAACAGCCTCTTTCATCACCATGGTGATCGCGGTGGAACGATGTGTCTGTGTAATGTTTCCTCTTCGAGCTTCAACACTAATAAGCACACGCACCATGGGCTCACTGATTGCTTTCACTTTCCTAGGTTTTCAGCTTGGTTATGTGATTCTGCCCTTGTCGTATTACGGTGATGTGATTAGTATTAATGGTAAGAAGAATAGAGTCTTTGTACAGACCCAGTTTTTTCGCGACCATACAAAGTTTGTTGTAATTTTTGCAAACAATTTGTTGGGATTTACTTTTCCCCTTACCATATTTATAATTGTTACTATAGCAACGGCTGTCACTGTAATTAAACTAAAAGCTGCATACAGATGGCGCCAAAAGTCGAGTTCTGTTGACGATGAGAGTTGCAAACGTGAGAGGGCGCTGACGGTGATGTTAGTAGTGGCGGCCTGCATCTACATCGGAACCATGTTGCCATTAGTTGCTCGTGAAATATTTGTCTTGGCCTTTCCCGGTCTCACTTATTCTGTGCTCCAGAGCTATTTGTTTCTTACTTTGACTGGACTTGCGAACTTTATTTCAGGAATTAATAGCTGCGTTCCCTTCTTTATATATTTCTCTCGTTCTTCTCAGTTCAGGAAACATTTACAAAATATCTTTAGCACTCCTAGCACAAAAAGTATAACCCCAATAACCTCAGTCACATCTTATTGTTAAAGCTCATTGTTGCTGTGGAATTCTTTGCTTAATTTGTTCAACAGTGTAATGTGAATTTGCATGTGAAATTTTCAAGGAAAAGGTACATCTACATCTTGATATTTCACAGTGTTAGTGTACAGTTGCATTACTTCTCCATGAGATTGTTAGTCATTCAATGGGTATAAATTTTATAAACAACATCCTTTCACAAAGATGGTCGGAAATGTTTATTGATTTTGACAACTTCAGTTAAATTAGTCTGAGGTGACATATATTTATATAAAAAATTGAATAACATATTTCTTTTATCAGATTCACAAAAAAACTAGATGTGATCTGACACAATGTGGATCAGTTTGAAACTAAAAGTTTTCCTGGGTGATAGCAACCTTGATGTATGCATTGATGCTACTTGTTCTCTCGGTATAGTTGAATTCAGGTGTCTGCGGCTATCCTATAAACAAAGTAATTTAGCCGCTTTGTTATTTGTTTCCAATACTCTCACAGTGTTGATAATGTTTCTCAACATCAGTATAAGTGATCAGTTTTCGAGGCCTATTATTATTTTCTGTGACCCATTACTCTTTATAGAATGTGTGACACATGACAGGCTGTGATATAGTCAGTCATACCCGCAGTCTGTAACTACGACTAAAACAAACTTTACTGCGAGATAAGGTCAGGTCCTGGAGGTAAGGCAACCTGCGAGATTCTCACCCACAGTCTCATTGCCAAGTATTAATGTGCACTATAGCATCTATATGACCAGCGTCCTCAGTATGTGTGCTTCACTAATTAAAGCTGACCAAAGAGATTATTCATCTAATCAAATTGTACTTTTGTGAAGAAGTTAAAGTATAAGAGAATATATCATAGTTTTGTCAGTTGAAAAAGAACGAAACAGTATTAAGGTGTCCTTAGTAAATAAGAAATGTATCTAACGGTTTTAACCCAATAAACGGAGAATTGTCGCCCCGCTAACTCCATATGTGCATATGTGTTCATCGTCTCCGTTTTATATGGCAGTCAGTATTTCGGGTAAAACCACAATGTGAATAATGATCAGGGGCCGGATGCAGGTCTCATTAGGAATTTTTAAAACAGTGAGGCCTTCAAAGTATTTAGTTAAAACAGTTTTATAGAAACCTTCAAAACGTGACACACAACACAAGTAAAAGCATCTTGAAATAAATAACTAAATGAAAGAAAAACAGAAACAGTTTGCAAGGTGTGATTTGAACCGATGCTTATTGTATTGATGACAGACGTAGAGTTGGACTAAAACGAAAACTGGAAGAGAAAAAGAAAACATAATTGTAAACACTTAATGCTAAACATAAACAATTGTATTTTAAACCACGTACCTTTGTACACTGTTGTAAATAAGTGAATTTTTATGCATCTTTATCTGGTGTTAAGACAGTTAATGTCTGATACATAGTACGATTCATAAACATTTTAAGTGTCGTGACATTTACATTGACTACGACAAAACTGTTGGAGAATATATAAGCCGATTTGTGTGTGTGTGTGTGCTTGCGTGTGCGTGCGTGCGTATGTGCGGGTGTATTTTTTGTACAGGCAGGTATGTGCATATAAGTGGAAATAAGAAGTTATAAAGCTGGGGTTGTGTGTGTGTCAAATCAACCCCGCCATGACCATACTGTCCCACGAAGGACCACATCGTCCAAACACCGTGTAATAGGTTAGGGGCAGGTCTTGTAGTGTTTCGTGTGTGAATGGTGTCTTGTGTTTGACGTCTTGTGTGCGTCATTCGTTTGTCGTAATTTTGGGAAACGAATGACGTAAAAAGAAGAAGAAAGGAGACGGTTCCATGGCCGGTTAGAAAAGAGAGAGCAGCGAGTTCTTCATCTTCCATAAATCAACCAGAAATCTCTTCACCTTCATCCCCACCTACTGGGGGCTCGTCGAGTGTGGTGTATGTGTGTAATATGCGTCGTATATATGCAAGGTAAGTGTGCGTACGTCCTATTACATATTGGGTAGCTCGTCCGGGATCTGAACAGATAGTGTGTGTGTAGCTGCCCTAGCTATTCGTTGGGAGGTTGGTCAAGTAACGCGAAGGGGAAGTACCGTTCTGCTCAACGGCGATAGTGTTAGCGCAGCTACTTTACCATGTCAGGGTTAGAAGCAGCGTTCGCTGTGTCCGAGAGGGACAAGCGAAAATATCTGAGAGAGATTGCATTAGATGAGGGGTTGGTAGGAAAAGAGATTAAGGAGTTTGTTGAAAAAGAATTAATCCTCTGGAGTCAGGATAAAAAGGAAAGGGAGGAAAAAGAAAGACAGGAGCGGATTGGGAGAGAGAAAGAAGAGAGGGAGAGAGAGAAACGGAAAGAGAAAGAAGAGAGGGAGAGAGAGAAACGGAAAGAGAAAGAAGAGAGGGAGAGACAGGAACGGAGAGAAGGAAGGGAGAAAGCGCGTTTTCCAACTGAAAATGGCTGAAATAAGACGCAGGGCTAACCATAGAGACGGCGCTAGTGAGAATGATCATCGTGATTTTAAAAACAGGAGCGTTAGTGTCGTAGGAAGTTGGAAGGCGCCATCAGCTTGTAACTTAACGACTAGAAGGGATGGTGGGATAAAGGATAGCGACGACGAACTGCTCAGTGAAGATGAGGACGTAGGCTATAGAAGCTCTAAGGGGAGGAAGGAGCGACGTGAGGTCGCATCCCCTGTCATTTGTTACAGCTGTAACAGCGCAGGGCATATCGCTAGGTTCTGCCCTCAAAGATCAGACCGGCAGAAAACACCTGTAGGTGTGAAATGCTACAGTTGCGGGGAGGTGGGTCACTTCTCGCGTCGTTGTCCCCATGGCAACGAGTGGCGTGGGATGGTAACGGTCGGCAAAGCTTGGGGCGGTGGAAACGGTGATCAGAGGTCGGCTGAGGTTACCGACATAGATCACAGCGAAGGGAAGGCTAGCGAGGATGAGGCTAGCGATGTAGATGCTAGCGAGATAGGCATTAATAATGACTTGGCTAGCGAAGTGGGTGCAAACGATGATGAGACTTGCGAGCTACATGTTAACGATATAAGGGCTAGCTGGCTAGATGCTAGCGAGATCGAGGCTAGCGAGTGGAATACTCATGACGATGAGGCTAGTGAGCTCGGTGCTAGCGAGGTGGATGCTAGTGAGCTAGGTGCTAGCGAGATGGATGTTGGTGATGGGGCTAGTGAGTTAGATGCTACTGTGATATGGTTAGCAAACGTACGGCTGGAAAAAAGGGAAGAAGCGGAGAAAGCAGTGGGTGTTGCTAGCTGTTGCTAGGAAGGAGTTGATATCGGAAAGAGGGGTGATTTCATCAGACCCACGGGTGGTGAGATTGAAAGGGTCCCCGCGATCATGACATACAGCGAGAAAGAGTCCGAGTAAGAGTTAAAATGCACCATCGGTCGAAGGTGAGGGTACTCAGGGTAGCCTTGCTAATGGGGACATCATATTGGCGGTTTAGAAAGAGACGTGAAGTCAAGTCAACATTCCGACGGACCCAGCCTCAGCGCAAGAAGAGGGCAAGAGGGCGTGGTCAGCAAAAGGGCACGCGTCCTCGCGTTTGGGACCCGGGTGGAAGTCGTGTGACGTCAGCGGGAAAGGTCGAGTGTGCATCGCCAGTAACGGTCAAGGTGTTTCTCACCCCAGGTAGTCCTCACCCCGGGCTACGTAACCGCATGCAAGTGCGGTCCGACTCACGAAGGGTGAACGGCACGGCTGCATGTGCACCGTGTATGCACCAGCGGCTGGACTGTCAGCGGGCTGCTCATGGTGTCGCGCAACATGCGGAAGGTAAGTTTTGTTGCCAGACGTCGTGGCATTGCAGAAGTAGGTTAGCGGCAGAGGACGAGAGGTCTGAAGCAGTCGAGAGTTCGGCAAAAGCTGAATGCATAGGGGAAAGGGCGGCAGAATACGGGGTAGGATACACCGATCGTCTGTCGCGTCACTGTGGAGAAGGTGTCGGTCAGCTGATACCTGTGTCAATGAACTTTGGTCAGGTACATAACAACCGAAACATTACGGACCAAGAACCGGGCACGGTCGACTGCTTGCAAATAGCGGAGGCACAGTAATTAAGTGGCTAGAGAGAGCCGCAAGTGAATGTTCCGGTCTGATTTTGGAAAAGTGTGGGTAATGAACGTGTAAATATAATGTAAGCTGACTGCCGTTTGAAAATTGAAATTAATATTATTTGTTAGAAATTTAATACTCCATTGTTTCATGGGTAAAGAGCAGTGTTATAGATTAGCCAGGAGAGATTTTTGTTAGGTGCGGGTTAGTTGCTAAGTTATTTTGAGTTGGGAGTTTACAGAAACAATATAAGACCTAGTTGGTAGAAATCTGGGAGATTTCAGTTTTAGCAAGGGGGAGTGTAATAGGTTAAGGGTAGGTCTTGTATTGTTTCGTGTGGGAATGGTGTCTTGTGTTTGACGTCTTGTGTGCGTCATTCGTTTGTCGTAATTTTGGGAAACGAATGACGTAAAAAGAAGAAGAAAGGAGACGGTTCGATGGCCAGTTAGAAAAGAGAGAGCAGCGAGTTCTTCATCTTCCATAAATCAACTAGAAATCTCTTCACCTTCATCCCCACCTACTGGGGGCTCGTCGAGCGTGGTGTATGTGTGTAATATGCGTCGTATGTATGCAAGGTAAGTGTATGTGCGTCCTATTACACACCGAATGTCGTATCGACCTGGACGCAGCTTAAATGGTTTAGAATTGACACCTGTTTGATATTAACAGAAAGTCTGCATATAAATTTAATAAAAACAATAATGACGACACAAATATTTTTTTAGAAACTTGATTTAAGAGAAAATCGTGGACATGCGCCATTGTGAAATGTTAAGGGGAGAGGACGCTTCAGAAAGTAGATGTTTTTGGATGCCGTGGTCAAGTTTGTCATAGTCACAAGATAAGGTTCACGATCAAGTACAGGCTGTACAAAACCCCTTGTAGTGCCGATCCTGCTCTACGAATGCAACACGTGGACTCCGCTCGCCGAAACGGAAAGGAGAATCCAGGCATTTTAGACACGTGCCTGAGGAGGCTGCTCCAGATCTCATACAAAGAACATAAAACCAACGACTTTGTAAGAAACAAGATGGCCGCACCCGTAGAAAACAAGAACATGTACTATCAACAGTCATGCGATGTAAGCTGGTCTTCTTTTGCCATGTAACCAGGCACGGCACCTTGTCGAAGACTGGCCAGAGAAAAAAACCGACTTACGAACATCAAAGACTGGACTGGTCGTCCTGTACAGGACCTGCTGACTATCGCCCACAATAGGCAAGAGTGGCGGCCCCTGTCAGCTTCCGGGTCTATCCATGTGCTCCCCCCAACCACGGGTGCCAGACAAGGGATGACTGACTGACTGAACTGGTCTTGTGAACTGTGTTCCAGGAATAAACAGCTGCATTCCTAGCTTTATATATTTCTCTCGTTCTTCTCGGTTCAAGAAACATTTGTAAAACATCTTCAGCACTCCTAGTTCGAAAAATAGAATCTCAATAACTTCAGTCACATCTTATTGTTAAAGTGCAAGGCAATTATGAAATTCTATCTATAACTTGTTGAACAATCTAATGTGATATTGCCTTAGAAAATTTGAATGAAATATCACAGGAGAATTCTGTTAGCGTGTTCGTGTTCAACTGTGAGATCGATTCTAAATAAAGAGTAAGCAAGCATACAAGCTTCTGATGTAGTAAGTTGCTTATTAGATGGTTAATCATTAAATGGGTGTAAATTTTATTTAAGAAACACACCTTATCATAAAGATGACAGGAGATGTCTCTTAATCTTTGACAACTCTGTTTGAATTAGTCTACAGCGACATATCTTTACTTCATAAAGGTTTAATAACATATTTCTTGAGTCAGTTTCACGGACCCTTAGCTGTGATATAATAAATATTAAATAAGTTTGAAACTGAAAGTCCTTCGGGGTGAAAGCGGCTCATATTTTCCACCTTGATGTTTGTAGTGTAGCTCCTTGTTTTATCGGTGTAGTTGATAAATTGTCAGTCATACCCGCAGTCTGTAACCTGTACAAAAAAAAACATTATGGCGATATAAGGTAAGGTCCTGGAGGTAAGGCAACCTGTAAGATTCTCAACCACAGTCTCATTACATTTGTTGTTTGATTGCAATATATTAATGCGTACTATAGCAGTACAGAATGACCAGTGTGCTCAGTACGTGTCTTTCACTAATCAAAGTTGACCAAAGAGATTTTTCATCAATGTTAATCGTAGTCTAGTTTTGTGAGGAAGAGAACATTTAAGAGAATACATTGACGATGATGTATTGTCCACTTCACCCGAAAAACAGCGATAAAGTATTAAAGGCCCTTTAGTAAAGAAGATATGGATATTACGGTTTTAACCTAAATACATGGGGAATTTCTGCTCTGCTAACTTTATCTCCATATGTGGTCATTGTGTCAGTTTTTATGGCAGTCAGTAGAACTGGTCCGAGATAGCGAGAGAGAAAAGGATTGAGAGAGAGAGAGAGACATAGGAAGAGAGAAAAAGATAGAGGTAGGTTTAGTTAAGTGGTAGATGTGTTGGTGGGCGGTCGAATGGGATGGTGGGTGTGAATGAATGAAAGAAATGAGAAAGAATAAAGAACATACCAGCCCGGGATTTAACATAAAGCTAAACAAATATTTTACGGCAACAAAGGAAGAGGGTTACAGTGCATGATAGCACTGCCTATCTCTCATTTATACTATACAGCTGCTGTTATTGAAAAGACTGAATTTTAGAGAAATAAAAATGCCAGTACAAAATATTTTGAAGGGAAGCAAATCATACGTGACATGTCAACATTGTGAGTTGTCTCCCATGACAGCGGACAGGGGCAAGCTGCACATTACATTTCTAATTTTAAACACTTTTAGGCATTAACTCTATTTAGATACGTAGCACTCTAGTAGTGTACGACATAGTTTTATTTTTGTAAAGGTCGGACGGCCACCGCACTGTCCCCTTTCTCACGCCGGCTGTGTGTGTAATAACCAGCCCCTGACCTGTCCGCGGCCTGTAACTGTCATTGCGTGTCGCAAGGTGACCCACTAAGAAAGGCCCTGACCAGACGGTGAACCGTTTCCACTGTCGTACACGAACACACACGCGTACACACTAACACACGTACATGCGGTCATCACACGCGCTAACACATGCGCACGTACAGGCAGACGCATCGACATTCACACATGATCGTCGTACGCGTGCGTGCACGCGTACACACATCCACACACTTACACACGCTCTCAAACACAAATCACACCACGCGTGGACAGTAAACCATGACGTCTGGCTTTGGACCCTGGGAACGGGTGGGGGGAACAATGCCCGACGTGGTTCAGGGACAGGTCGAAGCCGGGGGAGAGAAAGGGATGGTTGCTGGAAAGTTTGACGGGAGAGGGATAAATAGTGTTGTTTCCAGTTGTTGCGGGTGTCTGTAACTAGAAGTGAGAGAGCAGGGCCAGCCGCCGAGTAACATGGAATAAAAACTACAGTATGCGGCAAAATTCGATCTTGTGTTTCTTTGAGTAACAGCTAGCCCAACCCCAAGTAGCCATCAGGTACCGACGTGTTGGTTACAGATAATTAGTTTAAAGTGTATAGAATTTTTAAAATGAAAACTGCTTTAAGTAAGATACAGTTGTTTGTCTCACTTTCCGTCCTGTCAGTACAATTTTTTGTGTTTTTCTGCAATGCATCAAAATGGCTAAGAAAAGATTTTGCTTCTTTAGAACAGTTTTATGGCTTAGAAACGTGTTGTGCAACTGGCCCCATATGTGCAACACTGCTTAACAAACAGAAAGTGTAAAATGAATGTGCGTTTTAAAATGTTTTATTTAGAGATCACTGTTCGCTCTCCAAGTGTCTAAACCTAGACTTTCAAACATCTAAATGTCTAAATTTCTATAATGTCTCTGATGGGTCTTATCCGTTTGGACATTCATTTTCGTCGACTATATTATAGAAAGGATTACCCATTGTGACAATTGGTGAGAAGATCTGGAGGACGGAGCCAAGAACATACTGCAGGTTGAAGCAGGCGAGTTTCATGGGAGAACGAAAAGATAAACAGCTACTGGATGGGCGAGAAAATTTCCAGTGGAAAATAGAGGATAAAGAAAAGGATCGTGCTTTTAAAACAACGAGTAACATATTTTGAGAAGGCGACAGTGTTTCAGTCCTGACTCTGATATTAATACAAACAGACCCCAAGCCGAGAACCTGCAGTCCCATCGCGCCATCTCTGTTTGAAATATGACAGGGAGAAAACTGCAGTTAGCAACCTCATTGAATGACAGGGGGGGAGGGGACAGTATCGGTGTTTTACTGAGGCAATATCACGACAAAGCAGCTAGCCCTGTAAACAGATGCCACATACAAAGACCATAGAATGGGAAACTTAGAACTGAGCGACATTGTCATGAAGCAGCCGGGTTCAAGGCCAGAACAACACGGCCGAAGCCTGGGTAGCTTAATTATAGGGGACAGCTTTCAGTCAAAGGACGATCCATTCAGTCCGATTTTATGTCTTGAAAGGCCGCGGTGATAGATGTAGTCCATTTAGGTCCTTGGACGTGGGGGTAGGTTTTGGAAGTTTGGAGAATAGCGCGGGTGGTTGTAGTTTTACTATTGCCATGAGATAGCTTTAATTGCTGACTTGGCATAAAACAACAATTAACTAACTAACTAACTGTAGTTTTACTAGTAACATTGCGATAGCGTCAGGGCTGGGAAGATGGGTCACGTGGGTTAGTAGTATATAGTTTAGGGTAGGTGTGTACTCGGGGCCTTTCCCCATCGATCGAGTAGAGACTACCGTCCCTGAGCGCCATCAGCTGCGACCAGTCAGACTGCAGAAGGGGGGGGGGGGCACGTTCAACGAACGTGCAGCGCTACTGACTGGCACTTGCAGGCTGTGGCACCGAGGTGTGAAACAAGGATCGCCGTCCTCGCAGACGAGATGAAGGGTACGCAGCGTTGGGGTACCGGCAACTGCTGCATTGCCGCCCGTTGCCTGAGGCAACCCTTGGAGGTAGTGGCCGACAGGATACATCGTCTGTGTGCCTGGGATTCTTCGTCGTCTGGTGCCCGTGCTGGACACTGTCGCCTAACAGCTTCATAGTCGCTGTTGTTCGTTGCCTGGGACAAACGGGAAGCAGCAGTGCAAGCGGACCAGTGACAGTGTGCCTATCCTTGCCACCATCGTTGTTGCCTGGGGCAACTCGGCATCAGGGAACCATCGCCAGTGTGGATAGTAGTGTGGTAGAGTCAGCCTACAGTCGTCCACGACGAGCGGTGAGGAAGCAGGCCGTCGGAGAGGCACGGCCAGAATTCCAGCGGTGTGCACACGTCTTGAGGACTCAGGGTAAATCGTTTGCCCCGACACGGAACCTTAGTCTGAGGGACGTTCTTTTATGCACAACTTTTATAGTCACTCAATTATTGGCAAGGCTACCATTCTATTCTGTTTGCAGTTATAATTTGCCGGCCTGACGACAGGTCGTTTCATTTATCATGTATAGATAGACCTGACCATTCATTTTCTATTTGCGTTTTGTTAATAATAATTTGTTTGTGCTGTACAACGGTGTTGTCAGTGTGTTGGCACGCATGAGCGGAGACAGTGGTCTGTGTTTGCTTGTGCGTGGACGTGCGAACTGCGAGTGAAAGGGTGGAGCAGGG